>VZTI01001048.1:5477550-5545166 GCA_013397865.1 Struthidea cinerea | reverse complement strand
AGATTTTTTTTTTTTTTTTTTTGCATCAGTTTCATACCAGTTATTAAAAAAAAATTACACCTGGTAGTTCTGTGAATCTGAATGTATCTTAACTTTTTATGAATATCACTGTGTTCCATAACTACTGTAGTGGTCCTCCCCCCTCCCCCCTTTTTTTTTCTTTAATATAACAAGATTTAAGATGAAACATAGAAACAGATGTTTGCCTCTGATGCTCTGTAGTAAAATGCAGTTTTATTTCAGATGTGGCCCCATCTATGAAGAGTTAAGCACACGAGAGTTCAGAGTTTCTCTGAGGGGTTTTTTCCTACATATTGGGAACTGTTAAGTTGTCTGCATTGGGAAAGATGTCTGAGCAATACTGGAGTTTAGAGAAAATGACCATAAAGGCCAGATTCACAAATACCTTCTTTTGTTTCTAAGTGACATTATACTGGGTGTTGTTATAAGAAAAGGTCTTACAATCGTATGTGCACTTTCTGGTGTTTAAAAAATAAAAAAGGCTTTTAGTCAAAAAACCTCACTGCTTTTCTCAGAGTAGTTTTATAGTTACTGGCCTTAATTTTTTGCTGTACTTGATAAATCTATGTCTAATATTTTTTTCATTTTTATTTAATGTATTGTGAATGAGAGTAATGCAATACAATAATCAAAAATATAGTATACAAAATATCTACTAAGAACCATACTCTACTGTCTAAAAGTGATTCTGAATGAGTTTTGTGCTTACCTACATCCAACTTCCAATAAATAATCCTGAATACCATATATTTAGCCTTACATTTTAAGAGGCTCACAAAAATGTACATAAAGGAAGAAAGACGTATTCAACGGAGTGCTCCCCTTTGTTGCTTTGCTAATGAAAAATAAGTCTTACCAAAATTTTAGCTTTGTCCTTTTTATTTGTGTTAATTCATCTTTGAAATGAATGTTTCTATTCCTATGAGTGATTTGAAGACATTGTAAACTGCTAATAACCATATGCATTAGACTATATGCAAAGTATTTAAATTCTTGTCAGTAACAATGCTTTATAGCCTTCAACGATGTGACTTTTCAAGGGAACCTGTGTAATATTTGTGCTCTGGAAGTGGCACTATGGCACTATGCCCTAAGGGCATCTATTCAGGTGAATAGTACCCCTATATGGAAGGAAATACCATTATCTCTATTTTATAGAGACCAAAGTAGATAATAATTTACCCAAGGTTATTCAGGGATGTTTTCACAAGGTTTAAATTGTGCTCTTTCTACTAGGTTACTTCACTAATTATTTAATCACACTGGAGTGAGGTTGCTCAAGTTACATGAAGTGTTTTGCTACTGAATTTGAGATTCAGTGTCGTCTGTCAACTGGGAGAAAACACCATATTTCTCCAAATGTGTCTGTTAATGGGGCCTAATAATATAGTAAGACATACCAGGAATTTCAGTAGGACTTGGCAAGTGCTGAACTGGTTTTCCTCAGGTTACCTAAAGCAGCCTAAAAAATCTTCCATGTTCTCCAGGCTTGGATAGGCTGTGTGACACTCAGGGGGCTGGATGTATGGATGAACAAGGTTCTCACGTGAGTTCATTGTTACAGATCACTGAATAGCACAGTTCAGATGTGGAACAAAATGGTTTGGTGGGGACAGGTCAAAAACTGTATGAGGTAGGAAATAAAAGATCATGAGAGCAGCAAGATGCACAGTAGTAACAGATTTAGTGTTTGTAAAGGAATCAAGTTAAGAAGGTGGGAAAACTATGGTTTAGAGAGGTGGGTTTTATACTACAAATGGAGGGAAGAGCCGTATTGAAGGGTACAGTGACTCCAAAGGGCCAAGGTTTGCCTAGTGCCTGTCAGTGCTTACAAAATACTTTGCCTTTGCTTTGTTATTCTTCCTGAAGAAGTGCAAGCTGCACTGAGAGATCTGGTGTTCACATTCGCACATTCCTACTGTCTCCTGCAAGTGCACACAGCTGACTCCCTCCCTCCTCAGGCTCCCTCTGCTGTGCACTGCTGGTTGCAAAGGAAAGATTTGACTGCCAGAATCGTTGCAACATCTGTAATTTCCACCTTAGTGAGAGATTCGACAATGTTTCTACTGCAAGTTTAATTTGTAAGGATTTAATTTATTTCAAACTAGTTCAAAAAGACCCCTCTTTTGAAAAGAAAAAAAGCCTTAGAAGATCACTCGACAAAAGTTTTCTGTTGAAAGATATTGAGGACTGAAGAATTTAAGCTTGAAAAGAAATGGAGAATTAATAAGAATGTATTTATAACAGAAAACCAGAATTTTTTTTCTTTTTATTTTTCAAGAATTAATTGAAAATTTCCTTGTTGGCTTTCTCCAGTTTTTCTATTTGCTTGAGTGAATTTGTACTGGGGTCAGGCTTGGCTGGTGCTTTATTAGTCACATTACATGGCCCTGAAAATGGAATCCAAGAACTGTAAAAAATTTGTATAGTAAGTCTATTAAATGTTTTAGTAATACGGCCATAAGAACCCAGAACTAAAATCAGACCTCACATTTTGATTAATTGTGTGGTAAATCAAAGGAGAAAGTGAAAAATGACCTTCACTGAGTGCGCTTTGCTTCCGTTGTGGGAAAGAGAGGAATCAAATTATGATTTATTTTTTCCTCTCCCTCTAAGTGGAAAGAAGAATTTTCATGCAGAGAAGAGGATTTTTGGTGGCAACTGAGAAGTAATTTTGTTTTCTTGTAGAAGTATACTTTCGATTGGAATGGTTTATATTAGACAAGAGGCTTTTTGTTCCAAATTGAGCAGTTTTGGCTAGAGGATGAGGACCACCTAACAACTGGGGTACCGGTTTGGTTGCTTTCTCTGAGTACTCAAAAAGGATCCATCTGTCTTCCCTGCTCATGTCAAGAAGGAAGAGGGAAAGGATCAAGGAAAGGGGAAGAATACAACTATAATATTCATATTTGTTTGGTTAATATTTGTCATTGATTTGGGAAAGAAAACTGGCTGTTCATGTTGTTCATAATTGCTTATTCAGTGATTCCATATTCAGCTTGAACTGATTAATACATTGATAACCTAAAAAATTAGTAAGTTTACTTGACTCTATTTGGTTATAACTCTTAAAATTCGTATTTGGTGCAACTGTATTCATAAGAACTACGCATGTAACCTGCAAAGCAAGGAAATGGTGCTGTCAAAGGTAACCATAATGATTACAGCCACAGACTGCTGTGGTCACTTACTGTCCTAGTCAGAAAGAATCACATAACAGGGAAAAACATTTTCCATGAAAGAGCAAGGCTAGTTATAGTCCTGCTTCTCACTATTTCATATTTCAGGTTTCAGAAGTCTCACTGCAGGATTTTGATGATCCAAACAAGAGCCTGCTTGTGGGACCACAGAGGTTCTTAGGACTTCAACAAAAAGTGGAGCATTAGTGAGGAGGATTTGGCACTGCAACTTAATTTCCTTTGGTTTTATTTGATTTACAGTATATTAGACATAGCTATGTATCTCAGTTTTCAGCTGAACATTGCTTGTCACGTGGTCCTAGAGGGAGCAGCTGTGAGCCAGGCTGTCTGCTACGGATAGTCCTCTGGGAAGTGTGCTTAGAAAGGCACCTCCATTGAACTGTTCTCAAACATAATTTTTGAAGTCTCGTAGGCCTGGTATTGGGACACAGGCACTGCTGGCTGTGCATGCACAAGCGAAGACATGGCTTTGAAATGGTAATTGGTATCTTAAAAAGTCCCTGTCCACTGCTTTATCCACAAGATGGAACTTTGTTATTCCAAATGAGAAATTTGTGATGCCAAATAATAAAACCTTACAGAAAAAAAAGTCCAATATCCTTTACATATTATTTCCTTTAGAAAAAGTACAGTGGAATTGTATATAATGTCTCTTTTTTGGAAAACAATATACAGAAGTAAAGAAATTTGAAACTGGAAATTTCAAAGGCCCAATTAAATTTTTCTAGTCTGCTCTACTGGTGAATAATATCTTAATGTTATCAAGTATTGTCTATTAATCTGATGTTTATTAAGAAGTCATGCTTGCAGCATTACTCTCTAGAAAGCCTCTGAATAAATTGGCATGAATCAGGTTATTAGAAATATCTTGATTCATTCCAACTGCATCAACTTTTTTGTTCTGAGCAGTACTAGGCATCTTATTGGAAAAATGTGAATAAAGGTGAACTCCGAAGTACTTGCTAGTTCCAGAAAAGCTAATAAAAATGAAATGATCTTCTCATCAGAAAACAAGGTTTCCTTTTATTAGAAAGGAAATATTGCATATATGTGTGTTGAGTGCAAGAGAAATGTTATACAATGATTTTTTTCAGAGATAACCAGGGGAATACTTTTCCATACCTATGCAGAAAGATACACGATCAAGTATCCCAGAATGCTACTGATCTTTTCTGTGTGAGTCTGTTGAGAAAGTATTTATGTCTCCTTATGGGTTCTATCTGAATGTGTTTGTATATGCCTGAACTTCTTTAAGAAATGCTCAACCTGTACTTTGTAAATGAAACACCTTCTTAGATTTTAACAGTATTTCCTCAGTCAAAAAGGCAATGGTTTAATGTGCACAGAATGAACCTTATCATGCATAGAATATCTCTCACTGAACAACTCCCAAAGACATATTTTGTTCTACATTTTCCATGTAGAAAGTGAACATTTTCATTTTGGTGCATACGACTATCAGAAATTATGATGTTGTTCACAGAGTACTTGCTTTTTTAAACTGTATTTTTTTCTCCCAGCCTGCATAGTATTATTTCAATGAAAAATTCAAGATGCCAAGGCACAAGACAAATGCCACTTGTGCAGTTGATGTCAGATGTAAGAGGTAACTGAAACAAATTTCGTTAAGACTCATTGTAACTCGCCTTGTCTTTCCAAAAGAGCAAAGTGTACTGTAGGAGTCAGGCTTTGTTGCTTCAATCTCTCTTGATAATGATTCTAATTAGTGTTGAGATAATTAGATACAGATGGTTTGCAGGTGGGGAATGCCAGGCTTCATCTTTTCTAAATTGCTCAATGTGTCACCTGTCTGACAAAATAAAGAAGCCATGGGGCCTGTTGATATAACTGAAAGACTCCACATAAATTCCACTGTTTTTTGATCTTATTAGCTACTTTGCAGAGCAACTTGTGTAGTAGTGGATGTATTCAGAACTGTGTGAAAACATAATCTTCAGGAGAGATGTCTGTCTAGACAAGTTAGTTTATGTGATCTTCCTCTGATTGTACGATTTCTCTTCTGCCCCTCAGTCCTGGCGAAAACCCTTCTTCCTGCTCATCCTCCTTTCACAACCTGATAAATCACTTGGTCCAAAATGCATGAGGGATACTACTCATGGAAATAGTTGGGCATTCTATGTATCTTTTAGATACTTAAATCAGTGACTTTATTTTACTAGTTGGGATATTCTGTGTAACGGTGGTGACAGAACTCCAATGAGATTTCCACTGTCCCTGGAGGTGGGGGGAGGAAGAAGACTGAAACCTGTTGTATCTAAGTTCTCACTTCATTTCCCAAGACAAAACAATTTCCATTTTAGTTGTGTTTCATGCAAAGGAAATGTGTTTAGATAAGTTGCTTATCAGATGTGAATTTATAAACAAGGTAAAGTGGGAGAAAGGAATTGCTGTCCAGAGTTGGCTGCATTTCTTGAAAGGTTGTCAGTGATCTAGAAAATTTAAACCCTGCCCTTGTGTTCCTCCAAGCATCTATTCAGGGCACTTCTCAGATATACCAGAAAAGGTTTCCTGTTGTAAAATGGCATTAAAAAAGTTAATTTCATTTTCTGAAAAGTAACCTGATTAAGCTTTACAATATTGATTTATATTGTTTGTTTTGTAATGTTTTTTGTATCCAAAATTGCCACTGCCTGGAAGACCACACTTTGCAGAATTCATTGGTGTATGATTCAGCTTGGCCTTTAAACCTCAGTATTGCATTGTTCCTCACTAGTGTTTGCTAGCAGGATCCAGCTCTTTGGCAGTGAAATGAGTCCTTGGTACCAGCAAAGGACACTTAAAAAGGAGAAAAAAAAAATGCTTTAAATGGCTGCTAAATACCTATGACATGATTATTAAGTGCTTGCAGTGTCCTATAAAGACAGACATGGAATATTGAAGGTCTGTCTCCTGGATTTTGCCCTTAGGAACCGAGCCATCTACAACCATCCTTGCTGATATCTGAATGCTAAAAGTGCTACTCAAGAAATCTCAGCACCCTACTGCAGCTGTATACATATATCTATCTCTATATTAGCACACTGAGATTTGTTGAGTAATGTTTATCTCTGCTAAGCTCTTTGTCTTTCCATATTCTAAGATAAGTTTCTCTGAACTGAAACTGCCTTGGTTGTGATGCTTTGAACCTTTTATATTGCAAAGCCCTTTTTCCTTGTTTGTTGTTTTATATAGGAGACACTTCTGCCTTGATTACCCACTTGATATGGCAAAATATTCTTGTCACAGGGTAATCAGATCCAAGGAGGGTCTTGACCCAAGATAGTGTTTCTGCCACAAGACGGTATTTTAACACATGGACTTCTCATTAGATATTCATGTCACATCCACCAGGACTGTCACCTTTGGATCAAAATTGAAATTCAGTTCTAGGTGCAGATAATTACTTCCTTACCAGGCAGAACTGAGAGATCAAAGATCAGAAGTCAAAACTTGTCAGATACTTTTCCTTCTATATTATTCCTTCTCCCCTCTTGGCTGTTGCAAATACCAAGAAATTATGCAAATTAAGCTGCATATGCATAACTTTATATAAGTCAATCTTATTAAACATCTTGGAAGTTTAGATAATGCCAGGTTTTAACAAAATCTAAATAATAGTGTTAGCATTAAGAAACCTTTGTATTGTTCCTTGCTTTGCCAAGAACTTTCCTTCAATTCTATGAGACTTTCTCTTTTTTTTCATCCTGTCATAATATAAATTCTTCATGCCAGGACTCTCTTACCTGGATGTCTGTGATAGGGACATTGCTGTGACGTAGCTCTGCCTAGGCCAGACAGCTTGTGGGGGTGTGTATCCTGAGTGTCTGTCCATCTGTCTGTCGCACTGGGAGTATTGCAGCCAGAAACTCAGTGAGAGTTCTTTGAGTATTTATCCAGCTCCTTGAGAGGTTTTGCAGCTTGCACTGAGGTGGCTGATCCTGTAGCTACTTTGCTGCTGGTGCCTAAGCAGCCTATTTAAAGCTAACTCCACAATTTCATTTAACAAAGCTCTCAACTTACCAATGTATGAAGTCCAGACCTTGCTTATTGTTGTGTACTTAATAAATTGGAGTTATATCCCAGGCTTAGGTGGATGGAAGGTTTGGGCTTTTATTGCAGATTCAGTAGTCCCTCTTGCAGAGTAAATGTCAAGTCATATTGTGGATTTCTCTGCAACAGCTATGAAACCACAGCTTTTTCAGTCCTTGAAACAGACAAAACGAATATAAGTCCCTACTTGGGGATGTGTTTATTATTTGAAATACACATATTGTTTGTTTTTATATGCATTTTATGAATAGGGTTTTATGAAGGGTTTTTTTTAATGTCTATTTATATTATCACAAATACTTTTCCATTTACTCTCCCTCTACAATACTGAGACTATCTTATTCCTCCAGGGAACATAGAGGTTTTTCCAAGGTTAAAAAAAAAGTTTAAAATTACTGTCTTTAAAGCATTCTCCATTATGTTGCAAGGTGGTCCGGGAAGACACCATTATCCTTGGAAAATGTACAAGCTTAAAAATAAGCATTGATTTGGCAGGAGTTATAACCTAATTTATTTTATCCTGTACTAAATTTCATTGTGCAGCTGGCTGATCAGCTGTGGCCTGATGATGCCTGAGAGGCACAGTGCTGTGCGATGGACCATATTTCCATCTTTTCCTTGACTGTCCTCATTCTCTTTCAGAATTCTCTTTTAGCTCCTGAGGGACAGAGAAATGGCTATTCTTTTGTTTTGGAATGAATGTGCCGCTCCTTGGACTCCCACACAGGAACTAGACATTAGAGGGTCTAACACAGTGATGTCAAAAAACCTGCAAACCTCCTAATTAGACATGTCTTAAGTGTGAAATAATCAGACTTGGGGTTCTACCCACCTCCGGGGAGCAGGCAGAGAGAGAAGCTGCTGTTTCACCACTTCATTATCACCCAGTGCACTGAATAGGAAAACTCTGATGTCACCCAGTTGCTATAGCAACACCATCCTTGCTTATCTCTGTTTCTCTGGCAACAATCCCTTACTTTCTGCTATATTCACACTCTCTTTGTTACTATAAAATTCCTTCATCGTGGTTTATATATTCACTGACATCAGGTCATCCCTTAGACTCAGGCTGTGACTTACTTATACAGAGGATTACTGGACTTTTATCATTTCACATTAATTTTGGTAGGTTTTGAAACTGGAAAGGAAAACCAAGCCCTAGCCTATAGAGAGGCATGGTAAATTCAATTCATTTTATAGTCTGTAGGATTCATTTCAGGCTGTAGGGTCTGTGTTTCATTTGAGAATTACCCTGGTTTGAAGTTAGAGACCTGGGAGTCCTTGGGAGAGTTTAATGTCTGTGTTCCAGTTGACTGTTCTCCCTCAGAAGTGGATAAAATGCATAATCTGAAATCACAAGGTACTTGAGGAAAGCAGCCAGAAGTGATACTTACAGGCTGGGATTCTGTGAAGGGTTTCAATGTGTGTAGAATCAATTACAAGATAAGAATCTTTATACAGAAGTCTGGATGTGTAACATTTTAAGTTAGAAGGGACCTCCAGAGTTCCCCATCTGTTCTAACCCCTTGCTCAAAGCAGATCAAATTAGATTAAGCTGCTCAGAAAATATTTTAGCTCAATTTTGAACACCTTCAAGGATGGAGATTTCATAAACTCTCGGTGTGACTGTCCCAGTATTTGACCCGTCTTATTTTTTAAAAACTTGTAAAAAAGGAATTTCCACTCTTCCAACTTGTCAGTTGCTTTGCACCTCTTGTCCTACTACTGTTGTGCACCTCCAAGAAGAGTCTCTGTCTTCTTAGCATCCTCCTACAGGTCCTTGTGTCCCTGACCATCACAATGACCCTCCACTGAACACACTCCAATATGTCTGGTCCTGCAAAGCCTGCAGCTGGACACAGAACTCCAGATTCAGGCTCGTGAGTACCAAATAGAGAGGGAGGGGAAACCTGCCGTGGACCTGCCAGCTGCCCTCAACCTGGGAGGCAGGAGGCTTGTTTTCTTCTCAAGGAGGCAAAGGTGTGTTCCTCGCTCGTGTTCACCTTTGCATCCACCAGGACCCCCAGCTTTCTTCTGCAGAGCTGCTTCCTGCTCAGTCCCCAGCTGTATTGTTCATGGATTTACTGCATTCCACATGGGCCATTCTTCACTGTGAGGGCAGCGAGGCACTGGAACACGTTGTCCAGTGAAGTTGTAGATGCCTCATCCCTGGAAGTGTTCAAGGCCATGTTGGATGGATCTTTGAGCAACCTGGTCTAATGGAAGGTGCCCCTGCCCATGGCAGGTGGTTGGAACTACAACCAACAACAAAATTGGATCTTTAAGGTCCCTTTCAACCCAAACCATTCCATGGTTTTATGAAAAATTGCACTTGATTTTGTTGAACCTTAAGGTTCTTGTCACCGCATTTTTACATCCTCCCCAGGTTGCCCTCAGAGGCAGCCACGCACTCCAGGGTACTGACCCTTGTTTGTGGTCACCCACACACTTGCTGAGAATGCCTTCTGTACAGTCATTCAGGTTGTTAATGAAGATGTTCAACAGATCCCTGGGGATCTGTTGCCATTTTTGACTGGCTGCCAGCTGGACTTTGTGCCTGACACTCAGACTAGACAATTTTCAATGCACGTTGCTGTCCACTTACCCAGCTGGCAAGTCACTAATTGGTGATAAGGAGTCTGTCGGACCTTGATAAAGTGGAGATGTACAATATCCGCTGCTCTTGTTCACAGTACCTGTCACCCCATCATCCTGAGCAGTGATTTGAACAGGCATGCTTAGCATGCTTAAAGGCTGTAGCTACTAGGGACAAACAACATGACTCAGAATCAGATGACGAAACTAGGAAAAGTTTACTTATTTCTCTCCCCCCTATCTATTTTCTTTTTAGTTACAGTGGAGGATCTTGTTCAAGCAATGAGGGGAACCAGAGAGGAGGAAAGAAGGAGGGAGGAAAAAATTAATACAACCAAGAATTTTCAGAACAAGTTAAATATTTTTCTTTCTATGGCTAATAGGTTGATAACAATGTTCCATAACTGAGTATTTATATTTATGATGAACTACTGATAATTAACTGATTTGGTAGCTGAAGAGAAGGTAAAGAATCTTGATATTGTTGGTAGCATCAGCTTTGGTCGTCCCTTCCAAAAGATTCATTTGAACAGAGTTATAGAAAAAATACCCTTGCCAACATTCTTTTGAGTCTTTCCTGTAAGTATTCGTGTTCATTTCGGTGAAAATTTATCAGTTGGTATTCTACAAGCAGACTTACAACTTGCATTGCATTGTGTTTCCATGGAGACAGACATGTTTATGTTCATGTAATACGTGACAATATTAATCATTGGAGACATAAAATTACTATTCCTAAAGTTCTTATTCACAGCTTTTACATTAGCTCTTTTCAGATTTATGGATTGATGGATACTGCATATTTATGTTGTGTCAGCACAAGAGCAGTTTATCATTTAACACTTACCTCACTGAAGAGTAATTTGTTCTCTCCATATTAGGTAATTTTTGAAACACTTGTATATAATAAAATGCATTCTCTATGAATTTATAAAGACAAATTTGATAGAGCTTCAAAACTGATTACTTCCTTTTAGGCAGAGTAACTACTTTGTCATTTCTGTTATTATTTCTCTCTGATGTTTCAGTATTCTGTTATTGTCTGTAAGATCACTGCAGCCTCATGATGGTATAGAGGAGATACAGAATCACAGAATCATTTAACCCAGCAATGCCAAGGCCACAACTAATCCCAATCCCCGAGTGCCACATCTATGTGTCTGTTAAGAGCCTCTGGGGATGGTGGTTCCACCACTTCCCTGGGCAGCCTGTTCCAATGCTTGACAACCTTTTCGGTGAATAATTTTTCCCTGTTATCCAATCCAAACCTCCCCTGATGCGACTTGAGGCCATTTCCTCTTCTTCTGTTGCTTGTTACCTGGGAGAAGAGGCCAAGCCCCACATCGCCAAAAACTCCTGTCTGGGAGTTTTGAGAACAATAAGCCTCCTTTTCTCCAGACTAAACACCCCCAGCTCCCTGAGATGCTCATTAGATTTGTGCTCCAGCCCCTTCCCCAGATTAGTTGCACTTCTCTGGATATGGTCCAGCCCCTCAGTGCCTTTCTTTCAATGAGGGGCCCAAAAGTGAACCCAGTGTTTGAGGTGTGGTCTCACCAGTACCCAGCCCAGGGGAATTAATTACTGCCCTGGTCCTGCTGGTCACACTATTGCTGATACAAGAATCAATGAAACACAGTTTCATTTCTTGGATAGAATAGATGCTTGCTATCAGTATATTTCTGAGAGAATTGTGTCAGGGAATTTAACTACTTTAGAACTCCTTTAAATAGCTAAATAGCAGTTAAGGTTCCACATAAACGGAACAAACAGAAACAAAAGGGAAACAAAAAGAATCTACATGATATTTTTGACACTCTTTGTCTATCAAGTCATAATGAGTATTTGAAGTTATTCAGCTACTAATTGGACAGATTAATATCATCTTTCCTTTATGTTCCTCTCCATGTCACAGGCTCTATTTTTCCAACTTTCATTATGGAATGAGAGATTTCCAAGAAACTATTGAAGTGTGGGCAGGATATTTCTTGCTGATAAGCTAGTTTTTTTTGTTGGTTTGGTTTTTTTTCTTTTTATAGGTATTCCTGTGTTCATGCCTGTTTCTCTTACTGGTTTATCATCACTGATACTGATTAAGACGTTAAGGATATGTTTATATCCAATTGCAAGAGCTATTAAATGTAACATTTCAATGACTACCCTAGAGCCTGTCTCATGGCAACTTTTATTGTACTTTAAATATTGCTCTGTTCAGGAAAGGCCCTTAGCACTGCACCAAAGGATTGTTAGGGAGAGAACATTAGAACTGTCATCCAAGTATTGTCCTATACCCCTTAGCCAGTGATCTTCCCCCCGCTATACCCACAGGATTTAATAGAGGAGGCAGAGTGGCTGAAGCATGTCAAGTTGAGCATCCAAAGCTGAGTTTGTACCAAAGAAAATAAGCTGCCATCTATGTGACAAGGAGCCTAAAGAGGAACAGGGGAGATATTGCCTAGTCTGAGACATTAATTGAACATTTGCTTTGAAATTAAGAAAAAAAAATGTAGGATTAGTCCAGGGAGAATGCAGGGAGAATGCTCTCTGGCATCCAAGGCTTGGACTTTTAAAAATAATTACAAAAAGGAAATAAATCTGATTCTTGCCTATTGCATTTTATGACCCTTGTGTGTTAGTCATTGTTCTTGAGTTGGGAACAGAAGTAATAGTTGAGAAGCAAGCAGAATTTATAGTTCTGAACAGCAGTCTTGACAGTTTCTCAATAAAAAGTAATTCAACAAATTGCCAGCACTTTTCCTGATCAGAGTACATAATGCAACAGTTAAGTGACATTAGGCTCAGCAGGCAAGTAATCAGCATCCAGCACATAACGATCTCTGTAATTTGGCATGTGTCTGCTCTGTCACATGGGCAATTGGTGTCATCCCGTGTCAGTTTGGTTCCTTGCCCCGCAGCAAAACTTTTGAATGTAAAGAGCATCTTACAGGAAAAATAAATGAGCCAATCAACCACCTCCATTCTTGTCACGTGCGATTAAAAGAAGAACTTGAGAATTTAAAATACAGCTTAGAACTTATGTTTCCATGAGTTACATTTCTTATCAGAAACTTCTGAAGTATTTATTCAGTCTATGAATTTTGTGTTTTGCTACTTTTAGTAGTCAAAAAAGAGTCCATTCTGGTTAATTGAACTTCCTCACTTGTTTTTCCCCTCTTTTTCTCATGTATAAAAGATGTCCCAGCAATTTAGCACTGTCCTAGCAAGATTTCACTTTGTGGTATTTGTGGTATGTTTCAGATTGGTTTTGCTTTGGTTTGGTTTCTTGGGTCTTTTTTTTGAAGGTCAATTACCATGACAGTGGGATCTTTTCATGCTGGAGGAGCATTTAAGAGAGACCATGAAATCAGGGCTGGATATGCCGTAGATTGGTGGATGAATTAATTATAGCAACAGAAATCACATTATTTCCGTTAGTACAGTTGCATTTCTATAGCTATACATAAATTATAAAGCATTACTTAGTTATTGCAGTGTTATGCTGCTTTTAGTTTCTGAGCTTATTGGGACACCAAATACAAGGTGTTCAGGACGTGTCTAGATTTGTAATACTAAAGCAAATTCGTCATCACATTTGTGTATCTTCAGTTGTTTTGTTCTTCCATACTCCTGCTGTGTTTTGCAGAGCATCTGAGCACATCTCCATGCACCATCTTTCTCTGTCCGTAATTAAGTGCTATCACTTGAAATGGTGGTTGCTCTTTATGTATCTTGGGTGGACATTTTGGAAAGTCATTCTGCTGTCCAGCTGTTTGGTTTTAAGTTAGCCAGGTAGGTTCCACAGACTTGCTTTTTAGCCAGTGTAGAAGACAGAGAGGATCTGAATGGTGATTAAGAACCTGATTCAGGCTTCCTCTCTAGATGATCCTCTTTTCCATGAATGCTGCAGAAGTCTGGGGAGATTGGCAAGCCAAATGAAGAGCCAAAATAGTGTCATGGGAGTATTTTCCTCTTTTGCTTCTTATTAGACCTGAAAGCATCTTAAAACCACTCTTTGGCTGTACAGATGGTCTCAGAGCTGCGTATCAGCTCCCTCTGGTGAAAAGAAAGAGCTGTGAAACACAAGGGCTGGCTGGGGAAATAGCTGCTGGTGAATAATTTATAAGACTCTCCCTTGTTTTTCTTGACATAATTATGACTGCTCTTCTGAATGTATATTCAGGTTGTCTGCACTGGAGACAGTGTTCCTCAATGCTGAGGAGTTGCATTCTACAATTGCTTGCTCATGTCTTCCATGTGTTTTTCAAGCTGGTGGCTTGACACAGGTGAATTTTTAGTTACTCTTTGTATAAATACACCCAAATGTCTGAAAATGCTTAGTAAATCATCAAGGTGGCACTTTATAGCTACTGTGTATTTTAGACCATATCACTCTATTCCTGTTACTTCAGCCCGTAATTACAAAAGTATGATGACAACATAACTGTTGAGAAAAAATGTGTTATATAATGCCACTTTTGTTAGGCAACATGGGAAGCCAAGACAATTAAGTTCTGGCACCTCCTTTACGGGGTTTGTGTAGCTGCATTTTTTAAATGCTTGGGTAAGAGTGGGTATTGAAAGCATTTTTAAAATATGCTTCATTCTTTTAAAAAAGGAAATTTGAAAGAAAGAAAAATGAAAGTTACTGTTAATAAATTGCTAGACATGGCTGGATGGATCAAACAAATAAGATTTGCTGGTGAAAATATGTGGACATTTAGATAGTAAAAGCAGCTAGAATGTGGTCTGTTCAGAGTAGGAAAGAAAGGAAGGATAGGAAGTAGGAAATCCTATTGCTGATTCAGCACATGGCACTCAAATGTGACAAATTTTCTGTGAATTTTCACTTTCTAGCTCAGACCGAATCACTTGGCTGGGTTTTGTTTGCACATCTTGTTGGTGACCTGCTGCTTCCATTTAACACATACCCTAGAATGCACTTTAAAAAATATAACAGTTTTCCATCTGCTGTTCTCACAGCAGACTTTATAGCCCTGTCATCTACTTGCATCTTCTAGAGAAAAGAAGTTGCCTGCAATCTTTTCTATGTGTCAGTGCTGTCAGAAGTATCTGCTTGGGTTTCTTCTTCTTTCCCATAAGACTTGGGCAACACAGGCATTCTGAAGTCATCTCCCCTTTTGTGGCTATTGGGATTTTTAAGGCCTATTTATGAATCAAGGAAATGCAATGTTAAACATTTTGTATTACCAAATAGATCTGATAGTAATTCCTGTTGTGGAAAAATCATCACATGCTTAAACATAGAATGCTCTTCTGAGGAAAAAGGTGCTCACACTTTGTTGGTACTCAGAACACATGAATGTCTTTGCATGCTAATTTTAGCATCCTTTGCACCTTTGTCACTGTTTATGCAATGCTGATGCACTGTTATGAAATGCTGAAACACCCATTTTATATTATTCCAATATAAATCAGTTTCTACGTAACCTTTTAATGATGTTGGCTTATAAAAATGTCAATCATATATTCTTTGTAACATAGCAAATGTTAAACATTCAATTTCAACTTCTTTACTAGGCTCTTCACTTTTCTGAAGAATTATTATAACCTACTTGTTTAGAAAATAAATTTTTATTTTAAGTAGCTTGACAAACTTGGTAGTAATCTCTCGTGGTTCAGTGTAACGACAGCCATATGGAACTATCATTTCCAAGTCCCACAGATCTAATTTAGTTTTATGCTATGTTGGATTACATGTCAAAATTATCTTCATGCCATCTGTAAGGCTTCTTACATTCTGAATTGTTTTATTGTAGTTTTACTGTAGTGCTTGCTATCTAGAGATTTGTTCTTACATCAGATACTGATGTTTGATTTCTTGAAGGTCCAAAACAGGTTAATTTTCCCCATACTGTGTCTTGTAGGTGAGGCTCTAGGAATCTCCTGAGAAAACCAAAGTGATGTTAGAGATGAGTTAATGTGTATGTAAGTGATGCGGTAAACCCCAGGAATTTATGTGGTTTAGGTTCATCATTTGAGAGTGCTGTTTTGCTTTGTTTGTACTTGTAATACACTGCATCTCTTCCCTTCCATGTGTAATTGCTTGGCCCTTCCCACTGAAAATGCCTCCTGAGGACACTTACACATATTGGCATGATGGACCTGCTGAAAGAGAAGAAATGTGAGGAGAAAGAGAAAAAAAAGTGAATAGCCGTTAAAACAAATTAAAAGTTAGCTGCTTTAAAAGTTATTTTTTGGTACCAAGGGAGGAAGCTTTTCAAAGCCAATTAGGAGGTGGGTATGGTTTTTGCAGCCCTCAGTTTTGCTTTATTTGCACAGTCTTTTTTTCTTTTACACAAATGCCCCTGGTCCCCTAACTGGAGTTAGTTCATCACTAACTTTGCAACCTGCCCCTATTTGTGTGTGCAAAGTTGCTATTGTGGTCAGAGGTTGGGTAGGAGGTTTCAGTCTTCCCTGTAGAACCGCTGCAGGCTGTGCAGTCATCTCAGAACATCTTCCCTTTGGAAGGGGAAGAGTGGGAAAATCCAAACAGCATCTCAAGTGGCAGTTTAGCAGAGATGGTTTAATTCTATGTTCATGGTCAAGCTTTTTTGTCCATCAAATCATTGTCTTGTGTTTTCTTTCCATTTCACCATCCTCTCATCAGAGCTCCATTGAAAATATTAAGCACATCAGCATACTAAGAGAGCAGTAACCTGCAGCACTAACATGGCAATTGGAGACCTTCTAGCCCTTTAGCTTATGTTAAAGTCTTTCCTTTTTTCTTTCCCTTTTTAGATCTCTTCTTTCCATGTGGACTAGTAAGCAAATTCATAAAGGGTAATTAATAAATTCTTGCTATGTGCTTTTACAGCATCTGATACTGGGGGTCACATGTCAATTACTGGTCTTGGATGCAGTTATAACATGAAAAAATAAAATCTAACATTTGTCCTAAATGGTATTAACATTTTTTTTGGATGTTTTGGGGTTTTTTTTAAGGAAGCAGTTAAGAGCAAAGATCAAGGATAAGTAAAAAGATTCACTACAAAATAGTATTTTGTAAGATATGTCTGCATACATATTACCTTTCTGAGGTATGTGGCTTGGTAAGATTTTAATAGTACTTTTCACTTTGCCAGCAGAGCTACAGACATCTTTATTCCATCAGGTCTTGATGGTGCTGTTGATGCCATCACTTCCAGCGTTAATGTTTTGGGGGTTTGTTTCTCTGCGGGTTTTTTGCTTGTGCATCAGCTTTAATGTAAAGGCACTATTTTAAGTTATAGCTGTAAGACAAATAGTGACTTGTGGTTCTGGATGGCTTATTTTTCTATTGCAGCAGATATGAAGTATTGGCTGCTGTAGGAATTCAGTCAGGATCTCTTGCTGTTGACATTGACTTCACACTGCCTTCCTAAAAGTGAATTTGTACACGTAATATGTGGATGCAATTTTTTGTCTGAAAACGATAATAGTTTCAACTATTTTTAGATCAACAAAACAAAACAGTCCATGACTGCCACAAAGAGAGGTTGCTTGCCTACTGCCAGATATAGTTCATAGTAAAACTAACTGCATTAAAAATTTGACACATGGAGGCACCTCTTTTGTAGTAGGCTTTAGTTAAACATGTCAATAACAAGATCACTAACCTCTGTCTTGGGTTCTTCCTCAACTGAAACTTTGTCCTAAAACTGTATGAGGACAAGTCTAACTCTTGTCATTAAAATTTAGGCCTATGCATTCCATCTCCTGCTTACACCACTTACAGTTTCCTTTCTGGGTGGTGTTACTAAAGAAAAGTGACTCAGTGTAAGATGCTCTCTGGGTGAGGTCTCTTCACCCCTCCATCCTGGAGTCTGGTATCAGCTGTACCTTTAGCATGGCTTTTGTGAAAGCCTTCATTTTGCAGTCCTTTGGAGAGGGTACAATAACAAGACAGACCACGAGAAGGTAGGACAGGCAAAATAATAAGATCATTTACAGAATTTGTAAAATTTTTATACATGTATAAGAACATCTTGTAACACTCAAATCAGAGGTGTAAACCTTAAACTTTCTTTGTTTAATCCTATCTTTGTTTTGGTAAAAGTGATAAATGAAGCTTTGCATGGCTGGTTGCTCTCTGAAATGAATGTATCCAAGTAAGTGGATATGGATACTGGTTTTGTTCTTTTGGTAGACAAAATATAAGATCCTGCTGCACGAAAGAAATGTCAATATACGGGGTATCTTAAACACTTTGGATGCTGAGGATAGATCCAGCTTTATTAGACTGATAACATTTGAACGGATACTGAAATCAATTGACTGTCGTTTGATAGTTGCATTTGGCTGCAATTATGTTGATATAAACCTGCCATAACTTATGTGGATCATCATCATCATTATCAGTGCTTCTCAATGTCTACTTTCGGTTATTTCACATTTTATTAAATACTGAACTTAGTACAATGCTTAGGGCTATCCTTTCTGTGTTCTTGTTTCAGCTACAGTTAAAGCAGGTGTTTCATCTGCAATTGTGGGCTTTAAGCACTATCTCCAGATAATAGTTTTTATTAAGAACAAAATTGATCTTCAAAATCAACACTTAGTGTTAGAAATATCAGCCTAAAAGATGCTTTACAAATGCATGTAGTCTGGAATTTACAGATAGATGTATAAGTTTCTGCCTTGCTGGAATATCTCACATCCTTTGTTTTGACAACCTGTTGATGGGATGCTGTCTTGTTAGCTACAAAGGGGCTAAAATGTTTGTTCCTCTGCCCAATAGGGTTTTTATATTTCAGTGAGAGAGAATTAATTTTTAATCTGATTCTTTGCTCTATGGCGTCACTGTCTCACCCACGACTACTTTTTCCTGATAAATGTAGTTACATTTCGGGGACTCAATGGGGATTTTTTGAGAAACCTTGACCTACATATGTCTCTAGAACCAAAAGGGATGTGTTTGAGTGAGCTGAGAGAACTGGCAGATGTCATTACAAGGCTGTTCTCTGTTAGATTTGCCGGGCTGTGAAAATTGGGAAGGTTGGAGACTGGGGAAGGTGGGAACTTGCCCCAAAAGGTTGTGGAATCTCTGTCTTGGGAATTTTTCTGACCTGTTTACACACAGATCTAAGCAATCTAGTCAGAATTCAATGCTTCTCCTGTTTCAAGAAGGTTGTTGGATTTACATCCTATACTAAGAGCCCCTCTGACCTGAAAGATTCTACAAAAACAGATTTGTACTGATTTGGAATGCCCAAGGGAAGATGTTGGATTTTTTTCTTCACTCCTGAGATAATTGTGTTTTATTTTGTAACTTTTCTCTACTAATAATGAAAAAATTGAAGCAAAACACGGAGTTATTAAAACACATGTTATTGCTTCAAAATTTTGCATTATCTATTTGTCTTTTGGTAAATCTTTTGGGTGTGAGGGTTTTTTGCCCTCACTTACCGGATCATTTAGGCAAAGGAAGATCTTGGTGCTGTCTCAGATTTGTGTGATTTATAAAAGCCATATGTATACAGAAATATCTAAATGCAGATTAGGTACAAAACAAGCTTTGAAAGAACAGGAGAAGACAATGAATACATAAATGTAGATTTGATAAAGTACTCTCCATTCTTGCTTAACAAGACAGGGCTGAGAAATAATCCACCAGCAATATATTGTTAAGAGAATTATGAAGGCTGCAGTCTTGGTCATTTTAATGTCACACCATGAATTTACTGACTTTCAGAGAGCAACTGACGATATTTGGAGTTGCAGAAGCCAGACACTAGCTAAGGTTCTATCTTTACACATACGTGTGTAAAGAGTGGAATAAAAGCATATACTCTTCACTTCTTGCTGATTGATAATCAATACAAATTTTCCCAATGCTCTGTATGAGCTATCAAGGTTTCATCCATAAATTTTTGGAAGGCAGGAAAATTCTTGGGTGTTACATGGGAGTAAAGAGAATCTGGGTTTCAGAAAATGTGTATTTTAGGTTTTTGACTGAATAACATGCCTTCTGCTTATTTTGAGAACCTTGCTAATGCTTCCCTTTTGCTGGCCTAGGATCAGATAGCTGTTTCCAAGATCTCGGAGCTATTGATTAAAAATGCCTTCCCTGCATGTGCCTGCATTACCCTTGTGGCTAAAGGCATTACTGACTCACAGCTGTCATCACTGCTCACTCTCATTTCCTCCTGCCATTCACACAGTTCCCATGGCTCTGTTATATTGTGTGACCTCTGGGGTTCCTGGCATTTCTGCATTTCATAAGGCTTCCTTCCATTTTTGTCTGTATTTTCTTTGCTCTAAAATCTATATTCACAGTATCTCTAAATCTTGTTTTGCTTCCTTTTAGAACATCATTATTGCTGTGGCTGTCTAAAGTCTTACCTCAAGCTGTACTTTTATATCTGTTTACTAAGCTCTTGTAATACTTCCTCTCTGAACATTCCCCACTGACTATTTTTCCCCCCTGAACAAACACTTTATGCTCATTTCAGAACCAAGGAGCTAACCCATCCATTGATCAGTTTAAAAAACAAGTGTCTGAGGCAGTGCAAAGGTATTTCATGAGGCTGAAAGCCAGCTGCACTAAGGAGTTTGATGGTAGTTTACTGTGTAATATTTCTGCACCATGACACAGTGCAAAAGGTATTATTAGTTCATCTGAATCTCATATATTATGCTTATTTTATATATAACTGCATATATAATCATCCAGTATGTGTGTATTTTTATATGTATTTGTATGTATTATATGTGTATTATAATATGTATTTTCAGAGACTGTTTAGAGACGTGATTGTCCCAATGAGCATGACACATGAAAAAAAAGAAGATAAGCATTCAGATAAGTAATGCAGGAAATTACAGGTTGGTTAGTGTGTTTCTAGGTAACAAAATGTTTTTTGACGTTTCTAGAACAGAAATTGCAGACCAGTATTCCTATCACGTGATATACAGCAAACGTCTAATATATAGAAAAGACGCAGGTGTAATTGGATATGATTTTAGATCAGGGTTTTCCCCACACTTAATTACCTTACAAGCTAACAAAAGAAAAATCCTAGATACTGCTCTAGAGAGAGATTTCCTGCAATGTTTTAGGAAGTGATTCTGCTCATGGTCCAGAAGAGAAGACTTGTAACCCTGGAAAACACACTGTTTGATTCATGACATCATCATCATTATTATTATTATTATATATTATTATTTCTAGCTAAGCAGCTCTAGTGATCTTGGAGGTGATTAGTGGCCGAGGTCTTCTGTCTGTGTCTACCCAAAGAAGGTGGACTCTGTATCTTCCCAAATGATCCAGTTCCAGGACAAAGTTTTTGGAGCTCTGTCAGAAGTCTGTCATGATTATATTAAGGGTTAAAAAAGGTTGAGATACTTCAAGTGAACCTGCTGTGATGTCTGTCAAGGAAAGTTGCTCATCAAACCTGGTTTGCTGAAATGTTTCCTACTGGGAATTTTCATTTGTGTGCACTCTGCTGTTGTGCATGTGAAACTTTTAGGGGGCAAGGACCCTTCAGATACAAGATTTTGTATAGTGATGGTGCCAGTTCTGCACAACATGATATGATAATGAAAACAATGAAGAGTGGTACGAAAAACAGGAGGGAAAAATGCTATACATGACATTAGAGATGTGACTCAAAACCCTTTCAAATTTAAATGTTTGCTGTGTTACTCTGCTACTGTTTTGTGGGTCTGTGTGGGTATTGCTCCCCTAGGGATTTATTGAGGCACTTGAAATAATTCAGCACAATTCTCAGCACTGCTGGGGTTGGTTAAAGTTAATACCATCTCATGTAGGATGTTTTTGCTAGTCAAAACCAAGCACGTATTGCGTGACTGACTCCATGAAAACTCCTAAAACTCACTAAGTGCCACAACTCCTGAATTTCAGTGAATTTGAACTTCAGTGCAAGAAACAAAAGGGGTGTAGGTTGCCGTTTGCCTACAGCATGAAAATCCCCTCCTGCCAAACCACTGTGCTTAGTTATATAAAAAACATTGTTCCTGCTGTGTCTTTTTATGCCAAATGTTCCCTGTGGTTGGGCATAGAGGCTCTATCTTCTCACAATTGCATCAGAGCAAATGAGCTATGACACTGCTTGCCTATTTTTAAATAAGTTCAATGTTGTCCATCTAATGAAATGCTAAAGCATACTCTGCCTGTGGGAAATGCAGGCTTTGCATGAAAGAATTAGGGAGAAGCTTTGTATGTTTTATATTTAAAAAAGCAAACCAAAACTCAATATGTGTTCTGAATGTTGCAATAAACAGCCACTGTTTAACTCAAGTAAATCCAGAGCTGCTGATTTTTAGTCAGCATTGGTAATCTTAAAGAATTAAGTATTGACTGTGAAGAATATGTTACCTGTATTTAGAGGGCAACTCTAGAATTGTAAGCATGGAAGTTCTTCTCGCACATGAAAGTAACTCTTTGCCTTTGTTATGGGAGTGTATGGCTTTGCTGTGGATGATGCAGATTAATGTCTGTAGATTTTATAGATTGATATTATTGTCTGTAGATTAATGACTAGATGAAGATTGGAAGATCATCACTGTTTATGTTAAGCCATGTGATCCTGATATCTTGGCCTTCTATCCTAAAGTTTTGGGTTTGGCCACTTAAGATCATCTCCTTATTCCTTTGCAGTTTTGGCAACTGCCTATTCTATTTTTACATTTTTTCATTAATCTTTTTATTTTATGTGAAAGTCTACTGATAATCTGTCACAGAGTGTGAGCTCATTTCTCTCACTGACCACAGGACTGCACTGATTAAAGACTCACAATTTTGGCTATGACTGATGCAGCCGACTGACAAGCATGAGATCAGTTTGTAGAAGTATCATAGAGAGAGTTTTCAGGGCAATTCACAGAAGGTGATACATCATAATTATGTGCCAGTCACATCTGGGCTAGTTACATATCTTGTTTTAGGATACCGTCTCGATTGGCGGTCCTTTATATCTGTAGGGGAAAAAAGATGCCACACTGATGTTGGATCAGTAACTGTCCTTAAATTTTATGTTAGAAAAAAGCAGTAAGGAAAATAAAGTTTAGTTAAAAAAAAGAAGTTTTGCTCTAATAGGTTGTCTTTTTAGAGATTTACAGATAAAAATGACAAGAGCAGTAACAGATTCTGACATTCATAAGTATTTAAGCATGTTACATTATTTTATTTTAATTTTATGTGAATAAGTTGAAGTACATATAAATGAGACGACTGCAAGACTCACAAAATGTCAGGTCAGACCCAGTAACAGAAAGTGTTTCTCCCATGTACCCATTGTAAGGAAAATTTTGTAGACTATCACAGTTTTCCAGAATTACAAAGAAGGAATGAGTAATATGGGAAAACAAATGCAGAGAACTCAGTCTTTTTGTGGGATGGCATAGGCTGCATCACTTCATGACAAGAAATTATTATTAACAGAATAAGAAATTGAATATTACAGCCCCAATAAGTGATCAGCACCGGAATTTTGGGATAAATTGTTTAAAGTGTCCCTGGCCCTGGCAGGGGGATAGGAATTAGATGATCTTTAAGGTCCCTTCCAACCCAAACCATTCTATGATAATCTTTGAAAATAATCTGGCTATGAGTGGGTTGAAATTGAATGCAGACAAGAAGGGGCTGCATGCCAGAGAACGTGTCCTGGAATTCAGTCATGGCAAGAATGTGACAAGCAGAGAGAGAACAATCAAGTCAAGAGTAGCAGCCTGTTCTCATTGATCATTTGATGATTAGAGAAAATTCCAGACGGTTTCAGATTTTCAGATGGGTACATTCATATTGTTATATTGAGAGTAACTAAAGCTGTGGTTTGACAGCTATACAATCTAAGATGGGAAGGTTTTTATATGTTCTGCATATAACACCTGACTTCTAGAGCTGTTAGACTTACACTCCTGTCTTATTTGTATGCATTATTCCGGCAGCTGAATAGTAGTTCATGGGAAGGCTTTGGCCTGTGAAAATTAGACATGCATTTTAAAAATCAGACACTTGATGTGCAATGTCCTTCTCTGCATGTGCCACTGCTCTCTTACTGGTGCTACAGCCAGATAGAAACTTCATTGATAAAGCTTTGTGTAATCAAAGCGAAGGATGAACAGCTTAAGTGCAACAGGCTGGGCCTGAGATGATGATTGCACTTCTCATCTCATTAGCACCTTTAATCTAAAAGGCACAGAGCATTTTAAACTTCATTTTTATAATAGCCGTGAGAGCGGTGAGTGCAGTACTGCCTCTGCATTTTGTAGGGAAGGAACCAAAGCAGAAAAAGGTTCAAAAAAGTAACCCAGCAAACTGCTGACCAAGCCAAGAGCAAGCCTTTTTACCGCTCCTGTCCTTTAAGAACTAGGAGATTTCAGCATGTGTTTATAGACCACAGAAGAAAGGGTGTTCATGCTCTTTTTCAAAACGTGACAAAACATATTCCTCTCAGTCTTTATTTCACTTGTTAGGACCCAGCTTTCCATCAGTAAATACTTAGGGGTCTGCACACTGAAAAGAATTGAATAACAGGGAAGTAGGCTATCTCCAAAAATATTCTGGCTGAGAATGTTGTGGATGGAAGAAGGTAGAGATATGTGAAAACAAGGGGTGAAATTAACAGGAGAAGCAGGGGGTGAGGCACACAGCAAACCTGAGAGGGTATGTGAATATGGAGAACAGTGTAGCACTCACTAGAAGCGCTGAGTTCTTTGGAAAAAGGTGTGAATTTCTACCAAGAGCATCTGTGGAGACCCCAACTATAGTCTTTATTAACATCTGGAAGTGCTCTTCTCTTGAGTGCTCCCTGCCAAACCTCCAGCCATTGGTAATTCTTGGATTCCGGAAAATCAGACTTCACAACTTTGAGAAGTATATAAATGAAAATAATGAAATTGAGGAAAGTGGCTGGTTTGGGAAGCTAAGATACATGCTTTTGTTTTTTCTCTTAAGATAAATCCTATGGCCATAGGAAGGAAGGGAAAGAAAGAAGCAAGTATAGACACCTTGTTTGGTTTGTTTGCTGAAAGACCCAATTTAAAGCATTCTCTGTGTGCTTTGGAGATGAAAATGTGACATTTGAACGGATCAAGTACATTGGTACAAGGACAAAGGAGAGTTTGAGGTGACTGGGTAGAATCTCAGTAGGCTTTTCTGTTAAATAAAATAAAAGATTAAAAAAAAGGTAATTACTAACCTGCTTGCTGGTTTTGAAATTTACCAATCTGAATGTGAAAATGCAGCTATATTATTGGCAAAATGAAAAAGAACAGAATAGCAAAGTAGCTCTTTTCCCTTCTATGAACAGCTGCTCTATTCCTCTGTAATCAAAAGCTAACACCAGCTTGAGTTTTTTTTCTAGCTGTGGGGTATTCTTAATGGATTTTTTCATGATAAAGTGTAGATGTGATTTCTTATGGCAGAATAAAGGATGTGTATTCCTGTTTAGATAGTCTGTTAGACTCCGTTTCCTTCTCTCTTACTCTTTTAAGGGTTATGGAATATAAACCTAATTTTTAAGTCCCATGATAATGAATCAAGCATGTCCTATTCCAGCCTACAGCAAACTGCTAAGAAATCAGTGTGTGTGGGAGGGGGGTTGCTAATTGGAAGAGCCAACACTTTGTAGGTAATTTTTTTTGAACTTAAATCTTCTATCTAATTTAGTCTGTTTCTGCAATAGCTGTTTTCCCATGAAGACAATCACTATAATATAAAACATTCAATATTAACAGGACTATTATTAAGACTCCAGGGGAATTTTGTCCTAGGCCAGACTAGAGTTATGGCTAGACTTTGGCTATCAGCTTATTCTAGTTTGACTGCAGACCTAACCATGATGAGTTATGTTAATCAAAGTGTGCGTGTACATGATATTTGAAGGCAGATGCTGTTTGCTCTGTCTGACCTTCAAGCTATCCAGATGCAAACTGGAACTATGCAGCCATGCTTCAGAAAATGCTGGTCCTGAGTTTTGTATGAAGCCTTGCAGACCTGGGGCTTAGGACTTGGCTAAACTGGAAACACCATTTCTGGCTGGTGCAACACCTGGGTGGAAGTGCAGCAGAGAGTGCTGCTCTCTCTGTAGTGTGGGCTTGAATATCCATAGACTTGGGTCCTTCTGCTGTCTTCCAAATAGTAAATTTTCTTGTGAATTCTTAAATACTTACAGTTTTGTTGTCAGCACGTACATACTGGACCTATTGCCAGCCCTTTGCGTTTTGACCTTCTCCTACTCCCATGCCTTGTATTGGGAAGAGTTCACTATTACAAAGGCAATGCATGTTTGTAACTGCCACATAAAATTTCATTGTTTGCTTTCAATTTTGTTCTGATTTATATGTGATTGACTTGACTTTCATGGGGCTCTTGTTCCCTGAGCATGAACAGAAGCATGAATTGGGTGAAGGCTTTTTTGTTTGCTTATTGCTTTTTAAAAAAAATTCTAACTTGTTCTTTGCATTTAAAACTACAGTGACTGGCAAACTGGCAGAATATTGCCATGTAATTGCAGTGTTTTATTTAAATAGGTGTTATTTATGGTTGGTTCTTAAATGGGCACATCACATTTTGAAAAATCTCATCCTCAGAATTTATCTGCAGTCTAAATTGATGGAAATTGTGTAGTCTTTAAGGTAAAATCAAGTGCAATAGATGTTCAATAAATTTCCGTTGTTGGCTACATTAAAAATATTGCCAGTGGCTGATAAAGTATTTTCTAGTTTCGCTTTTTTTTGTTGCTTTTGAAGTGTACGATTTTCTCTGACTAGTATTTGCTTTATTGCAAAGCAATTAATGCACACTCAGAATTTTTATTCCATCTCAGATACTCCTATGGGAAAATCAAAAGTTTTGAGACTTCAGCATTTTGTGTGTTCATCTGTTGTTCAGTAACACTTTGTCCAGCTTGAGAACAGCTGCAAAAGGATTTCACCAGGTAGTGGGATTTCATTAGGAATTGAAATTTCACTTAGACAAGTGAAATAGTAAGATAATTTCTTAGCATCTTATTTATCATGATATCTTATTTAGGATTTCTATTACCACACTTAATATTAGTTTTGCACTTGAAAAAAATATTAGATCTGTCCTGCCATGTCATATTAAATCAAGTATTCTTGTTTGGTTTATTTAATCACAGGATGCTTTGGGTTGGAAGGCACTTTTAAAGGTCACCTAATTCTAGCCCCTCTGCTGTGGACAAGGACATGATCAGTCCCATCATGAAGGAAAGGAAAATATCAAAGGTTCTAATAATACTCATTTTTAAGAATATATAAAATTGAAATAAATGTACCTGTGAAACAATGCTTGAGAGCAACAGCTTCTGCATTTGCAATTTTTTTCTGATGCACTCTTCTTCATAAAGGGAAAGTAGTTTTCAAAGGGAGAAATCTCAAGAGATAGTAAAAATCTTGGAGATATAAGATTAATTCACAGAATTCTAGTTTTAAATATGTCTAATAGTCAAACCCAGATGCTTTAGAGCAAAATCCTCCTCTTCAAAAGATGCATGAATATACTTTGGACTTTTAGAAATTGAAGTTGTTAAAGTCTAAGAGGGATTAAATGATCCTCAACTTACATTGCTTAAGGTGTAGAAAACATTCTTCTTTCTACTGTAAAAGAACCATATGGATTTTTATTTTAAATTTTGACTGCCTGTATTAAGATATATGCTTGACATTTTTTCTTTATCTGCCAGAAGAGATAAGTGCATCATACATTTGGGCCAAAATATAATTTCTGTTGTGGTCAGCAGTAGTGTTGCCACACTGGGTACCACACAGGAGGTGTGTCTATCATGGGGGGTGGGGGGACGAAGATAAACTGAAACAAGATGAAAGCGATAACTTGAGGAATGGGTGGAGAGTATAGAGAATAAACAGTAGATGCTTAAAAACACCAGGAGATGCAAAGAAAGGAAAGAAAAATGAGAAATAAAGAGCGATGTAGGCAAAAATACAAAGGATTAAATGAATTTTGAGTTGAGATCTCTTAATCATTGAGTTCATGTTTGATGTCAAAAATTTCAATCAAAAGGTAAGAAATTTTACGCAATTTCTTTGCTGCTGTTAAATAATTTAGGAAGAAGAACTCTGTAATGGTCCTTTTGAATTTTAGATCACTCTTGTATTTTAGAGAAGAACATATTACTTCCATAAGTAAAATGTGTTTTCCAATTCTGACCTTGCTACCTTAATTCCTACACAAAACTTAGAGATGTCAGTTTTGCATGATTGAAAGCTGGGAATGGCTGTTTTTATTGATACAATCAGTAAAGTTTGTCATGTATTTTCCAGAAGTGACTGACTGGTGGGTGTTAAATGTAAATTATGGGATATTTCCATTGTTTATTAAGATCTAGATGATGAACTCCAGTGCTCCTCATGTACAACATACTGTTGAATATTCAATTTTATTGCCAAGAGGTGTCCAGCAAGAGAGGTAACTTTGAAATATAGGAGTTGGGAATGATACTAAAGAAATTAACTTCTTTATCAATGACTTTTTAATAATTCTAATGAAAAATGGATAAATCCAGATCATGAAGGAATTCTTCAGCTGTTAACACTCTCATCCATTGTTAGTGATCTACTTTGAGAAGTTCCCTGAAAATTAACTTTTTCCTTCTTTTTGCATTGAAAGGGCTTTGGTGTTTAAGATAACTTTTTATAATTCATCTTAAGCTTTCAGAAATACGATTGAACATAATATTGTGAATCCACCTACAGCTCCTATTATATTCAGTATTTCTAAAAAGCTGGTTTTTTTACAAAAGTCTATTTCCTGGAACTGCATTTTAAATCAAGTTTCGTGTACCTCCCTGTTAACTTTTCATTTATACTGGCTTTGCAGTGGGTATGTAGAAGTAATTGTTAATGGTTTCATTGCTTTCATGCCTCTCCTTTTCAAGAACACAGGTAAAAACACTTTGACTGTCACTGTAGGATCCTATTTCATGCTTGTGATTCATCCTTTCCCTCCTTTTTCTTCATGTGGGGACCACATCTTATTTTCAGAGTACCTCTGTCATTCCTCTTTTTGAACACAGAACTGAAGAAATCGTTATTTATCATCCAATGTGGTGAAACACAGATGTGTCAACTTTTTTCTGCAAATACCACAAAATCCAATGAGGCATTTGTTTACCAAACAAACTTGGATTCAGTTTTGTCCTTTACAGCTTTCAGGTTCACACAAGTAGTAGCTTGTGTGTTGTCCCTCATTTCTCTCCCACCTCCCTGCCACGACATTTAAAAGTAAAAAGGAATGGCAAGGGGCCATGTTTTAAACTGTATATATATCTAGAATCCTTTCTCCACCGAATCGCTCTCCATGTTCTTCATCTGACCAGCTCTTCACATTCCTTAAACTGTCCAGCCTTTTTCTATGACCTGAAAACACTACAGTTTTCAGAGCACAGATCATTGACTTTTCTGTGCCTTGTATTTTTGTGTTGCTACACTGGGGATGTAGGGCTCCTTGCTGGGAGACAGGACAGGGCTAGAGGAAGAAGATAGAAATTTTTGGCATAGGAATTGGCAGATAAGGTGGTGGAGATGAAATGAGGACAGTCTCTATTTTTAGAGCCACAGAAGGCCCCTCCTGGTAATACAATATATCTAAATATGAGGAGCTCAATCCCAGATGCTTTCTTTTACTCTCCAGAATGCTGTGGACATGTGCAAAGGCTGGTTGTTGTTTTGGATTTTTAATTTGCTCTATCCTATGTAGTGACTCTGGATGAGAGGACACTGCACCAGTGACAGAGTGATTGGTGTTCCCTGGGTAGGAGCTCTGGGATTCTGCCAATTAAGATGATGCTTCAGTGATATAAAATGGAATATGAATTCTTAATTATAATTTCTCTTGGTGGTTTCTGCTTGCTTGCATCTAACTTTTAATGGCTTTATAGGAAGTTTGTGCACACACTTCAAGGCAAAATCTGGACTAGTTATATTTTTCTCACTTCTCTGATGTGTTTCAGGAATGTTGCCAATGAATGGCTCTGTTGTGGGCTGTGTTGTTTTTACCTCTTGGGTTTGTGTTCCCAGAAGACCAAAGAAAGCTGTTCAAGTAGTGTATGAAGTATGTAAATGGCAGCCTGATGCAAATTAAAGCCAGTGAGTATTTATGATGTATTTTAGGAGACTATTTCTGTCAGGTAGTTGCTTTTATGGGTCTAATTTGGGACCTGCACTGAAGAAAGATCTAGGCCCTTTTTTTTATTTTACCTTTTTTTGTTCTACAAACCTGAATTCTGGTACCACCTACCATTCCAGCGACTGAAGCATGCAGATTTTGAGTAGTAGATAGTGATTTCAGCTGGCTGTTGCAGGTATCAGAAATTTCTATAGCTGCAGGTTAGTCCAGCTGCACTTGTAGGGGCTTTTTAGGGGGATTGTTAAGTGTACCATTACACTGAGTGTGAATTTCCTTGTGCTGGGCTGGGACAGTAGGCATAAATAATCCTGGAAAATTGTTCTTTATTCCTTTACTCTTATATTTAGCATGTTGTGATGTTAAATCCAGTAGAAAACACATACATACATGCTCAGTAGAGTGTTTTGAATATTTTTTCAGTGATACTATTTTTAAGCTATAAAGGAACATAAGGAAAAAATAGAAATACAAATATTCAAAGATTTATTTATCTTGGAGCATGCTTCTGCCTGATACTTTGGACATATCACATAGCAGCTCTCTCTACTTGTTTGTAGAATAGAGCAGGCTGTCCAGGGGAGTGGTGAAATCACTACCCTTGGAAATGTCTAAAAGACGTGTGGCTGTGGCATTTGGGGATTTGGTTTAGTGGTGAACACAGTGGTGCTGGGTTAACAGTTGGACTTGGTGATCTTGGAGGTCTTTTCCAACCTTAATGATTCTGTGATTCTCTGTTTACTCTTTGCCTGTCTCAGGGGATGGAATGGATCATGATGTCTTATTACTTTGCATGGCTGGTTTAAAAATGAAGCACTGTGTAGTTTGATTTACCCCAAACTGGACTCTGCTATAAATCCTACCACTAAGCAGAGCTTTGCCTTCCAAATACTCATGCACACAGACTTCCAATGCAATATGGCCTGGCAAACATAGTAAGGAGAAGAGATTTGGGAACAGAAAGCTCACGATTTAGCTTAACTATTCCTAACATCAAAGCAAATTGGTTTTTGAAATAGAATTCTCCAGTAGTGTTTTAATGTGATGTTTTCGACATTATGTAGAATTTTAAGAAGAGATTTTTAAGTTATCTCCAAAAGTGTAATGAGCTATGTGTTGGGTAAATGATTTTTCTGTGGCTCAGGATGACTGTGAGAAAAGTCTGGGGGGATTTGAATTTTCTTTGTGTGATTAAGAAAAGTAACCAAGCAATTCCACTGGCAACAGTGATGTGGGACACTTCACTTGAAACTAATCTCAGGCTGGAACTTATTGGATCTTTTCAACAGAAAATGGGAGATTAGGCGAAACAGCTTCTTTAAATTGCTTGCCTTTTTACATTTTCCAAACGATGCTCTTACTACTGCCTCCAGCTAGTCAGCTTCCTGAGATGTTCACAGACATTATGGAGGTCAAAGTAGTTTAAAAGGAAGAAATCATTTTAACAAGAAAGTCTGAGTACATAATTTAACTTGAATTAAAAACACCGTTCTGGAGTGCAGAAGTGTTGGCCCTTCCCATCTGAAATGAACAGCAGTGGGGCTGACAGGACATTTTGAGTTATCCCATGGCAACAGTACCTAATTTTGAATGCACTGTTTTTACTGACAAAACGTGGTCATAATAAATTCATCTGGTATCAGTGTGCAGGGCACAGAGATTCTCATGTCCATACCTCCCACCTCACCACCCCAAGTAAGGCATTTGTAGAGGTGCCAGCTGCTTAAACAACACTCAGCTGCTGACAATCTGCATCTTGTATATATATGCTTTTACCTATGGGTAATAATGATGAGACTGTGTTCTGTTGGTGTGCTTGTCTACTCTGCAAGAAAGAAGTGTAAAATACCTTTCTTCCTCTTTGCCTGACCTTTTCTTTCTCCAGTGAAGCACAAGAAAACCACCTTTTTATGTTTCATGGACTGTTACAGACACAGTGTGACTGAAGAACGAATACTACAGTTACTGGATACAAAATGAATGCTTAATGCTCTAAATGTTTCCTAGTTCTTCTAATTTGCACAAAAGAGCAGAGAGTAAAGAAAATTCTGAAACTGTAGGATTTATGGATCTTCGATGTACAAATATTAATTTGTTAGATTACTGTTTAGGAAGGCTTTATAATAGCTTGCAACATTTAATTTGATAATCTGAGCCACCTATCTTTGGATAAAATTACTCATGTCTGTGAATGCTATCACTGTGTTAAAAAAAAGTCTTCTTTTGTCTCTGCTGCCTGTGCTCTTCCAGGATTTTTTTGTGTGTGCTCATCGTAGGAACAAGTTGAAAAATGTGGATAGATGAGGTGAAAATCTTGAGTTACAAGCTGACATCAGTAGTTACTTCCAGTGATGTTTCCAGGCCTTCTCATTTGTTAATGAGCCTTTGAAGAACCCATGATTAGTTACTAAATCAGCTCATTGTTGCTTCAAATTTTTTCATCATGTTCTTGCACTCAAAAGCAACAACAACAAAAATCCCTAAAATCAAATTAGACCATGTATTCCAATACAGCTCATAAAGCTCAGGTGACAGTAACTGGTGACTGGGAAATACAGACCATTTCGACTGTGGGCACAAGTGAAGTCAGTAAAATGCAGGAGGCGAGTCATGACAAAAGCTCTGGTTTTTAGCTGAGATTTCGTATTTTACATAGAGGACCCTGGAAGCATCAAATCATTCTTTCAAAGATTCAGTGTAGAATGAACTTCCTTCAAATAAGATGGGTCCAGGGGCTTGAGGGTAGAGTATAAGAGATGTAAAGGAGGCCATTCTTCTTGAGTCCTGGTATATTTAAAGCAAGCAAACAAAAGCCCTAAGGAGGTGATGGGATTAAATCTCAAACTCCACATTGTTCTGTATTTGGTGAAGCAGCCAGGAGAAGAATGAGGCTTTTTCCCAACAGAGCTTTGATATGCTCATTTATTTTATTACCATGCTCTTAAACAGGTTTATTACTGTATGGATATGAGATCAGGACAGACCCCTCTGAGGAGTCCTTTGCAGGGGGGATGTAGAGGTTAGGAAAGGAAACACTTAAAGGAATCCCAAACAGCTCTTTCCTGTTTTCTCTCTGTCACTTCAATGTAATGAACAGGGATAAATAAAGTAATAAAGCTGTCTCCAACCGCAGCTGTATGGTTCATGTTCCCATAGGTTCAGCAACATCAATCAAAAGTGAATTAGAGAGACATGTTTTACTTCTGTTGTATATCAAAGAGCTGCTCAGGCATTACCAAATGGTAATTCATTTTAGCAACTTAAAATGAGACAAAAATCTGGAAACAGTGTATCTGAAAACTCTTCGCTGTGTCCTGGCTTTGTGTCCCGGGTTCTCCCTTTGTTTCTGCGGAGTAACAAGGACAGGCTGAATGTGGTTTCCATGCACAATGAATTACACTGTGTCCTCATTTACTGCTCCTCCTGTTACTGTTATTTCTACTTACTGCTGATGCTTGGCTGGCTGCAGTCTGACATTTTCTATTCCTAAACTCTAAACTCAGGCTTTCCCTGGTGACATGCACAAACTCTTCTGGAGGCAACAAACCATAGTACAGTTTTACACTGAGTGGCAGTGGAAAAAGTTACTGTATTTCCAACTCTATTATCCTAGAATATTACAGTGTGGGTATATCTACATGATAAGCAAAAAATATCTGGATTTTTAACTCCTGGGAAATTGCGAGGTGAGGCAATAGGCAGTAGAAGAACACTGAAATAATAAATTGCAAAAAGAGTTTGGTTGCTAAGCTGTAAGGTGATTTTTGGCCAGTTACTTTAACTCTGTATTTTATTTCATCTACTTCTTTTGTGTAGTTCTTTGGGCAGAAACAGTCTCCTTGCTGTGGCCAAGTCCTGCCATGCAGTGTCACCTCAGCCTAGAAACAAGTTCTTCCGTTTTATTCAAATGAGGAGTAGATTTAGAGGACATAGAACAAGCTGCAGATAATTCTGGATTATGATCTGGGTTCAGAGTGCTATTAACGAAATATTAATAGGAATTTCCTCTTTTTATGGTGTATTTTTGGTTTGTTTTTCCACACAAAATGTATACATAGCAAGATGCAGTCTGAGCCCCAAGGAACACTTATTTCCAATGCAGAGGCTGGGAAATTCAAATTCACTTCTTAGTTCATATACCTGATGTGTCTCTTCTGCTACATGTGATCTAGCTATTTACAGGTGTACACATTATTACAGGGAGACATGCAGATATATATACATGTATGTTTATACTGATGCAGCCCCATTTGGGTCTCAGATTTGTTATGACCAGTCATTTAAAACTGTAATAGTAGAACTTAATTGTGTCTATAAACAGGAGAAGTCTTGCAAATCCCACAGAGGTATAACATTATTTGTGTTCATAAAAAGGAGAAATAGTGTGTTTTGGGTCCAGGACAGAATCTCAGGCTTATTTTACATGTTTTACTCTATTAAAATATATTTATTTTTTGCTTATGGAGATATAAATGCTTTCTCTGAAATAATTACTGGGGTAGGTGATTTTCTTCTCAAGGGTAAGCTTGGAGTTTGGTTTTTGAGATGTGAATGCTGATAATTTCATATGAGAAAAAAAGCTTATCTAGCTTTATACTTTACTTTTTGTGTGGAACAAGTATGTGAAGAGTCTTCTTCCAAAGAGAGAATTCATTTTATTTGACCATATCATGAAGACAGTAAGAGACATTTATCTGTTTCTTTTTTCATTATCTAGTGGTTTTATCCCAGAATCAAATGATGCATTACCTATGCTCTCTGCCAATTATTAAATCTGTCATTTTTCTATACATTCCCTAGATCTTCTGATTTAGCAAGGAAACAATTCTTTCTATGTACACTGAATTCTAGCAGGGAAGATTTTGTGATGAGAAAATGAAAAAGCTGGAATGACATTAAAAGACTTCCATTGAATTTACATAAAAATTGAAACTGGTAAGAGATAAGAAACTACACTACTTACTTTTTTTTTTTTAATAAAGTTATATCATCTATGAAAATGCTGATCAAGCAAATTTTTGGGGTAAAAATAAAATTGCTGAATCCTTTAAAATGTGAAAATTCAGTATAAAGATTTTCAGCCTAGTTTTACATGTTGCATATAAGAAAGCAAGAAAATGTTAGAGCACAATCAGGTTTCCTGTCATCATTCTTAGCATCTCAAGGAAGATCTGTCACAGCCCATTCTAAAAGAAACCAGTGGAAACAACCTCTGGGCCAAACCTGGGGTAAAGTTTTTAAAAAGCTGTCTTACAAAGGAGAAAGCTGATTAGATAGAGAGTAGTGGAACTACATGTTAATGTCATGAAATGATCACTGAGGTTTTTTTTTCAGGATTCTGTTGTGTTTCCTCTAACGAGAGCAGCACCCAGTGGCTGAAAAATGTCCAGCTCTGGAAAAGGAACAGAGTCTGGGTGTTTGGTGAGCAGGAGAGAGAGAGACTTTCTGATCATGCACGGCATAATTCCATAGCAATGACTGCACAATTACTATGACTCAGTTAAATGCTACAGTAATTTACATAATATTTTCTGCCGAAGTACCTTAAATGCAATTTGATTGCAAACACCAAAATAAGTCTCATGGAATCTTCAGCTCAAAATCTCAAACCAAGTGGGAACAGACCTGATGCAGCTGGGAAGCACTTTGAAGTCAGTGAAACTAAAAACTGAAAAAAAAAGTTGCGGATGCTCAGCAGGATGCTTAACACAGTTTAAGATTTATAACTATTTTATGTACGAAAAAAAGGGGGATTTGATGTTTAAATATTAAATACTATTTATACAACAGCTATGTTGCTAGTTAGAAACCAGAATTCACTTCAAGCCTGGAGTAATTTCCTCCTCTCATTCAGTTACAATGACATTAAAATACAGGGGTTGGTCTGTCTGTCTGGATATTATCCTTCTTTGCATTGAAGAGAAACATTTTGTGAGCTGTTGCACATGATTTCTGCACTGGGATTCAGTCACTGTGTATCTCCCCCAAACTTGGGGTGAATTTAGATAGTTGTACTGGGGGAAGAGCTAGAAAATGTCATTCATATCCTATTCCTCTATTTCCTGCTTTTATCTTACATGACAGAGCTTTTACACTGCTTAAGGTTGTAGAGAGAGAGCCCTGTAGATTTTAGTGTAACAACTTGCAAAAGCAAAAAACAGGACCATTGTAGTCTGTTTGGAAGCTTCTAGCACTTCAGCAGGATACAGGGCTAAGAATAGACTTTTTCTTTTTTTTTCCCAAAAAAAAACCCTCAGAAAAATCATATTCTGAATTCTTAAAAACTGGCATTGACTATCACAATGGCAGTTGATAAGTTGTGAAAGTTTAGCTTCATTTAAATGTTAAAGCTGGAACTGAGGGATTTTCCTCTCAATCCTTTCCAGCTGTATATGCATGAACATAGGTGTGAGCAATTTTGAAAATCTAGACACTTGTGAAAAACTAGAATCAAGATGGGATTTGGGGGCTGCATTAGATGCCTCTCTGAAATTAATTTTCTAAGGAAGGACTATTAATAATGAAAAAATGACCATATCTGAATCTACAAATCTATTTCCATCTTCAGCCCAACTGATTTGTCAAAGGCTCTTTGACGTTGGCTCTGTGGTTCTCAAGGTTTGCCCAATCACAGTTTTGTGCAGTGTAAAGCAGTAACTGCTTATTTACAGCTCTTTTGGAGGGAATTTACATTTTGAATAGTGGAACGATAGCTCTCGATCTACACTTAATTAACACTGACATTGCTCACATTTATTCAAATGGAGTTAACACAGAGATGTGTAATTTTTATGCCAATTATTCTGGTCAAGTGAGGTTAGTGAATGAAAGACTCTGTAACTCATAAAGGAATGGGTGTTTGTTTATTTGTAAAAGAAAAAGCTTCACACTGTTCCAGCCCCTTTGTATTTGTAATACAATACTGATTACAAACACAGAGCTCAAACAGTAGTTGACTTTTACATATCTGGGATCTTGGGGGAATCAGGGATAAGGCAACAAACCTGCCTTAAAAATTAATTGGAGCAGGTATTTGAATGGCTTGTGGCTAGCCAGCTTTGTATTACTGGGAATATGGAACAGGCGAAGTTATCCATTTTGATTGTAAGCAGAGGAAAACAAAAGAACACTGAACAGTGGGAGAGGCTTGGATGTTCAGAGTGGCTGTGTCAGTGTTTTGTCGTGAGACATTGCCTCAGATTTAGCTGTTGAGAATCTCTGCCCACAGGAATTGCTTAGAATCTGAAATGTGGAGACTCATCATCCATGGGAAAGGAAAGGACTTCACAGTCTGGATATTTGGAGTTGGAGTCAAATCTGGCCAGTGCTATTTGTCAAATTCTAGACATACGTAAACAAAGGCAGAGAACTGGTCCAGCTGTTGTTACATAAATTGGTAGAGAAATCCATCTCTGTGTGAGTGGGACTCAAGCCCATAAATGTCAAGTCCTGTCAGTAATATTTTACATATTATCTGTGTGCAGTCTGGTCTCTTCAGTCTATATACAGGCAGCAGGAACATTTATGTTCACATCTTTGGAGCTTTGATTTTTAATTGAGGAATGTTCATTTTGTTGAAGTTGGACTTCTCTTTCATATCTGCATTAAAACAATACTTCTGGCTTTTGAGATTTAGAAGGTGCATTGGACACCTAAAAGGATTGCCTCCACGGCCTTACTATAGTTCAGAGACAAAATTAGAAAATATTGTATCTTAAATAAAAAATAAAATAAAAATCTCTGTTCCTTGTACACCACCTGCTGCTCAGTATCCAGCAACACAAACTTGCTCTAAGGGTGTCTGTACCAGGCTGGAAATGGTGCTGCTAAGTGAGCAAATGAGCCACTGGCTGTTTACTGGAGCTGGCTGCACCGAGCAGTGTTTGCCAACCAACCCCACTGGGAGAAGCCGTGTTTTGGGCTGAAGTATTAAATGTCAGAAGATTTCAGCTTTTCAGTGGAAGACGCCTCCCTGATCCTCTTTCAGCTGTCTGCTCAGGCTCAAAACTTGAAAAGGGTCTGAGTAGCCCTGAGGGAAGATAAGCAAAAGTCAAGAGAAGAAGTGTAATAATGGTTCTGTTTGCATGGAGTTTAAAGGCTGCACAGCTGCACAAAGGGAGGATAGTTGGAGGATAGTTGGAGGCTTTGCTGATCTGTGTGTGCCAGTTTGGTTGTCCTGCGAATAAACAAGAAACCCTAGAGAGCCTTTGCTAAACCTGGTCCTCCTGTGAACTCTCTTGGTAGCTGCTCAGAGCATAACTATCACTGTCTGTGCAGCTGATGGGGCTTGGCTGGTAATCCATGGATTCCTACCGTAAAGGAAACTGGGCAAATATTGGCATCTGGAAACAATAATTGAATTTTGAGCTATCAGCAGTGACTTTCACTTTGATGAAATAATTTCTGTATTTAAGCAGCTTGTGCTATATAATTTTGATCCTACTTAATTAACACAGTTTAAGAAAAATACTATACATGAGGTGTGACCAGTAATGTAACACTTCACACCTCTTAGTGTCATTAAACTGTGCAATTATATGCAACATTGATTTGGAATTTGATTTGAAGTTTCAGATAATTACAGTGGTCAAATTTCTTACTCAACTACATTAATTTCAATTAGTTCTGAATTTTGAGGCAGTGCTCTTGCCATGCAGAGTAGTTGCTGTGCCCCTCCATTTTCAGTAGCTTCATATAGGTTTCCTGGCAGTTTTAACAGCTGGAGGGTGGTTCAAAAACTAAAAAGCAATACTTTTCTTTTGTTCTTTATACTGATTGTGCTCCACTGTGCATTTGTCTGATTTTACAGTTGTGTCAGGTATCTCTAGCTGTATTGTACCACACACAAAAATGAGAGAAGGCAGGCACGTTTTAGTTGTAGCACGCTGGCACTAGTGAGAATAGTCATTTAGTATTGCTGTGATAGCCTTCATGAATAATTACATGCCATAATTCATTTTAGTACCTTTATCAGAAAACAAACTGAAACCTCAAAGTCCATCCTGTGTCTTTCATTAAAGTTGTTTCAAGTGCTTGCCACATCTGATCGTCTCTACAGCTGCTGAAAGGACATAAATTTCAGCTGAAAGACAAAGAGATAACTTTTCAAAAAGGCAAAATGCAAGGTAGTAAAGTCAGATTAGTACCAATTATTTTTAAATAACCATGACCATGCACTTTAACTTCTATAATACAGTATTTTCATTAACATTTTCCTACTTTCCTGCACCCAAATACTTACAGAACCTACTGGGGGAAAGAAGGACCTGATCTTCCAGTGTCTAAGTATTAACATTTTGGGAACCATTACAATTCTAAAGAAAAACCTATATTTTTATACGTATACTAGCAGAATCCTAGAACTGTTTTCTCTGTATTTCATTTGATAATCTTTAAAATATATTTTCTACTTGACCTGGCCAGCCTTTAGGAGAGTTCAGTGACTCAGTGTTTTGGGGTGTCAGGAATATGTCTCAGAAATCGTGGGGAAAAGCCTGTTATAGGGAAAAGTAATGCATGCACAGTGCCTTTAATACTACTATCGCTTTTTAATAGAATGTAAAGTGTCAGTGTAAACTGGAGTCTTGCTGGCATATTTACAGGTAGGTCTTAGCAAGGCATAACCCATTATCTCTTCAAGTGAAGTAAATTTTGTTTGTTTCAGTTCCTGTTTTCTGACACACCTGGAGAAGACAACTCAGCTATACTTTAAGGAGTAAAAACCTCTGATATCATTATTGGAAAATCACCTTTTGTTCATTTTAACTGTAATAGCTCTGTTGAGGAAAGAAAAGTGACTAATCTAAGTAAAAGGCTGCTTAAGAATGAAGCAATACAAAAGCTCATCAACAACAGAATTTAACAATAGACCCCAGGGCAATTTCCAGGCTATTAGAACTGCCTGTGGAGACTGCCAAGCTGCAGTAGCTAGAAAAACATTTTTCACAGTCTGATGTGAAGTCTTGTGTTTTCCTGGCCTCCCTTCTTGCTTTAAGGACATACCATGTAGTTATTAAAAGGCAATAAACAATACATTTAGTGTGAATTTTAAAACTAAATATATATAGTAGCAACACTAACAATCAAATAGTGATGCTACTAAAGTGAGTTTGTTTCTCTAAGTTCATTTTTAGTAGATATTTGAATTTTAAACATGAATGGAAGTAAGACTGAGTTGAAGAAGGCTAAGATGGAAAAAAATGCTTATTACATGTTAGGGTCTTATTATGATTTCAAATTTTTGCAGTCTGAAACAGTATTTAAGAACAAAAATCCCCAAAAAATGAACACACACACTCCCAACTGAGGCACTAACCTGAGATTGTACAATGATGATAAAACAATAGTAACATACTTCTACTTACTATGAAGAAAACCATTCTAATTCCTTTTATGAAATGAAGCACACTGAGATTCATTTTGTCTTATGCATTCAAAAAAACTTGAGTTATGGTTATGCATCCTAAACACCCAGAGGTTTTTTTTTTATTTTTGTTGATTTTTTTACCAGCACGCAAAGAAAGTAATCAGATTTGATACATGCTATGTTTAAAAATTGGCAAAGTGAGATTGGACTTCATGGTGTTAAATTCTTTTGAAGGTCTGTGGTGGAAATCAGTAGCATTCCTGTGACTAAATATAAAAAGCCCCAGGATTGTTGCAGCTTGTGTAGCATGGTAACACTGATGGAAAAACTGTTTTATCACTGTGTTGAGTGGGGTTATCAGCCTAGAGTATCCGCAATCAGCAAAATTTTAAGGCAGCATTGCCTATCGAAATTAGGGCAAAAATGAAATAAGGAATGTTCAACTGTATTTGTCTTACTGATTGATGGAGTTGTCTTTTTTTCATGAGCATGAATTACAGCGAGACCTTGCGCAGAGGAGTCTGCATGAGACAGCAGTGGATATCTGCTGGTTTTTGTTCTCCTTAGCTCTTGGATAACTCTCAGAAAAAAAACCTGAAACAGTAGAAATGCAATGGACTAACTCTATGTGCCAGTAAAACCCCTGGCTGTAAACCACAGCTAATGATTTGTTAATGACACTGTCTCATGCAGGTGATTTGAACTGAAATGTTGTGATGTGTGCACAGTGACAGCTCTGCTTATTTGTGCTGTATAATTTTGTCTGAATGTCACAAGAATGCAGAACTCTGTATATTCTGACCTCTGCTTTGATTTTCCTTATCAGATGGGTTCTGCTTTCAATTTAGAGAAAAATTAAGTTTTTAAAGTACCCTGCACCCTCAGAAACCTACAAGAAGTTTGTCTCTGTATTTCCTGAGCAGAGTGACAATTTTATGTAGGTTTGGCATGGAGAGAGTTAGGACAGCCTTATGACTTGCAGTTTTAACACATCTATCTTAGGATGCCTTCAAAAACCTGTTTGAGAGGGTAGCTACCAGCACTTGAATTGGTTCCCTTCAGGTTATCTCAGGTCAGTTGAAAACTGTCTGCACTTGCTACTTCTGTGTCTCCTTTGTCCCCACGTCCCCCTGAAGCTTTTAGCATAGAAAAATGTTACTAATGCCTTTTTTGTACTCATAATCTCCTGTCATGTTTCAGTACTCATAATGCACTAATACCAAAATAATGCAAGATCTTTACGCTTGCAAAGTCTCTCTTATATTATTTTGTGTCCTTTCATCAGTGCTGTTTTGAGAATATTGAAGTGTGGCAAAACATACAAGAAACACCGTGAAAATGCTTTAACAGGTATTGTCAGAAGGGGAGAGACACTTGAAGAATAGCAGCTCTTCAAAACAGGACACCTGTGTTCTCTGGAGTGATGATGGAATGGGAGAAAATATCTTTGAATTTTCTAAATTCTTGCATTGCTGGGTGCTCTCTACCATTTGCTACAGCAGTGAATTTCCAGCCACTTCAGTCTGCCACCCCTTCTAACCCAGACTATTTCTGGATCTTTGTGGATGGCTGCAGGACTCCGGGTGAACAGGCAGCAGTGCTGGGCACCAACCTCTGTAATCACACTCTGCACACATGAAGAGACTTGACTACCTTCAGAAAAAATGGTTTAACCGGAGCCCTTTGTACAAAAAGCAGAGAATAATTGACAGCTTGCCAGGCTGAATGTGCTCACTATATAAGATACTTGGTTCTACAGTTCTCAGCTTCTGATAAGCCTTTACAAAAGTATTGAAGATTAAGGCTAAAAATCAAAAGCATGCACAGTAAATTTCCGTAGGTCAAAGAAAAAGGACAATTCAAACTCCTAAAAATATCTTGAAGGAACAGTACATAAATTTACTTGAACAGAATTAAAAAAAAACCCAAACTGGTATCTGTGATAGCAACTGCAATTAGCAGAAAAAGAAACACAAGAGCTATTTTGACTAGAATAAAAAAGATTTCAAACTGCTGCAAAAAAAATCTCAGTGTGAGATGGAAGACTCACATCCAATTAATGTGTATTATTAGCAGAAGTGGTTCATTAGGCTGCCAGTGGGAATTGTATCAGAGAAACTCATTGGACTCTGTAAAATCTGTGGATAACGGGAAAGAACAGAATCACAGGGTAGAGTCTGAAAAATTATAGGAGAAGCAAACAATTTTATTATAGCTTTTACAATATCAGCATTTATAAAGCACCATTTGTAAGTAATGCTTTTGAAAGGAAAATAAATTTCTTCAAGTCTGAAAGTCATCCTGTTGTTTTCATAAGTAAGGAAAAAAAAAAGAAAAGCATGAGTCAGGATTTGATGATTTCATAGCAAAATCTCCTACTCCACTTAGCTCTGTACCTTGTACACAAACAACAGCAACATAAGGGAAAGCAGATTAGAGGCTGTTACAGACTTAGGTTACACAGAGTGATAGCTTCACTGAGACACCTTGTTAGAGACTTTTAGACATTTTATGAAGATTAACTGAGTAAGAGCTTTTATAGGTAGTACTTTTTGTATTATAATAGAAAACCTGATGTAAAAGGCTGTAATTCATATAACTGCTTTAGGTATCTATAATGTAGATGTCTGCAGCCAAGCCTGTTCTCTAAGCTGCCTTTACAATCAGTAGTTCCATGTTTCAGGCATTTTGTCTCAGGGTGGGACAAATCTCAGGTTGCTGGTTTTCTCCTTCAATTGTTAAGGAAGTCTGGATAAACATAAAGTAGATATTTTCTACTAACTGTAAAGAACACAGTAGCTGCTTTACCTCCTAAAATAAATTATCAGGTAACATAAAAGAAATCTTTAATGTTGCCTTTAGAAAAAATAAACCCTTTAATGATACTTAGTATGATCACGGTCACCATACTCCTCCCATAGACTAGCAGAAAAAAGTACTTCCTAGCACAACAGCTTTTGTTATCCAAAATGCTGTAGTTTTCCTTTAAAGAACACAGAAACAGAACATGATTTCAGTCTTCACTGACACAATGATAGACAATAGTGGACATAGATAGGGAGGCTGAAATAGAAGGCACCTTTTTTACACGGCTTTTCTTTTATTTTCTTTAAATTGGAAAATAGGTCTGAGGAAGACTGATATATAAAGCAGTTTTAGGACATCTTTCATCGTAAATCCTTTTACTCTATGTTGTAAATGCCTTGGATCTATAGGCTTTATACAAGTCTCTCATGCCACACAGATACCATATTTTTATTGCATTGAGTTATAAAACATTTATAATAATTTTGATCGTGTTTAGTTTCACCATATAAAACCTGCATGTTGACCCAAATCACACTCTTTTCTTTAAATATCTCACTTTTCATTTGATATAACTGTTATTTTTTCTTCAGACTTTTGGTTTAGGTTTCTGGATAGCTTTGAAATTTCTAGCATTTCCTCCACTAAGCGGGGTGAAGTTTTTTCACACGCCACATACAGTTAAGTTACAGAGGATATTTCTCATGAGTTTTTAAAGGTATATCTCAGTTCCATGTTATTGCAACCAGGTTCAGATGGCTGTGATGTATTTCTTGTTGCTACACCTCTTCCTCTAGAAACAACATACTTAGTTTCATGTGCCCCCTATGCATTTGTCAAGTTATATAGAATCATGAAATAGTTTAGGGTTGGAAGGGACCTTTAAAGCTCATCCAGTCCAACTCTTCTGGAATGAGCAGGGACATCTTCAACTAGATCAGATTGCTCAGAGCTCCCCCCAACCTGACCTTGAATGTTTCAAGGGATGGGGCATCTACCACCTCCCTGGACAACCTGTGCCAGTGTTTTACAATCCTCATTATTAAAAAAAAATCTTCCTTACATTTATTCTCCTTTAGTTTAATACCATTGCCCCATGTCCTGTTGCAACAGGTAATGCTAAAATGTCTGTTCCCATCTTTCTTATAGGCCCCCTTCAAGTCCTGCAAGACCACGGTAAAGTCTCCCTGGAGCCTTCCCTCCTCCAGGCCCCAGTTTTCTCAACTCTTCCTCCTAGGAGAGGTGTTCCATCCCTCTGAACTTTTTTTGACCCTGTTTGGGACCAGTTCCAACAGGCCCATGACTCCCTTGTGCTGAGGAGCCAGGAGCTGGATGCAGTGCTCCGGGTGGTTTACGGCAGCTGCAATACAAAATCCTTGTAGAACTAGATGTGGTTGGTTTTGTGCTAATGTCAGCCAATAGTAAGCATATTTTAGCACAATAACCACATAAAAGTGCCTTTGTGTTAGTTATTACACAGGAACTTTTGTCAAATGTTCTTATTCATACACAGAGTCTTTGCCTTTGCTAAATGCTGCTGTATGGTAAATATTCCTTCCATTTGGTAGCAGTTATTGACTGACTAACAAATTATAATAAATTACATGTACTTAGAATGATGAGTAGGTCTGCCTACAGAACTGCATTGATATTCCATTTTCCCCCATCTCATCCTTGACAAAACAAGATGTCAATAGGAAGAAATGGAAAAGCCAAATTTTGTTCCATGGAAAAATAGTTATAAATCCATTTCCCCCTTTGCCTCCCCCTTTTCTATTTTTCTGAATTGAACTGGCAGGACAGAATTTTTATAGATTAAAAAGTGATTTGTCATCTTGAAATGAACCTTCAAGCTATAAAGAAAATTGCTATGGGATGATGTAATTGAGATCTGAAAAGATGAGAACAAACTCAAGAAGCTGGGTAGGAATTAGATGGTCAGTGATAATTGGGATGCCCAAAATAAAGCATTCTGAGCCAAAGGTGATGGGTTCTTTATAGCATAGGCAGTAAATCTCTAGAATTTACTGTCTGTGCTCTACATAGTTGCAAAGGCAGATTGGACAAGTTCAGGAGGAAGAACTCTATAGATTTCATGGATTACTAAATACTCAGAAACTACAATTAGTCAAGGAATTGCATAGTATGGCCTTTAAATAGCTAAACTCAATCCCACAGCTGGTGTCATTATTGGAATATTAAAATTATTTTGATCTCATAAAGACCTGTGAGGGTTTTTTTGCCATGGGGTGACATGAAGTGGAAGTACGCTTCTGCCTGTTTATTGAAACTGTAGGAATATCAGAATCCAGGATTATGTTGGGGCAAAACAGAAGTCAGGTCAAGCTAGGGTACAAGTTCAAAGAAATCAGTTGTCAGTGAAGACAGATAGCTTAAGCTTTTGTTTAAACTGTTCTGGAATGATCTGTGGGCAGAACACACACAGGTGATGTAACTGGTAAATATTTGCTGTCATTTAGAGTCCTTATTTTACCTTGTTGATCCAAGATAATTAGTTAGCTTGCCAAAAAAAAAAAAAAAAAAGAAATGTTCTTTTTATTTAATGATTTACCTCTCAAAACAGTTGGGCACTTGGACATTTGTTCATCAGCTAATTGTTTTTTATGGACAATTCTTTTACTTTCTGAAAGGCCCTTGCTCTTTGCAAGCAAACAATGGCCATGAAAAATACTCAAAATCAAAACAAACAAATGTGAAGCCATGTAGACTGGTCTTTTCTTGAGATGAGACTGACAGAACTCATAAGCTCTGTTCATTTCAACAGGTACTAAATGTGAAGTTATAATCAGGTTTTCATGTTAATATTACCTTGTTACTGGTCTTCCTAGTGGATTTGTCACAAAAATCTCTCTTCCCTTGAAAACTTAAATGCTTTGGATTTACCTGCTACTCCCTCTCTTCTCCCCGCACCACAGCAATCTGTATGTATTGTTTGTTTTCTGTTCTATTTCTAAAAGGAAAGTGGTGTCCCTCTGATACTTAGTGGCATTTATTCTTTGAAGAATTGTTACTATTTTGTAAAAATATCCATATTTTATACCACAGCATTCATAAGGGAAAGAAAAAGACCACTGTTTACCTCCTGTAGTTGATGCATTGCCAACGGTATTGTTCTTATTTATTTTTACTTTTTATTTAAGGGCTGCTTTTATACCTTGTTCCAAAATAAGCTTTCCAACATGTGGCCAGGAATGGGGGGCCCTTGGAGTGCCAAACATCACCTCTGAACTGACATCAAGAAACTGGGGGGGCTGAGTTTTGTTTCCTATGGAAAAGGGCCAGTGTATCCTTCTGACAGCTACATCTCCAGCCAAGGAAGAGATAAGACCTTTCTGAGCACAGGTCAGGTCAGGGAATAACTGATCTATTATAAACTGGCATATAGATGTCTCCTCTTGTGCAGTTTGGACGTGGGTCATTCTCATTCCAAGTGTTTTGCAAGAGAAGGATGAAATCTTAAGGGGAACAAAGTAGCTGTGTACCAGGGTGCTCTGATTGTATCACTTTTGTGACTGATCACATTAGCATTTGCTCTGATTATTAGGAACAACTGTATAATTTGAAATGCATGCCTCTAGAGTATCTGGATTAGTTTAATCAGTCATAGTATAATTTTTCATTTGCATTTTGAATCCCTTAATGCAGATCAGGGATTAGTCACTTTAAAAAAAAATTATGCCTAATTTCAAAACATTTGAGAATGTTTGCTCTTAAATGCGTGATGAGAGAAAAAATGGCAATATTCTGTACTTAATTCACCATTTGGAAATAACTGACTGTAACATTCAGTAACAGATGCTTAGCAGCTATAATATAATATAGCTTAATTCACTTCAGTCCACCCCAGCTGAGACACTGGCCCTTGTTAATGGACTATAAATGACTCTCAGGCAGTCATCACACTGAAATGGCAGAAGGGAATACAATCATTCTCCTGAGCCTGTTAACGAGAGTTTTCTTTATGAAGATCCTCAGTGAACCTCTCTCTATTTCATTGTTTTACCAGCTTGATTTCCTAATCTGACAGGATGTGATGTAACTTTATTAGCAGGAGTAGAAGAAAAATAATAAAAAAGTAAAACATAGAGCTCTTTAAAAGCAATAGTACCTCCTAAAGGTGTAGATGCTGCATAGTTTATTGGAGGTTATTAGAGGCAAATCCACCACTATAAGGAAAGTATATCCCAAAGATGATTGTGCTTAGGAGAGCACATGGGTACAACAAAGGGAATGTTGAATCCTTAGGCCTTCTACCATGGCAGGATTCTGACAGGCTACAGACCATCATGTCCGAAACAGATCTGGATGCAACCGAACATGTGCTGCTCTGCAGAATTTTTTGAGAAACTTTAAGTGTATAAAAGAAATCCCTGAGACATAAAGTAGGTGGCTATATTTAAAGCCTTTTCTTCTTAGGGTTAATGTTATTAATAAATTTGCTGCAATAAGATTGCTCCTACAATACAGTTTTGGGTTCTCTTCACTTAAAAAGTTATAAGCAATTTAAAATCTAGTCCTTTTTATTCTTTCTCCCTTTTTCTTAATGGCACTATAATTGCTTGCATTTTGGCATGAATTGTAATACTTACTTCATTTGTAGCTCCATGAGGAAGTATTTCCATACTTAACTCCAGGCCGCATATAGACCACATAATTGTATGTGAAAGTAAGAGTTCAGTATTTCTTATTTTTCACCATCTGAATAAAATCTCATGCATATTTGTTAATTGTAGTATGTGTGCTCTGAACCATACAGATACGTGACTAAAATTCAGTCCTTCACCTTGCTTTTACGTGTTCTTTGTAAAAGTGCAGCTGTTTCCTACCGTGAGACCTGTGGTATTCTCTTTAGTTTTAAAATTATAGATTTGTATGAGAAGAAATAAATTGTTACATTTTAGACAAGAAGCACCTTTTGAAATTTTGAGCACTTAAAAACCAACAAGTTATTGACTTGACATTAGCTTTTACTTAGTATATACAATGCACAGGATTTGGTTCCTGTAATAGGCCAGTTTACCTTAACAATGGGGTTACAGATTTATCAAGTGAATTATTTGCCTTTTTCATCCCATTTTCAAACACTGTTACCCTTGCAGTATCTTGAGCCAACATGGGCATGGTAGCCAGTTCTACATTTCCAGTAAGACTGTCTTTCTCCTTATCTATCAGCATTCCAAGATTGATGCCTATTAGGGAAATTGGAGTGAGTTTACAAAACTGCATGAAAAGTTACTTGGAGAGTAAGGGAATAATTTATGAGAAAAAATTGAGTTAAATATGTGTGACTTAAAGAAACACCTGAGATCTTCCTAGAGGTCTACATATCTTTAACAGCAAAGAGGTTGTGAGTAGAATTATTAAGGGACTGTCAGTCACTTGACTAGAATAAGGAAAAGAAGCAGGTTTGGGGTTTTTGCAAGTATCTGAAAATCAGAGAGAAAATAACGGTACAAAAAATTAAGTCTTTGGCCAGCACATGTGACCTTTAACATGCTCCAAGATCAGAGTTACAAAATTAAAGTCTCTGAAGAATCATGTGATTTTGAGACTGTTTATCATTTCATTGTCTATCACGGTTGTTAAGACAGAGTCTGGATTTTAAAATGGTTGGAATTATGAGTATGATGAGCTTAGGTGCTTGGAACATTTGAACTGGATGTAAATCAAGTACTAGATAACAGGGAAAAACATGAAAAAGCATTAGCAAAACTGAGATCGATGTTTTGGCTTGATTTTCTTTTTAGGTTTTGTTTGGTTTCATTTTTGCTAGGAACAAAACTGTAACATGATTGTAAAAAGCCCCCAGTGATTTAGGAAAACTAAATTCAGAGGAATGGAACTGTGAAAAGAAATCTGTAGTGCCTGAATCTCCAGATCTGTTGCAGAGAACTTTTGTTCCACTGGGATGGAGCAAAAAATACTACTCTCTTGAGATAATTTCTGATGTTTTGTTCTCTTTGCCTTTTATCAGGAGAGAGACCTCAGAAGAGGAATGTATAAAGATCCTTCTTTATAAAATGTTTCAGAAACTACATTAATTCATCTTGTTTCTGTGAACTGATATTGGAAAAAAACCCAAAATTACAATTGTGTTCACTATTCGACTCACAATTTTCTATGCCTTAGGTGGTTGTTTCAAAAGCTGTTTCCCAATACTACATTGTAATCGATTTAATGCATGTTAAAATCTTGTTCTTTATTTGGGTGCACTTATCAGTTAATGAAATTGCTGCTCATTGAAATTCAGTTGTGAATGTAGCCATCTTCATCTGTAATCAAGCTGTAAAAGTCTTGTTAAAATATTTCCTTAATACTAAAATATCTGACAAAAAATTAACATAAACAAAGATAATTGAACATGAGTGTTACAAAGTAGAAATGTTACAAACCTTGTGCCACACTTTTAAAACTGGTATTTGTGATATCTCTTTTTATGCTTATTTTTCCAAGCATATACGTTCCCAATTTAACCCCTGAATATTCATTTGTTCCTGTGACTTCTGTTGCATTTTATTTTCTTACAGTACACTGTTGCTCACTAAGAAATAGGTGAGGTTCCCTTTTTATAATCATTGCTGTATGCAAGTGAAGGTACGTGAGGAAAAAAAGCTTTAAAAATACAAAAGGCATGTTTATTGAAAGAGCTGCATGCTAATAACTGCTTGATTAGGAATATACATATATATTTATATATTTATAAAATATATTACATATTCCTAAGAGATATGTGTGTATATACATATATATATACGCTTTTAAAATCTATAAAAGTAGAACTACTGCAATATGAAGTGATTTTTTTCACAATAAGTTCTGCTGTATGTTCTAGAATTTTCTTAGGATTTTATCCTGCATCTTAGGAGTTGTTAGAGACAGCAGTAATATGAGCAGTAAAAGGTGTCTCCAAGACTGTCAGGGTACGTGGATGGCTGATTTCATGTGCTCTGTGCCTTGCCTGCTGTGGGGGTGCAGAGTCAGGGACAACGGCCATGGCCAGGGCTCTGCCGTTGGGTTCCATGGCCGGTGACACCACGGAGGGCAAGCCATGGAATGCTGTCACCGGGCGCCCCAGGAACACAGGGCCGGTAGAGTTGACACTTCAGTGCGTCTCGAGGCAGAGGTGAGTGTGGCAGGCAGGAGGAAGGCTCTGCTGCACAAGGGCTGGGGCAGAAGGACCAGCTGCCACTGTGGGGTTGGGGTGAGGGTGCAGGGGCTGTGGGCCCACCTAGGGCAGAGCAGGTGCCACCCCAGGGCTGCAGGGATGTGGCCTCATTCCTGCAGTGCTCACTGACCTGTGCCTCGAGCTCCCTCTCCCACTCGTTCCCAGGGCCTTGCATGTCCTGCCCCACTACCCCAGGGGCCATCTCCCACCCAGCCTTGCTAAGCCCCTTCTGTCCCTCCTCTTCCAGACCATGGGTGGACCTTTCACCCAGATCCTGGTGGTGCTGGGCATCCTCCAGTTCACGCTGTGGGCGAATGAGCAGACTGTGGAGGTCACTGAGGAGGTCCTGCACCAGCACGAGGAGCAGAGCAGCCAGGACATGGCCTGGCTGCTGGAGATGGAGCAGAGGAGCCAGGAGTTGCCTGAAATCACCCAGGGGAGCCTGTTGCTCTCGGCCTGCCAGCACTGGTGGTTCTGGGTCTCTGCGGAGATGCTCCTCATGCTCTTTGGCTTCTTCTGGCTGCCCCGGCAGGGCAGCTCCAGCTACGACAGCTCAGCCTGTGGAGAAACTCCAGCAGAGCCTAGAAGGAAGAGGAGGAGGAGGAGGAGGAGGAAGAAGATGCCTGGCATAGCAGACTACTGTGACAAGCTGGATCAAATCAGGCCTCTGGATCAGCATCTTGAGTGGAAGGACATGCAGAATTTAGAGGAGGAGGGGATGAAAGGCATGATCAATGCACCTGCCAAGCCCTTCCCACAAAAAACTTTTGGACAGATCTGCATCCAGGGAATATATTAGTATTCAGTCTTAGACTGTATGCTTTTACCTTCCCAAAAGCAGATTGTATTTTAGATATTTAAGAATTTTTCATTTTAAGTATAGAGTATAAGAATATTAATAAAATTGTTCATAAATATGAAGTAGAGCTATTAAAGCAACAAATGTAATTCTAACTAAATATACACAGGGCTGCATCTAGGGAATAGAGTAGTATTCATTCTTAGGCTGTGTATTTTACCTTTCCAAAACCAGATTGTATTTGAAATGTTTAAGAAGTTTTCATTTTAATACAGAGTATAAGAATATTAGTAAAATTGTTCATAAATAGGATGTAGAACTTAGAGCTATTAAAGCAGCAAATGTAATGCTAACTAAATGTGCACAGGGCTGCAGCCAGGGAATAGAGTAGCATTCATTCTTAGACTGTATATTTTACCTTTCCAAAACCAGATTGTATTTGAAATGTTTAAGAAGTTTTCATTTTAAGTATAAAATATAAGAATGTTAGTGAAATTAATAAATAGGAAGTAGAACTTAGAGCTACTGAAGTAGCAAAAGCAATGCTAACTAAATGTGCTATGAAATCCACTAAAAGTCTTGTTCTTTGTAATGCCCATACTACTTTGCTCAATTAAACCTTTGTTTTGGTTCAGTGTTTGCAAGCTGTACTTTTCAAAGATGTTAGATTCTGTAAATAAATTAATTTCCCTTGTCTCAAAAGTGAAATACGTGATGGAATTTTTTTCAATACCCCAATTGTGTAAGACATTTCTGTAGGAAACAAATTAAGAAATAAAATTCATTTCTTGCACTGTCAACCAGTTTATTTGAAGACGTCTTTAGAAGTTACATACAGAGGACATTTTCACAGAGCCACAACTCACGAAATGAATTTATTATGCTCTTCAAGGCCGTGAGGCTGCGCTCTCCCACTTTTCCCTTGTTGTGCTGGCAGAGCTGGGGCAGCATAAGGCACACACTTCTCTTGCTTCTCTCTGAGAGAGGCTTGCTTTGGACAGGTTTTGAGTGGCAACAGAGCAACCCGAGAAGCTGCATTTCCCAATCCAAACTGTTTCAGGGTGAATTTCACAAGGCCTGTGGGCAGTGTGGTGCCATAGCTGGTTGGGGCTGTTTTCAGTGCTTGGGGAGACCGTTTCTTTCCCCCTCAACACCCCAGTGGCTCAGGAACGGCCACACCAACAGCAGTGGAGGCAGCACATGGCAGGAGGAGGCGGCGAGTGGCAGCTCTGACCCCACACACAGACTCCGCCATGGGCACCGAACGGATGCGGGGAGGCTCACACCGAGGGGCTGCAGCTCCCAGGCAGTGCCAGCACTTCGCATCTGCTGCCAGAGCTGCTTCCTGGTTTTGTGTTCCAGGGAAAGGCTGAGCCCAGTGGGGTTTGGCCGCCATTTTCTCTCTGTCTCCCCACACGCGGGCGCCATCTTGGGGAGGGGTTTTGCCGCCATTTTTTTTCCTCCTTGATCCTGGGGAGTCCAGTAGATTTCAGAAACTTTATAGCTGCTTATTATAAGTTATTTTTTTGGCTGTTCCTGTTCCGTGGTTGTTTTTTTTTTTTTTAGTTAACTGTTATTTTTCACTTTTATCTACTCGCATTCGTCTCTCCTTATTGGTGAAAAGGGAGTGGATAAAACTAAAAGGGGATCTAACCTATTTTGGAGTGTCTGCCTCTTAAATTGTCTTAAACCAAGACAGTAGATGAAATAATTTATTTTTTTTCCCAAGCCTGAGAGTGAAGTCACAGAGTACTAATATTGAAATGAATATCTGCTTCTAGCACTAGAAACAGCTTTGGACTTGATACTATAAAATTCTGAGCATCTGACCCTGCGGTACTATGAACATGAATTTAAGGTTATAAATAAATATTACAGTATTCCTAAGTATTCATGCCAGTCATGAGCAGGACTTTTGGATCAGATTCAGGTTGCACAAAAAACATTTGCAGCTTCTGATGGATTTTGGTTAGGACCATATGCTGATTTGGCTGGCGAGACATGCAAATTGATGAGTTTGGAGCAGAATTTTTCATAGCCTTTTTCATTATAGGTAGAGACTAGTTCTTCTTGTATAATGTTTGAGGAGGATTGAAGCAAAAACCTTTTTTACTTTTATGTTTGTTTCTCTGTTTTTCTGTACGATATTATACACAACTTCTACTTATGCTTTATATGTTAAATACATTATGTTCTTCCCATCTCTTTTTTATTTTCTAAGAATAAGTTAGACAATGGGAACAACACAAAACTCTTGCAGCTAACAGCTATGACTATATCCTTTCATCATTAAGGGTGAAAGCCAATAACGTAGCAGATGAGATTAATCCATTGGATTAACAGCTAACTGAAGGGAAAACAGAAGATTTTATTAAGTATTCACCAAGTTCCTTTTATGGTTGTCAGACTGACCTTAAAAATGTTAACTGTAGAAATGTATGTGTTCTGAAGCATATAAAGATATTTTGACACTTCCAGACAGGGATTAATATGCATTTTTTAGGAGCATGACAAACAGCCTGAATACACCACTGACTAATTAATGGTAAAGTAAGGTCACACTCAGGCTATGAACAAAGCCCTTCCTTCCAGTGGATGCTGCCTGCTCTGTTTCTGAGCCAACAGAAACTCCCCTTTTTAAAGAAAACTGGCATTTGCTACACATAACCTGTGTCCTCCTCATACTGCTACAGAACATGGATGGAGCATTAGGACATCTGCTCCTGTTGCCTTTCAACAAGGCAGAAATGTCATATTCTGTGAGTTTAACTCAGCTCAGGTTGGGACTAAACATTATCTTGGAAACACACTGATCCAATTAAAAAAAGCAAACTAAAGTAAGACATTATTTCATAATATTGTAGCTAATGACATTTCATCTGTTCTATATGTTTCTGCATTTAATTCTTCAGTTACAGATGCAACTTAGTTTGCTATGGTGGGGGTAGGAATCATCATTTTAAAGCTAGGTTCATATTTCTGAAGAACGGAGCTCTTACTTGTCCATCTGCCTTTCATGGTGCTGAATTAGTCATTCTGTCAATATTCCATTTCCAGAGTTTCTTGTCCTTGTTCAGATTATTCTTTGCAGCAAAAATTGAAAAAAAACTCTATAATTAGCTTTAAAAACTTTTAAGTAACTATTTAAACCTGGTGACAAACTCCCTGGAATTTTTTCCAATCATGACAAAATGTTATCTTTGGAGATAAATATGTAAAACGTTCCAACAGAATATGTGTGTGTGTGTGTGTGTGTGTGTGTGTACACACGCTGCATCTTTGCATGTATTAGGGAATTAGAAGCCACAGTAATGGGAATGTTTAGAGAGAGCCAATAAAAAAGGCCAATTTCAAAGCAACATTTTATTACATTGATATCCAGTAACAATACAATACACAGGGCCAGTGGTTAGTTCTTAATTGCTGTCAGTCGTTATCAACACATGTTCAAAGTGTGACTCCTTAACTTTCCTATAAAATAGCAGTGTAAGAAAGCCCATGGCCCGATCCCATATGGTCAGCACTGATAGTCCTCAATGGTCTCACTTGCAGAAATCAGGGTGGTCAGAGGTGAGAGCTCTTCAATAAGAAAAGCTGGAACTGAGGGCCACTGTTTTCCCCCCCTACTGTTGTTCCTCTGTCCGTAGTGCTTTATGCTTCCCACAGCATCTTGTCATAGTTCTTTTTACTTTGTTGTCTTGGAGTTCTGGCTTTTGACAGGCATATTTCTTGCTTATTCTGCAGGATCACTTTGGTTTTATGAGACACTTTCTCCTTTTTCTGCAGGATAAATTTGATTTCCCTGGACATCTTTCCTCCCTGCTCTACATGCTTTGTCTTTTGTGCAGATTTTACTGCTTGCATGTCATATATAAAGGAAAAGGTTTGGCTTTCGCATCTATAGAAGTGATTAAATGCTAGTACAAGTTAAGTAAGGTGAAATTAAAAGAACTTATATTATAGAAATAATTAATAATTAGAAGTTATCACAAGTTAAATAAGTTAAAATTAAGAGCAGTTTCAATAGAATTATCCAACTTTGTCACAAGTTAAGTAAGATGTTAAAGAAGTTAAAAGAAAAAGAATTTATAAGTTTAGATCCAAATCTGGAGGTTCAAATATCATGTAGAGCAAAGGATTTCATTAAATCTTTTGAGCTCTTTTTCAGGTATAGCTGTGTCCCAAAGGAGAAAAACCCCTCACCCACAGCTAAGGTGCTATATTTGGAAACCTGTCCCTTGGCCTGTCACCCAGCTCCATGACAACCCGAATTTCAATGAGGACATTTTCCCGCCTGAAAATCCAGATGGCATCACCTGCCAATTAGACCCTAGAAACAACGAGCCATTGGTCGAAAGACCTTACATCACCTCCAAGACTTAAGGCAATGAACTGGACTCTAAGAGAACTCTACCAATCAACCTGTACCTCAGAGGCGGGACAGTGCGCGGTGATGGGAGGAGCCAAGAGGGTATAAAACAAGGAACACAGACTTAGGAGCTCGCTTCTTGCCTGCAGGTGGTACAGCTCTTCACATCTGTAACTCTCTGCTCGGGACTAGCCCAGGCATAGCCCGGTGCTGGGAGTATTAGGCCAATTTGCCAACCTGTTTTAGCTTGAGGCTAGCCCAAGCAAGACCCAGCACTGTTGGGGTTTTTGTGTTGGGGTTTTTGCTGTTGTCAGTTTAAAGCATCTCTAATCGCTGTGGACCCGAAATTTTTTTATTGTTTTTTTATTACACCCCTTTTGTTAATAAACCTGAGTTTTCTTTTTAACCAAAAATTTTAAGAGTTGCCTCGTTTTTGACATTGCAAATGTTTTCCTCTACACCATTTATGCAGTTGCACCATAAATCTCTGTATGCCCATTTTGCAGTACATGTGTACATACATACATACGTATATATACATATATATATTAGCTGCGTTACATAAATGGCTGCTTGCTTGGTATTGTTATTCCTATTGTTACTGTGTTACAAGATCCTTATTCACTCCCATTGGTTAGGTGGTTTTAGTTTTCTGAGGTCTAGGTTGAAAACAAAAAAGTATTATTTATATTTTAGTCTGGTTTTGTTCTAGGCACTCATTAGGCCTCTGCCTGAAGTCTGAAAATTCTGAAAAGTGTGTTTTTTGTTTCTTCCATGTTTAGTCAATCTTTATCTTTTGTTACTTGATACTTAATGGGCAAAAAAAAAAAAGTTACATGCTTTTTTGTCTTACTGCTCAGTTAGGATGTCCTTATTTCTTGTCCCTCTTACCTTTCTGTGTTTTGCTCCACTCACACTGTGCCTAAAAGCATCCCTTCAGTGTCTGGATTGTGCAGATTCTAACTGGAATCAGTGAGATTTTTTTCCCAGTAGTGCTTTGGAATTAAGCCCCCAGTCTTTTTATTTGGCTTAGATTACCTCATTTATTTAGACAGAATTCTCTGCTCAAGAGTCTTTAAACTGTATTTAGGGCCAGCTTGTGCCACAGCTGTATTTCAACAGTTAAACTGAGTATGCATATAGGTATGTAGGTGTGTGTATATGTATACAAACAGGGAGTTCACAATGATCTACATGTACACACACCTATATTTACAAACACTGCAGAAATCCCACTGTTCCAGAACTGGTTCCTAGTGCTTCCCTGTCACCATAATTCTGTTGCATCAAGTGCCATATCCTTTTCCTCCACAGACTTTTAGATCACCTGCATATTTGATCAAGGCACAATACAGCTCTTTCCAGTCTTCATAAATATTAATTATGTTAATTAAATATTAAATAAAATAGTACATCATAATTAAAATTAAAATATTAAATATTTATTGAAGGAGATCTAGTGTTGGTGACTCAGAGCACATATCCAGACATTACCTCCTAGTTAATGTTGTGCCATTTATAATTGTTATGGTAATGGTCCAGCAGCCAATTGTGTGTTTCAGACTGCTGTATTCATGTTCAAGTCACATCGTTCTTTCTCCTTGAAAGAGATTTGTTGAGCTATATTGAAACCACTGATAACATTTCTGCAGCAAATTTCTGGTTTGGAGAATGGCGATTATAGCACAAGCCCTGAGAATTATTCTGCTCAAAGCTCAGCTTACTCCCCAATTCAAAGGCTGCTGGCCCTGGAACTTGGTCTTTGAGTAGTTTAAAACATAACGAAGTAATGTTATACTTTAAACCTAATCATCACTGGGAAGGGGAAAAAAAACCCACTTGATTATACACTTTCCTGAATATACTTTCTACTCTTGGAATTCTCACAATGGAAGAGACAATTTGTGCTGGACATTCTTCACTTCACTTGACTAGTGGATATTATCTGAGTTTACAGCTCTTACTCTAAACTGTATTTAGTGTTGTGAAAAGGAGAGATAGTCTTTGTTTCCTGCTGAAAATATCCTGAAGGGGTATCACCTGGCCTTGTATGTTCAGTTAAATTGCCAGTATCCTCACAGTTCTGTTTTCTTATTAAATCATCATTAAAGCTAAACTTGTAGCATGGATTAACATGAATTTAAAATACAACTTCACAAGTTAAAAAAAAATAGTGAAATGCTACAGCTAGCGGCATTCCTTGCATTTGCTGTGTGTTTTCTGCTGGGGGAATCTGAGCTGTAAACAAGCAGGGGCAGAAGAAATTCTGGTTTCCAAGTTGTTTCTAACCTCCAGCCTTCTACCCTCTCATAACTGTGAGTCTGTTTTTTCTGCAGGGATATTTTGTTCATCATTTCAGGGAGGAAAAATAGCTGCTAACTGGGAGATGGGAGAGCATTCAATACTCCACAGATTTTGATCTTTCTCACCTTGATTTCATGACACAGGAAGGTTTTATTAGGAAGATTGGCTCCGATAGGAGAGCTGCTATTGGATCAAGGGAAGTGACCCTTCCCCTCTACTTGGCGCTGGTGGGAGCACATCTGGAGTTCTGTGTCCTAGTTCTGGGGTCAGTGCTACAAGGCAGGCATGGATATGTGGACTGAGTCTGACAAAGGGACTGAAGGTTACTAAGGGTTTGGAGCACCTCACACAAGAGGAGAGGCACTGGAAAAGAGAAGGCTTGGGGTGATGTTATCAATATTTATAAACATTTTATGGGACAATAGAAGGATGAAGATATGTGAAAGGAGGAGAGGCAGCAGGCAAAACTGAAAAAAAACAGACATTCTTTTTAAGCAGAAGGAAAAAAGAAAAAAACAACTGTGAGGTTGATCAAACACTGGACTAGTTTGTATAGAGAGGTTGCAGATTCTCCATCCTTGGAGATATTCAAACCCCAAATGGACGCTGCATCCTCCTCTAGCTGACCCTGCTTTGAGCTGGAGGTTTGGACTAGATGGTCTCCAGGAAACCCTTCCAAACTCAACTATTCTGTGGTTATATGCTTCATACCACCTATGGCACTGGAGTTGGTATTTTTATTGCAAAATTGACATTAATTTACATTAGAACACGTAAATGATGGCAGGATAGGAAAAAGTCAGATTATTAATGCCTGTACTGTTTACTTCTTCTCTATTTACGCTGTTTATTTTGAAGTTATAATTAACAGATTTTCAAATATTCAAGAAACCTGTATTAGATTATTTTCACTAAATCACCATTCCAAAGAAAAGTGTAACGAACTCTCACAGTTCCAGCATTAGAAACAGCGACTGACAAGAAATTCTGCCTCTTGTCTTTTTTCTTCCAAGTTTTACATGATAAAGTGCACCTGAAACCTAGAAATCCAGCATTTCTCAAACCATTTATTTTTCATGGGACTTCACAGGCACATTTGAAAAAAGCCCTTGATGCAACAGGCGGAATACTGAGTATGCAATAAATAAATGTGAGCTCGTTATTGGTGAAACAGATTCTGATGCCAAAAGATATTTGAATATCCTATCCTGAGACCTCAATTTCCCCAATAAAATATAACTTAGAAGAAATAGGAAAAGTCTGGTTTCTTTTTTTTTTTTTCCTATTAGTGTTCATAGGACCTGATTTTATTAGTTTTTATTTCTGGCCTCATTTTTGTTCCCATGTGAAGATTCTATTCCACTTGAAATCATGGAGGCTGAGATTATAATCATCAGCCTAGCACAGCTTCCTATTTGAAATAGCTGATCTGACAAAAAATGAGGCTAGAAAGAATCAAAACATGTAGGTTCTGTTAATTTTTAAATTATGCATTTGTAAGGTATCTGCTGTCGCCATGTTTTGCCAGATAATTTTGTAGAGCCTAATATTTCCTGAAAAGCTTGCTTGCTGTTCTGTTCTTCTTAAATGTAGCAATTTAGAACCAAAAGTAATTATCCCCTTAAATTATGTCAAGTATTTGCTTTTCACCAATTGTGCTGTAAATGTTTTTAAACCCATGGTGGGATTAAAAGAGAAAGAAAGATGGTGAAATACTCACACTGCACATAATACATGTGCCACCTACTGTTGGACATTTTGATTCATATTAGAACTGTATTTATTAATCTAGTATAGGTATTATTTATAAATATTTATGTTGAAACAGATGAGGCTAAAGAGAATATTCCCTGCATTTGCAGTGAAGCAGTCAGGCTTTCCATCTGTTTCTATGTGGAAACTACTTTTAAAATATTCAAGTAAAAATTCTAAACATTTTGTAAAATAAACCCCAACAAACAAGAGTTAGGTAGCAAAAAGAGATATTAATCTGTGACTAAAGTAAAAGAAAGATAACCAGAAGTCCATTATTAGACATTTTTATTTAGCATTGGAGTCTTGGTTATCAGTAGCCAGTCAGTGTGTGGCAGCTGCAGAGCAGGCAGTGCTGGATGAGACTTTTCACTGCTCTGCCTCTTGCAGCTGTGGCACAGATTCCTCTGGAATGTGCATGGCACAGCTATTTAACCTGCTCTGGGCTTTCTAGAATACAACTAAAAGAAAATGTGCTCCTCCCTTCCTAAATAGCACATAAACAAACATGAAAAACCCAGCGTTTTTATTTCTCCTGTTCTGCATTTCCATAATTTAGGGGAAAATTCCTTATATGAAAAGGATGCTTGACATGTTTTCACTCTATCAGTATTAATGTTTTCCAGAGGTGACTAGATAAATCAGTAGAGGTTGTTTCTCTCTGGTGAAAGACACCATAAAAGTAAATGACTGTGAGGAGAACAAAGTGGAGTAAAATGTCAAGATTTATAAAGAGGTGTGGGGAAATCAAGGTTGTTTCTTCATCTCTTAATTTGTAGTCCATCTTGACATCCATTCAGGATTGTGTTTTTTTCTTCATATCCTGGAGAAATAATCCCAAAATGAGTGATTGAATGATAGACAGCAGCAATTTTGGTAACATGTCTTGCTGTCTCGGATGGTACCAGAGAAACTGCTGATTAAATGGAAGGCTCTTTACCAAGCCCAGTTCTGAAGTGTCCTTTCATGCTTCATCATGAAGCTGCAATGTCTGTCCATCTTATGAAGATTATGCACATGACAGTGACTTAGTAAATCTCATATTTATAAATCACAAAACATTCTCAGCTATTTAATAGCTACTTTATAATGTCTAAGAGTCCTGTCTTTCTTTTCTGTGTGTTTCTATTCACAGCAGATTTTTGGCAAGACTCCCAGGATTTTTTGAAACTGATACGCATTTTTAGTTTTTATAATATGTACTGAAAATAAGTTCGTACACATGAAAGTTTTACAAAGAGGGAATAGGTAAAAATAAATGTACCTATAGCTGCCATGTTTTGTATTTTCTCTACCACGATATTCTACCAGAGGGCCAACGGGGAAAAGATGTAAAACTGTGGATGCTGTTGTGCTTAGCTAATACAATAATTTCTATGAAAAATAAGGTGGGTTTAACTCATGTACATTAGAGGAATCAGCATGAAGTAGCAGTGTTGTTGGCATGTACACATGGTATGTTTCTGCTGTGGAGATTTCAGAATTTCACACAATGAGGTCAGTGACTACCTGACCTGAATTTCCACAACAATATTAGAGAGGAAATTGGTTCTAGTATATAATTTCCTGGAACATCCTCAGGGAGTACACAGTTATGATTACTCAGTGGCTTTAAATCAACACAGTGGCAAGAACAGTATTTATAATATTTGGCAACTTAAAAATATCTTCAAAGATGAAATGATGGCTAGCATTTTGGCCAATGACTCCACTCAGTTTGTATTGTGGTCAAAACTGGCCCTGAAGGGTTGGGTGTCTGTGTAGCACAGCCCCTGCCAAATGGCAAAGTGTAGATACAACAGCAAAGAATGAGAAGGATTATTCTGCTAATTCAGAGATAGGTAACTGCTTTTATTAACTTTAATTTTTAAGGGGATTGCCTCTGAACAATTGAACAAAGTTGATAAAATTTGGTTGAATAACTGAAAGCAGAGTAGATCATGCTTCATATAAGGAATCATTCCCCTGCAGATTTGAAAGGGATCAGGTAGAAAAACATTCTTGAGTTGATTGGCCTACAGTGTGCAGTTAATATCCTCTCAAACTGCTGGAAACACAGAAGAGTGACTAAATGCAGGCAGTCTATCCAGTTGCTAAGAATAAAAAGCAAAACCCCTGTTCATTCCCAAATTTTACTGCACTTATGTCTGTGTAATAATTCTGGACTCTGTCCCATGGTCTGTGTGGACTTTCTGTAAGGTCAAACCCTAAAATTACTCCAAAACATTTGCATGCAATTTTTAGGTGGCAGTCAGCAAATTTCATTTGAAAAATGGGAAAGAAAATGCTCACTTGGGTAAAAGAACATAAAAATGTGATTCTGAAACTCCTTCAAACTGTTGCTTCACTAAAATATTGACTACAAGTATGACTGAGTTTGACTTGGCAGAGTATTTATTTCAGTAAGCTGTGGCAATAACTCCACTATTTTCCACATCTCTCTTCTTTGGTGGCAATGTTCTTGTTTTCAGGAGAAAATTTACTTCCCTTAGTTACAATCCAAATTTCTTCCACTTTATGAGGTTAAAAAAATGGGTTAAGCTTACAAAACGTTACCAAAAATATATGATCCTCAAATGTAGCCTTTTCAGCGCTCTCATTCAGTTGCATTATACTAAGGAAACATATTTTTATCTCTTACTAGCAGTTCTCTAAAAAGGCTGATTTGGCAGTATGCAGACTAAAGAAAAAAAAAATATTCCAGGTAGGATGGCATTGTGTGCAGCAAAACTAAGTTTGAGTGAAATTCTCTTTCAATTCCTTCAGCTGTATCCTCAGCAGCACAGCTCGACTGATGGCATTCCTTTAATTTCCCATGGATATTTCCTGTCCTGCAGAAGTTCCTCTGAATCCTTATTTCTTTGTGTATCGATGCATCTGGTGTGAAAGTCATGTCTGGTTAGGCAAGGCAGGCGAGAACTCTCTCTGGTCCATGCTATTCTAGCTCAAATTTCAAATTTTAACAGTAAATTTGAATTTCTTTTCCTGTGTACCTCCCCCTGTCCCTTCCTTGGAGTTCACTCACACTTTTGAATAAAAGATTAAGCCTTTAAGTTCAGCTGCTCTGGTGAAGTCTGTTAGCACTTACTCCTAAAACGCATTTTACAGTTGCCATAAAGAATCCTACACAGAGCTTCAGAAATGTCTGAAAGGTCTCTCACTCTGTTAGTCAGTAATGTGCTGCCAGCAACTCCTGGCATGGGTTCCATGTGCTGTTCTTGCATAACCAACTGGGAGCTTTTTAATCAATCGGGATCTGATAAAAACCAAATTCTTTTGTGTGAAGAAAGAATGACTGAGGATACAAATGATAACAAAACTACATTAAAAAACCAGATTTTTAAATTTCCACTTCAACCTTACAGTGAGTAGAAAAAGTGGACATTAAAATAAATGCACTTTAAAATGCAGTTCAGTTATATTATGACATCCTTTCAATAGCTTTACATAAACCTCCTTCCTAATTGTGGTATTCTAAAGATTTTTGAGGTATTTGTGATGCATGCCAAGATGGTAGGGAGCATCTGGGTTGGAGGAAGTATTATTGAGGAAAATAATCTAATGAACAGACAAATTATGAAGTCCATCTGTGCACAGACCATGCATCCATATAATCTCTCACCTCAGAAGACACAAATTGTATGTTTTATCATCACATGCATTGCAAAATCCTGACAGTTCATTCTTTCTATTGCACCAGGCTTGTATATTCCTTATTGGATGTCTCATGTTAACTGATGTATAGAAACAGAGTCAATTCAAAGCATCTTTTCATAGCATCTTTAAGAATAGGTATTTTGTTGGATTTGGAGCCAGATTATGTAATTGTTAAGAGAGGCTCTTAAATTTTCACACAGTGGAGAGAGAATTTGAAAAGAAAATGGGAAAACTTTTTTCTCTTTCATTTATAGACATAGCAGTTGACACTGGAGAGAAACAGTTCCTAAAGAACATCACTGCATCAAACAATCTGTAAGTACAAAATAGAAGCAGTATGAGAAAGTCTGACTGAGAGTCTTGTTTTATAAAATAGCTGCAGAGGGCTTGAGAGCTTTAGAGAGTGCCAGTGAGGGGGCAGAAGAGAAGTGTATGCACATCTTAGGGGAAAATTACTGAGCTTTAATCTCAAACATATTAACCTCAAGTCTTCACTGTGATGTAGGTTGGTCTTGGTTTTTGGAAATACTGAACTCTCTCACATTTGTGTAAACAGAAGAAGTAGTGCAAAGGTGGGGGGAGAGGAAAAAGTTATATGAGTTTTGCAGGCATAAAATACAGATATCTGTGGATTGCAATACTTTTTAAAGAAATAGGTCTTGAGAAAATCATTACTGCAAAATCATTAGCATGATCTTCCAAGGAGCTCAGGAAGAGCACGGCTATCCTGTCAGTATCTGAAGCACATGAAATGAATAGCACTACTTACATGCTTAACTGGGACCTAAAACAGTGCCCCAGCTGTTCTATCAATGAAAATTCTGTGAGGTCCCGTTGTTGTGTTGGTCCAGCTTCAGAGAGCGGAAGCAGGGGACTCTGCAGGGCACAGATTTATCAACCGGGGAGCACAGGTGCACTACACCATCTGCTGGAGTGTTCCCTGTCTTTACCTCATTGCGCTGACACCCATCTCCTTCAGCCAGGTTTGTGCTGCACCCAGACCAAAGCAGGAGTACCTGAGCTGTGTGAAGTGATGCTGTACCCAAACAAACATCACACTTGATTTCACAGGAAGGGAATATTAAATGGAAACACAAAGAGGGTATTAGTCCCTTTATATGACATTTGCAAGATGAGTACTGGATTTATAGGCTACCCACATTTAAGAAGGATGAGATTTTATTTAAAAAATTAGAAAGATGGCTAACAAAGAAACTCAAAGTTAAGCTCTGACTCAATCATGGAGCACTGGTCGTGTTCACTGAGGAATAATTTTTATTATAGTAGGCAACTCTTGAATCTGTTGGATACAACAGAAGCCAGTCTCTGGAAGCTGAGAGCGGAAGTAAGCAAGGTGTAAATTTTAACCAGGTAATCAACTACTGAACAGCACACGCACAGAGATGGTAGACACTCTCTTGCAGTCCCTTCAAACCAAGGTTGAATGCCTTTGAGATACAGTGTAAGTCAAAAACTGCAGACTTGATGCAGAAGTTGCTGGTGAGAGTTAGAGGAGGTCAGACCATGTGGCAATTGTCCCTTTTCATCTTAAATTCCCTGAGCTGGAGGCACATCTGAATACTAACTGCTAGACAGCTTCTCCAGGTGTCAAGAAATGTTCAGCTAGTCTAGAAAAACATTCTGAAAGGCTGTTGCTCAAATGTGATCTGTTTGTATTTAAGCAAAATACAATTTGGGGGATCAAGTACTATCTAGACATCATAATCAGGATGTGATACCGTTGTATGGCTTAGTACGCACAGTAAAATACCGTGGTTTTAAGAGTTGTTCAGGAGGAACTGAAAGGAATTTTAAAGCAATCATTGAGATTTTTTCATACAGCTCCAGAATTAATTAAGAAAGTATTGTTAATGACCACAGATACTAGTCATGTCTGAAGGAAGTAGAAAATGGTAGTCTGCAAAATAAACGTGATGCCATTCATAGATTCTTTTTAATCAAAATACTCAAACTGAGAAAATTAATCAATAGATATGATGAGCAAATATTTAACCTTTAGGTTTGGTTTGTGTTCACATTCCAAACAAATATAGTTGGAGATGCCTAAACATTTTTAAGTGTTGAACATATGTTTACAAAGTAATTATATTTAACATTGGGAAATTCACGAAACACTTTCTACATGTGTTATGTGCCCTTTTGTATTAATGTTTTCTAAATGTCATGTTGAATAGTACATTAAATTCCAGCTTCTTTCTAAGGTACCTGAAGTGGTAGTTTTAGAAGATACTTTTCTCAGGTGTAATAACTTCTTGCATTTAAATATATTGTTGGTATTTCCATATATCCTATTACCTTGCATTTTCCAGTAAACCGACAGATTAAGGTTTTCATAAACCACATGATTAAGCAAGGTTTTTACTGCAGCTATCCTTTTGCATTCCAAATTGTCAGTTTGTTGCTACTGTGATTTCGTCTCTGTACAGGATTACCTGTGTTCAACAGGAATCGTGCAAGCCAGCGATTAACAAGAGATTGGCTGACATAGTTCACTGCATTATGCAATTTTGATATTGCACCTCATTTCACCAATGGGAAAAAAAAATAAAACCGAAAGTTTCTAAAAGCCACTTTTTCATCTGAACTCTCCATAGGGCCTCGGTGCTTGGAGCCCTTTCACCTGGGCAGGCTTTTTTGGCTCACTGCCCTAGTGAGCTGTGCCCTGGCTGATGCCTCCAGGGCTGCTGATCTATGGAAGTGGAATTCCCATGCTGTGAGCAAGGCCTCCCCAGGCAGCCAGGCTGGGAATGGGCTAGGAATGGGGAGTGTTATATATGAAATTAAGTGTTTGGCCTTTGCATATTCAAATTGCCCATTAACCAAGTTATAAGTTACTAAGTTATGAAGTTATTACCATAATTAACCAATTAAAAGGTTTTTGCACAGTTCTCTGTTAAAATTCCTTGTTGTTAAAATACCAACCAGTTTATTTCCCCTTTTAATCATTAGAATGGTTAAACCTTGCAGTGTTTTATTCCCTATATTGTATATGTTCAATGTTATTACCCTGTTCTGTGACGTTTTCCAAGTTTATAGAATGTGATTACAACTAGATTTGATGTTTTTAATAAGTGTTTAACTCTTACAAGTTTTCCAATGAGTTCTGAGTTTTGCTGAAAAACAAGCCTTCATAAGTGCTGTTTAGTCTCTGTCGGTACCCTGCAGCTGGACTCCATGGAAACCTGGAATTTTAATGAGGACTTTCCCCGCCTTTTTAATCGAGTAACATCACCAAGTAGCTGTCCCCTAGCAGCTGACGAGCCATTGGCAGATGGACATTCCCTCAACCCCAACACCACCAATCATCCAGGCCTATGGGGGCTGGACAGTGGGCGGTCACGGGCGGGACAAAGGCACTATAAAACCCTCGGGACAGCGCATAGGAGCAGGTATTCCACCAGAGATTAGCTGTTGGTGGTGCTTAATGCTGTGGGTTTTAGGCCTAAATCTCTCTCCAGAGATTTATTATAAACATATTGACTTTGGAATAGCTGAAGTCACCCCAGCATTGCAGGTCTCTGCCCTGGGCAGTTAGCTGGTTCTGCTCTAAAGGCCTCCAGTCTCTGTGGACCCAGTTTTAATTTTTTTAATGGCTCTTTTCTTTTTATTTTCCTGTAATAAACTGTTCTTAATTTTAATTAAGAACCAAGAGTTGCCTCTATTTTTAACAGGGAGCACCAGCCGGGCTTTTCTCCTCACTGCCTTTCGGGGGCCACGCAAAGAGATGTCTGGTTCTGCATCTCCTCCCTCCGCTGTGGGGCTGCCAGGAGCACGTCGTAGGACACCTGCGCTCACCTGCGCTTCCTCAGCAGGAGGAACAACTGCTTCCCATGGTGGGTGGCAGAGCCCTGGAGCAGCTGCCCAGGGAGGCCGCGGAGTCTCCTTCTCCGGAGACATCCCAAACCCACCTGGGCGCGCTCCTGTGCCAGCTGCGCCAGGTGACCCTGCCTTGGCAGCGGGTTGGGCTGGGTGATCTCCAGAGCTCCTTCCAACCCGAACGATTCTGTGACTCTGAAACAGGATGCTGAGCCCTTTGACCCGGTGCACGGATGGAGGAGAGCAGATTTGTGTAAAAACCAACCAAAAAAATGGATTTCACTTCGTAACCGTCCCATTTAACAAACGATTTGTTCCACGCTCCCTCTGCATTCACAGCTCAGCCCGCACCCATTGCCAGTGCCAGCCTGACACCTGCCGGCGGCCGAGCGGCCTCCGGGGGACTGAAGAGGAACCGGCCCGCGCTCGGTGTTTGCAAGGAGACCGCACCCGAGAGGCCCCGGTAGCGCCGGCGGCGATTCGGGAGCGGCGGGGGCGATTCCTGGCCTAGGCCGGGCCCGGGTCGGGGCACCGCGGCCGCCGCCGCCAG
>VZTI01001048.1:5420346-5477474 GCA_013397865.1 Struthidea cinerea | reverse complement strand
GGGGCCGTCGCGCGTGAGGGGCCGGGCCGACATGGCGCCGGGGCCGTCGTGAGGGGCGCGGGGCAGTGCGAGGGTCGCGGGCAGCCATGGCGGCGGGCAGCGCTATCCAGATCCCCAGCCGGTTGCCGCTGCTGCTCACACACGAGAGCGTGCTGCTACCCGGCTCCACCATGCGCACCAGCGTGGACTCTCCGCGCAACATGCAGCTGGTGCGCAGCCGGCTGCTGAAGGGCACCTCGCTGCGGAGCACCATCATCGGCGTCATCCCCAACACCAGCGACCCCACCTCCGACTGCGACGACCTGCCCAACCTGCACAGGTGCGGCCCGGTCCGGCTCTCCCTGCCGCTCTCGCGGCCTGCGGGCCCCCCGGAGCCCGCCCCGGCCTCCCCGGCCGGGGGTCACCCGCGGGGCCGTCCGGTTCCGCCGCCCTCGGGAAACGCCTCTGCCCTCCGAGAGCCCTGGTTGCACCACCGGCCCAGCGGGCGAGGTGCCGGGGACGGGCTGGCAGGCGGCCGGAGGGAAAGTTAGAAAAGAGACTGAGGTGGACGAGCAAAATAAGACGAAAGAACGACGCTCTAGGGCTGTCGCAGTTGTTAACCATAGCATTTTCCACCTAATAGGTAACACGGACATTGGCTTAGTTCACATAAAACAAGTTGTGTTTCTGTGTGGTGAAACTAATATGCTGTAACCCTTACTCTCCGAACTTTATCATGTCAGTGGACTTAGTAAGATGTTGCAAGAAAATAGCTTCTGTTGTAAATCTCCTTAAATAGGTACAGCAGTCTAAAACGTTGGCTCGTACAAGGCCAGGAATTTCAGTGAAGAACCATAATTTATAAACACTCCCATTTCCCAATGCATAGTGTTTAAGCAGAAATGTCAGTGTGCCTGTCCACAGCGAGATCCCTTATTATGAAGAAACTACATGTGTTTCTAAATTGACTGACTGTATTACACCATCTTACTTGGTTTTTCAGTTAACTCATTCGTGTTCAGGTTTTAGGGTTTGGTTTTGTAATATGCGTTACAAAGGAAATTGGATAATTTGATTTCATTTCATGATAGGAACTATGACCCAGCACGGTCTTGCAACCTATACCTTGATTGCTTCTGATAAGGAGCACACAAAATGTTCTGTGGAAGGTGACGAATAATACAGGGATTTGATCTGTTTTTAGGATTGGCACTGCTGCCTTGGCAGTTCAGGTGGTTGGTAGCAACTGGCCCAAGCCCCATTACACGTTGCTGGTGACAGGCCTCTGCCGATTCCAGATCCTACAGCTGCTGAAGGAGAAGCCGTATCCCGTTGCTGAAGTGCAGCAGTTAGATCGACTTGAGCAGTTCACTAATGGCCATAAATCTGAGGAGGAGCTTGGAGAGCTGTCAGAACAATTCTACAAGTACGCAGTACAGGTAATTAGTTTTATTCCTGTGTATCATATAACCTGTGTGTACACTTAGGCTCTTTATTTGTTTCCTATCTGCTGTCCAGGTTCTGTATTTTTCAGCAACTAGTAGAGTTTCAGTATTTCTGCTACAAAATAAATGTTACTGTTACAGCTTAAGGTTTCTGTGCCGAGTTCCAGGGTGTCTATACAGCTCATTGCAGCTGAGTCTAACTGCTTGTGTTAGTGCTATGATAAGTTGGTTTTTCATATATAGTAATACTGTAAATACATTCTAGTAAAAGAATCGATAATTTTTCTGGAATTATATAGATGTGTAAGAAAATACATACATTAGAAGTACAATGAACTGGAATTTAAAGGATGTATCGAAGAAGAGTCATGGCGAAGTTTTTAATCTGGGCCTGTGGGGGAAATAAGAGATGTATGTGTTGAAAAAAATGCTGCCAATAATAATGATATTTTTGAGCTTCTCAAACAAGCAGAAAGCTCAAACTTTTGGTGCTCTATGCTGAGTTAGTGCCTCATCTGTGAACTTTTTGTGAACTTACTTTAGTAGCTTTATGGCAAACTACGTAGAGATGCTTCACACTGAAAGATACAATCCTGTTTAGGTCAGAGAGCCACTGAGATAATTCTAAAAGAAACACCGCAGCCATTAATGTTGTTCCTTGTGTGTTGTAGCTGGTTGAGATGCTGGATATGTCAGTGCCTGCAGTCGCAAAGCTCCGGCGTCTCCTGGACAATCTGCCGAGAGAGGCTTTGCCGGATATACTGACCTCTATCATCAGAACAACCAACCAAGAGAAGCTGCAGGTATCATGTTCTTCATCTTTTTCAGTGGTAGTTAGGTGTTGCTATCTTTTTAGAGTAAATCACTTTTAGATAATTTTGGGATTGCTTACACTTGTGACTGGACAGTGATAACATTATGCCAGCAGGGATTTGTGTTACAACTGAGCATGAATGCTTGTAAAATAGTTTTATGGTGTTGTTTAAAGGGTTTATATATGCATATGTCAGAACTCACCTTAGGTTAATAGATCTAGTTGGGAAATCTTGGAAATGGTTCATTTTATTGAAAAATAAATAGAGCATGGACTTCCTGTAGTAAAGACGCTAAATCTTTCTTCAGACTGTGTTGAAACTTCGCTTATTTATCAGAGCTGACTGATCATTTTACATATCTTAATACTAATAACTTCAGAATAATTTTTTAAAAATACTTTTAAAAACATCTTGAAGTCTGGGTTTCTTTAAATACTGAGACAATGGTTGTATTTCTCTCATATGTCATGGTAAATCTATGTAAAAATGATCTTTATGGCTTAGTGCTTATTAGTCTATTTTCTGTATTTGCTTACTGTGTTTGGAAGTTCTGAAGTTCCTTTTCTTCTGGACTGCATATGCTGCACCTGGAATTGAAAGCATGTTAGGTTCGTTCAAAGCACCACAAGTAGAAATTAATGCAGTAATTTGAGAAGAAGGTCTGTACTATAGCTGAATATCCTGCTGGAGGAAGGTACCTTACTTATTAGTGTGTCACTTTTTTTTTTTTATTAGAAGTTCTAAAGAAAAGAGCAACTGATGGAAGTTGTGGAATTACAGAGGAGCAGAATTCTACCTATTTCCACATATTAACTTCATTTAATATGAAAATGGAGTTGTGTGTAAAATTTTAAAAAGGCAAAAAAAATCGCTGAACAAAAATGTTAAGGCACAAGGTGATTTTTTTTTCCTGGGTTACCCAAGGAGATGATGCTGTAACTTTCTTATAGGGCCATCTTTTTCCTGAGGCCCAGTAGTTGAAAAATAGAACGTTGATAGGTGTTTGCCACAGAAAATTCAACTGAAATACTAACGATTTACCAAAATATGGATATTGATCTAATATCAGCATCCAAATGAGACGGACGAAGGCTCTCTAACAGTTCAGAGTTAGAAGGTGTATGTTTATTCCAGCGCCGGGCACTGTGTGGGATTGCTCCCAAAGACACAGGGCCCTTGTGAAACAATACAGAACCTATTTATCTACAAAAGTTCTAAATATTCACCATACAAATGTATATTCATAAAATAAACACTTCTCATTCCCCGCTTCATATGGTAATCAGCTAAAAAAGTCATTAAGCATGCATAATTGATTCCTTGAAATGGGTTGGTGGTCCCGAGAAATGGGGAAGGGTATCAGAAGAGAAGTAATAATCGTTTTCTTCACACTGAACTTTTCGCCCCACTGCCCTGTGACAATATTAATTGTCTTTTAAGGGGTCATTAATTCTTGGCTGAACTACTTTTGAGTAAGTTTCAGATGGAGAAATCAATAACTGTCTAGTTTTCTTTAGTTCTCTTAATCAGTATGGTCTGTTCCTTATTACGAACAAATACTGGGAGCTCACAATCAGTTTATACAATCTAAGAGGGCTCATCCTAACCTAACTTCTAAGTTAATCATTAATTAACTGCAGCTGAACTTGCTTCCCAAACCCATTTCACTAATCACAACTAAGATAGTTTTTCTTAACTAAAGTCCTAAAGTTAAAATCAAAATCTTAGTGTTTAAATGTTAAAACTAAATCCTAGTATTACAAACCCAAAACACTATGTCTCACTAAGATGCTTTAAAACTAGACAGGATAAGAGACTTTCTCTAGTTTGAAGTATAGTTCAGACATCCAGACCCTTGAGGCTAGATTTTGTGTACTGTATTCTCCTTGTTTTTCTTGCTACTTCTTTTCCTAATCCACCGATTCTATACCTCTGGTCAAAACACAGTAGCAGTACCTGCATGTTCTTTTTCCCTAAAGTGAGGATTCATCAGTGTGAACTTGTTGGCTGCTTACAACTCCTTGCTCTTAGATTTTAGATGCTGTTAGGCTGGAAGAACGGTTCAAGATGACCATACCATTGCTTGTTAGACAGATTGAAGGCCTGAAGCTGCTTCAAAAAACAAGGAAGTCCAAACAGGATGATGATAAAAGGGTATGGAGCTTTAAATTTGGGATACTTAAACATTCTCAATAAGTACTAAGATGCACTTTTTAAACAGAATAATGAATGCACAATTTTAATCTGTGCATTTTTAATGTATAGCCATAGTGTATGATCATAGTCTGGAGCTGCAGAGAACACCCAGCTGGCAACTTTGGCCATGTAGATATGCAAAAGACAAAATACTTGGTTAAAACTGCTTAGGCTTTATTTTAATTTTTTTAAAAATATTTTTTACTTTAATCTGAGCACTTTGTGACATTGAATGAATGCTCAGATTCCTCTGAAGAGTCAGTGGTACGCACACAGTGAGTTTTCGCCTGTGCTGTGAAAGTGTATTTTTTAGTGATGACATTGGAGAAGAATGGCAGCTTTTGAAATACGGATAAAGAATGTGTGTTGGAAAATGGAGCTTGTTCACGTTTGCTACATCTAACTGCACTTTACATAGTTTAGTAAATGGGAAGTTACTGAGAAATGAAAAAAGATGAGTGATTTACCTATTCTGTAAAGATTAAGTTTATTCTGCTTAATATGATGGGCTACAGCACTTGAAATACCACAAATAGCTACTTTCAGTTTTGTTTTGTGTTGTTTGCTAGTTTAGAGTGTATGATGAATTTACTTAGGAAATACATAAAGAACTGTAACTATTTAAAGTAGCAGCAATAACACTTTTTGAAGTTGATTTCTGGAGTTAAAGGTGTTTTTGTCATGATTTTCATTCTAAGACACAGTACACACCTTATTTAAAAAAACCAAGACCTGGTGCAATTCTCTGGCTCTGTTTCCATTGCACAGGTTGTAGCTATTCGTCCTAATAGAAGAATCAATCATGGAAGCATTACAGAAGATGAGGAGGAAGAAGAAGATCATGATGATGTTGTCATGCTAGAAAAAAAGATTAGAACGTCCAGTATGTCAGAACAAGCTCTTAAAGTTTGTCTTAAAGAAATAAAAAGGTAGGAGGTTTTTAAATAGTGGTTTCTTCTTTTAAAATTTAAAACAAGTCTTGCAGATCTTTTCCTGTTTGAAATATGTTTGTGTTGATTGTGTTTTTGAAATGATTTTAAATCTCTGCTTTGTTCAGTTGCTGTTTTGTGGTGCAGTAGTCTTTCTTTGCATTTAATTTCTGGTTGGCCTTTTGAATTCCGTACTTACATTTCCAGATTAAAGAAGATGCCTCAGTCAATGCCAGAATATGCTTTGACAAGAAATTACTTGGAACTGATGGTAGAATTGCCATGGAACAAGAGTACGAAAGGTAAACCGTTCTACTACTGGTGATTCTCTTGCACAGGCATTTTAGGACAAGTAACTATCGTGTAAACACTGTTACTTAGTGCTGTCTTGTAAAAACATCGTTGATATGTTACTGTAAGCCCGGTAAACCACTGGACTTCAGTGAGAGCTGTACACTGCATAGCCTGTGTAACTCAGTTGTACAACTGAGAATGTGAATTTAAAAATCGAAGAATAGTTTCATTAAGAAATGAAGGTATTATTAATTATAATTTGTGCCAGCATGTATCAAAAATAATAAAGAATTGAGAATCTACTTCTTTTTTATATGTCAGATAAAAAAACTTCTGGACATTTCTGTAACATTAATCTTCCTGAAGAAGGTTCTGGTTTATCTTAAGTTAATCAAGTTTGGTAAGGAACAAAAGCACAATTGCAATTAATTTTAATAGTTATAACTTGAAGTGCAGTAGAAAAACTAAGTCTCATGTCCATTTTGTACCATAGTTTTTGGAGTTGTGAGTAGAGGGTGATACTGTTAATACAGATACAGTGTGCAAAAATGGAGAGTGAGGGAAGAGTAGGAAACCAAACAAGACTAACAGACTTCTCCTACTGCCCAACACAAGTAGGTTAAGTGGGCAGAATGGCTTTCCACAAGGTGGACTTAGCACGCCTGCATGTCTATCTCTACCCTTCTGCTGATATTCGTAGTGATGAATATTGTTGGCGGTTTGAAATAGAGCCCTGGCTGTTTACAAATCTTCTTGTAAATATTTTCTTTAATCATTAAATTGTAAAAAAATCTGCCTACAGATACTGTGCAGTATTATTCAGAGAATCCCTGTTGCAGTGAGCCATTATCAGCAGAACCAAGGAGACCACAAGGTCCTCTGGTTTGAGGCTCCTAAAGTTGCAGAATCCCTGAAAGTACAGAGAACATCCCAAAAGCTGTAAACCATGCCCCCCCATTGGCTTCCATTCTCCCCACCTATCCCTTGTCCCATGTGCTGTAATTCCTGCTCCCTGCCCTTGTTACACCCCTACTGGCTACTGTATGTTTTCCACGCCCGTGCTGTGGGGGTACAAAAAGGCCCTCGCTCCACGTGGCTGGGGGATTGCTCCGTGGTTCCTACCATGCCAATAAACTCTTTGACCCCACGGAGACCCCCACCGCCATTTCCTTTCCTCCTCAGCGCATTACAGCCGTCGGGGGTCAAGGCGAACCCCAGCTGGGAATTCGCCCGTCCTCCCACGCCAGATCGGTTCCGTCCGGCATCCGCCTGTGGCAGGCAGAGAATGCTTTGTGCCAGGACACCGAGCTAGCCAGAACGGCACGCAGAAGCAAATCCCAAAACGAGTGAAGTGTTGCTGCTAGTCATGTCCTAGCAGAATGTTTTTTTGGTGGAAGTTGCTCTTTGATCTTTTAAAATTATGCCATGTCATGTGAAGTTGATGTTTTTACTTTAAGCAAAGTTTGTGAGTGTGATTCTTATGATTGCTATTTTAAACTCTGTAGCTACAGCGAATAAAAATACACATGAATATAGACATAGAAAATCATGATAATTATTTTAGCCTTGGAAGTCATTATCAGTACTGTGTCATTATCAGTACCATAATCTGTCTATCTTATATCTAATTTCCTTATTAAAGAAGAATTGTAATACCTTTGTTTTAGAAAAGCATTGTCTGAAATGTGTGTGTGTTGGACGATTGCCCTGATGCAGGTGTTTGTTTGTACTGTGGCGTTGCTTCCATTTTTAAGGTAAATGTGCTGATCTCTGCTGTTGTCAATGCCAGATCGCCTGGAAATCCGCGCAGCTCGGATTGTTTTGGATAATGACCATTATGCCATGGAAAAGTTGAAGAAGAGAGTTTTAGAGTACTTGGCTGTGCGACAGCTTAAAAACAACCTCAAGGGACCCATTCTTTGTTTTGTGGGGCCCCCAGGAGTTGGTAAAACCAGTGTTGGAAGATCAATTGCAAAGACCTTGGGTCGAGAATTCCACAGAATTGCTTTAGGAGGAGTCTGTGATCAGTCTGATATTCGAGGCCACAGGTAATTACTTCTTCCTTTCCTAATTGCAGTTGCTTCCATTAATCTGTAGAATGTATTGATTATTTTCACTGTTCAGCTAATACAGGCAAATTTTGCTTCTTTGAAACAATGTTGGGTATTTACTGATTTTCCTTGGCATTCAGTGGTGTTACTTGGGAGAGAATTTTAATGGGACTGGGGATGTTTAGTGTTGAGGTACAGCCTTTATTCTTTCCTTCTGCTCTGCCCTTTTTTGTCACAGGGAATGGATTTCATCATCAGTCATTTTAGCACTTTGAAGTAAAATTCAGTAGAAAGTCTAATGCAAACTCTTGCTTTTTCTGCTTTTTAAGAGGGATGTAAAGATTTAGTTATAGAATATAACCTATGGTAGCAGTACATTCTTTCATAACAATGTTTGCTGATAAAACAGGAGGAGAAACTTGGAGTGATACGTGAAAGTTGCGGGAGGATGGCAGTGGACTTGTTTGTGCACTATTTTCCCATTTCAAAAGGAGATTTATGCAAGAATACCTAAGGTGGCAGGTTTCAAAAGAGATTTTTGGATGACATTCCTTAGGCCTGTTTATAATGTTGTGTCCCTTTCTGTATCTACTTCTCTTAAACCATTGGTTTGTATTAATCCATTCCTCAATCCTTGCAACTGGAAGTATAATGAATGGCTAGTAGAGATAAGTAACTGCCAAGCATCAGTGCAGCATTTTTACTTCCATTAAACATATTTTATGGTTATTGCATGCAGTGTAGGAAATTTGGAATAATGAATTTTAGTCAGGTTTTCTTTTAAGTCATATTATTGAATAAAATTTCTCCTTACAACAGTAGGTGGGTATTGTGAATTAAAGCTATCAGTTATTTTTTGATGCCATCTAGCAGTTAATTTTGCCCAGTGGCTATGCAGCTACTCTCAATAGAATACACCTAAAATAGAATGTCCTAAAACAACTTAAAATGTGGCTCAACATGTGCTATTCGAAGTGAAGCCACTAGAGGCTGTGGAATACTCAGCGTTGTGGACACGAGTAACTTCTCCAGAGGAGAGCAGGACTCGAGCCTTTGTAGCAGGACTCGAGCCTTTGTAACAGGGAAACCACATCTTGAACTTGACATTATAAACAAAAGTCAAACTTTGTATCTTGTGCTTCGACCTCATAAAGAGTACAGACAGGTAGAGTCATGTGAGAGAGCCTCTAAAAAGCTTTGAAATTCGGGTGTTTGTGGCTGTCACACATTTTTGAAGGCATTATTAAGTTATTGATTCATCTTAGAGGCTAACCATTATAAATTTCATACTAAAATGTATTTGATATTAAATGATGAGAAATATTTGATAAGAGAGTTTATTTTTCACCTGCAAAGGAAAAGGTTGTTGTAAGCACTTGGTGAAACCGAACCCCACAAAAGGTAATCTAGAATTAGCAAGAATATTGTGTGGTTACTCTTCAACAAGCAAGTGTATAGTTTAAAAATGAACTTTAGAGTCCCTTGTAACCAACTGCTTTTACAAGTTTTTTGTAGCTAAAATCAAACTCACCTGTTGCATACTGGATTTTAAATTCTACTTTGGTTTGTTTTCCTGCTTCTCAGAATAAGATTTAATTAGATTAGAACTACAGCTTTTTTGTAGAACTCTGTAATGTCCTTTTGTGTGAATAAATCCTTCAAGTTATTCCCAGTCAGGTGAGTCCATGTTGTGCATCTCGTGGCAGTCAGAGGGAGGTGGTCTAGAAGTGGAGAAGACACAGACCATTGTTTTCTGAGTTTCACTGTTGAGTAAGCTGAGTTTCTAATATTACACCTTAGAAGACATTCTTTTCTCCTAAAAGCTCCTTATTAGGCTTTGGGACTTGAGTTAAGGATTCCATTAACATTGCAGAAGAACAGTACTATATGTACCTAATGAGGTACTGAACATGTAGAAAAATGTACTAAATGTACTAGAACATTCAAAAGGGAACTGTTTCGGTCTGACTTGCAAGCAAACAGTGCCTGAAATAGCATTCTCTTGGGCCACTTCAGTGAAGGATGCAGACTGAGAGATTCAGCAGACAAATCTCTTGGAGAGCAGCAGGGTGGGGCATGGTGTTTCAGTAATTGTGTTGTCCCACCTGACGTGCAAATGGGGCAGTTGGAAGCGCCCGGGTTTGGCCATTTCACTGGGGATCATCTGCACCTGGGCGTTGGGAATCCTTTATTGATTGGTGAAGAGTAGCAAATAATGTTCTGCATTCCCAAAACGAAATCATCCTCTTGGTACACAATCAGAACTCCTTTATCAGACATCCTTCAGCTGTTGTCTGCATTTACCACTCATCTATACCATATGTTAAAGTATGCTGGTTTACATTTGTTGTTTACTTGAATTAAAAAAAAGAAAAAAAACCCACAAACCATTCTGAAGGATTACTTCAAACTTTTTTCCAAGAAGCTCATTGCATTTAAAATCTCAGTATTGATATTTTGTGTCACACAGGAACTATACGATCTTCTCTGTTGTGTGTTTTTCTATTTCTGAAAGGGAAAGATCTAATTGTGCCATTTCTTTATAGCGGTGCTGGTGAGGTAAGTGTGAAGCTCTTCTTTCTCACCTTCATGTGAAGCACTCCTTCCTGTTACCATTGCTTTGCAGTTTCAAAAGCTAGGACAGTTCACTTCTGGCTTAGGCCTTTGCTGAAGACTTGTTTAGGTGCACCTGTTTGAGGAGAGGTGGGATATTCCTCACCAGGACAGCTGTGCTGGCAGAACTTCCCTGCACTGGCCTTGTTGCACCAGAAAAAAACAAACTGCAGGCAGCTTTACCCAGGAGAGGAATGAGCTTTGTTAGGCAAGTACAAAGCCGAGAGAGATTTGTAAAGCCCTTGAGTGGATGCAACCTCTGGCCTTGCAAAAAAGAAAAAAAAAAAAAGCTGTTACCTTATGCAAGTGAGTTCAGAAACAGTGGCCTTAAGTTTATTATCCTTTTCTACCTCTGCAGTTAAAAATTATTTGAAACTATTTGTCTTGCGATCACTATGAAGAAAGTGAGTCCTGTTTCTTTCTTTCAGTAATACTAGCAGTGCTTTAAGGGTCCCAGTTCCTATGCTTTCCCAGTTTACCTTGGGAGAACCAAGAGAGTTAGATTTCCCAGCTGTTTTTCTAGCATTTTCTAGGATACATAGTGCCTGATGACATACTGTACACAACTCTAGTGTTTTGTTTAAAGGTACTTTTTCACTGATCTAGAACTATGTATGTCAGAAATGAAGCAACTCTTGGTTCTTAATTAAATTAAGAACGGTTTATTAAAAGAAGGAAAACAAAAGTTCAGGAAAAATAATTATTAAAATTAAAGAACAATTAAAAATCAAAAACCGGGTCCACAGTGGTAAGAGACTCTGATAACTGAACCAGCTTAATTCCCAGAGCAGAAACCTGCAACGCTGGGGTGACTCCAGCTAGTCCAAAGTCAAGAGTAATTAAAATGTCTCTTAGTAGAGAGCTAGAGGCCTAATGTCCCAGCATCGAGCTTCTCCAACAGCTAGCCTGAGGTGACAGGCGGCTCCTGTCTTGTGACAGGGAGTTGTATACAGCCTTGGTCCTGCCCATGACCGCCCACTGTCCAGCCCCCATGGTCCTGGGTGATTGGTGGTGTCCTGAGATGAGGTAATGTTCGTCTGCCAATGGCTCGTCTGCTGCCACGGTCAGCTCCTTGGTGATGTCACTCGGTTAAAAAGGCGGGAAAAGTCCTCATTAAAATTCCAGGTTTCCATGGAGTCCAGCGGCAGAGTAACGGACAGGGACTAAAAATAGCTTACTGCCACTTACGAAGGCTTGTTTTTCAGTGAGACCCCAAAACTCATTGGAAAACTTACAAGGGTTAAACACTTACTAAAACATCAAATTTGGTTGCAGTCACAATCTATAAACTTTGAAAACTTTAAAGAACAGGGTAATAACATTGGACATATATAGGGAATAAAACACTGTAAGGTTTAACACTGCTAATGATTAAAAAGGGCAAACAAACTTGTGGGTATTTTAACAACAAGGATTTTTAACAAAGAACTATGTAAAACACTTATTAATTGGCTAATTATGATAACAACTTCATAACTTAATAACTTTTAACTTGGTTAATGGGCAATTTGAATATGCAAAGGCCAAACAATTTTATATATAACAATATACAAAGACTACTAAGTTGCAGACCTTCTCTCTCTGGAGCTCTCAAGGGTTTGGGGTTTTTTAAGTGTTGCTACACAAGTGAGATAACCCGGAAACTTGCTCTGTACTTCCTGTTTTGAGTGGGGAACAGCTGACTGTCCTCTGGGTTTAATGCAGGGAAAGAAACTGCATCGAAAAATGAACAAAGCAATGTAGGATATTGTTTTACCATTGTTTTACCAATGTAGGATATTGTTTTACCTCCTTTTAACCCTAGCAAAAATAATGAAATAAACATCACATTCAGTGATAGTGTTCCCAAACAGTAGTATTTCATTTCACTAGTTACAAGGCAAAGGTTAACAGCCAGACAGATAAATGGCCACATCTGCTTGTAATTTTAATATATTCTAGCTGGTTTTATATTTATATACCTGCAGGGCCTGTCTTACCAAGGATTCTTTTGTTGAGATGTGTTCCGTAATAACTTTGAAGATCTCAAGTATTTGATTAATGGTATAATAAAATAGGTGTTGGTCCATCTGTAATAAATGAAGAGGTATCACAGATTTAGACTGTTGCATCTGTTTGCTTTCATTTAGTTCATAAACCAGCCTCTTTCTTAAAACTAGATGGAATGTGGATAGCTCAAATTTTTATAGGATTCAAAAGGATTCAAAAGGATTAAGTAAAACTTTGTGTATCTAAAAACACAAACATGCATTTAAAAAGTGTAATGTCTTTAAGTGTGCACTTGAGAATAATGTGCCAAGGAAGAATAAAGAATGTTTAATGTTTACCTAATTATGTTATCCTATTACTGGCATAAACTGAATATTGAAACAGTTGGGCTGCATTGTCTCTGAAGCATATAAAATTATTCTCTAGTGCAGTGAGCACCTTGTGGTAAAGATAACCCAGAGAAGAACAAAACTACCATCACCAAACAAAACCCAAAACCACAAAAAGAAAAAACCCAAACCCATACCAAAAAAGCCCAAATTCCCCCCAAAAACAAAGATTACTACAAATTGCTACACTGATAAATTTGGTTGCACTGGTAAATGATTCACTTCTGTGAACTTCAGCTCTGATTCAGTCTCCTAATTCTCTGATTGCATTTCATAGAATGCTTTCCCTCTCTTGGCAAGGCTGTGGGTGTGCAGATGGAGAAGGAGGAGGCAGGCTGGCTGTGTAATAGCTCCCCATGCAGAGTCCTGATCTGTAATGAATGTTACCCAGCACAGCCCTCAGTGAGAGCAATCCGTTCCCTTGCTGCAGATTAAGGCTACACAAAAGCACTGAAGTGAGAAACTATTGCCTGCTGGCTGCTTCAGTCTTTAGCAGCTGCCTCAGGAAGATGGTAACAGGCAAACTGAATTTCTCTTGCACTGTTGGCTGTTTAGAAGATCTTAAAACCTTTTATTTTTTCTCAGATCTAGAATTAAATACCGTTACTGCAATTTGTTTCCTCAGTGGTTAAATGTTACATGGAACTGACAGCATTGCTGTGTGGTTTGGGTTCTGCTTTTGTTGTTTTCTGGGTTTTTTTAATATATTTAAAGTCATCTCTAGTATCTTTTGAAATTAGTCCAGTGGTATTTTTGGTTGCATCTTTTTAAGTGTCATCCTGTTTATTTTGGACAGTAGTAAACCAGATCATATGGCAAAGCAGGCCTGTTCTGCTTATCTGCTTTGTAAGGGTCATGAGCTAGATACTGTAATTCAGCACTTAATGTATCTCTTTCTTCTTAGAATTTCATACTCTTAATTATAGCATTTTAAGTAGTTATGGCACAAGCAGTAGAGACTATGATAAATGCAGCAAACAAGGGTTATAAACACCTGTAAAATGTAGTTGTGCTCTGTGTGTGTTGTGGAAAAAAGATTTTACTGATTTTTGCTGAAGAAATTCAAGCTTGTCATTTTTTGTCTCATCGCAGTGTTCAACTTTTCATTTTATGTTGAAATGACATAGTAAATACAATTGTTTTTGGTCGGTATTTATTAAAGCATGCTGTCCTGGGGACATTGACAGTTCAGCATAATTGGAATTTTGGTCTTTTTTGTAATATGCTGTGTGAACTCTCTTGTGATGACAGAATCCCAGCATTGTAGTTATGAAAATGTTTTTATTAATGAGGTTCCCAAATCTGCTTCTGCTTGTTCATACAGTACAAGGATGCTGGTACTAGAACATGTAAGGTGTCCACAAGCTGTAAAGTTTGGATACACTTTAATGCAAATTATTATCTTTGCAGACCAACTAGTTCACCATGGAACTTAAATTTTCATCTGCTGCTATAATTGCTTATATTAGCTCAGTTGTATATTCCATATTTTTATCAGCTAGTTCCACAAATTTTTGTAAAAGAAGCAAGAACTGTTGCAATGCTCCTTGTTCCTCTGTTTTGCCTGGAGTTTTATTTGTGATATTTTGGGTGTTCCTCCTCCTGTTCCCCGTGTCACCACCCTTTTTCCCCATACCCATTCCTTTCCAGGCGTACCTATGTGGGCAGCATGCCTGGCAGGATCATCAATGGGCTGAAGACTGTCGGGGTGAACAATCCCGTTTTCCTCTTGGATGAGGTGGATAAACTGGCAAAGAGCTTGCAGGGGGATCCTGCAGCAGCCTTGCTTGAGGTAAGAGGTGTTTCATTTGTATTTTAAAATAATTTAACTGGACTCGGAAGATTCACTGGACAGAAGAAAGCCTGACAGTGCCGGCTTTGTTACTCAAATATCTGAATTCTGACATGGGTGGGTTTCTCTCAATTGCTTGGGCACAATGCAGATGCTGTCACATATTGTGCTAAGTAACATATGAGTCTCAGTGAGCTGTATTTGAACACAAGGATAGATTTTGGGCTGTTTTCTATATTTAAATATGGTTCAAGCCCTAAACATCACTTATTTGGCGGACTTCAAGACATTGATTTTTCATGATCAAATGTTGTTAGCTAAGAAAGAACTGTAGGGGATCTAAACAGTAACTTGACTTCTTCAAGTTTTCCTTTTCTTTCTTGGAACAACTTTAGTATATTTTTGAAGCTCTTGATGGTACCAACTTGCATTGGAGCTAAGCCTTTTACCCAGTGCATGATATGGACTACCTGCATGTTCTTTTAGGAGCATGTCTTTAATTAGTGTTGTGATTAACTTCCTGAACTTAGATTTTTCATGTAAGTCACAGATCCCCACTCCTTGACTGATTATGGTATGATGAGTGTTTGGCTGATTATGGTGTGATGAGTGTTAGCTTTCCATGAGAGTCACGTTTTCCATGAGTGCTTTTTTCTGAAATTCTGGCACTCAGACTATGAATCTAATTTTGAAATACATATTACAGTTATTTTATCACAAAGGTTTTAGAGTTGTCCAAGTTGATTTGCTTAAAGACACAAATAAAATTCAGGAGATACAGCTGAGGACTTTGGTGAATGAGATGCTGTTGGAATATTTTGTAAATCCCATGAAGTGTTGAGATGTTATTAATTAGGCTAGTTGGGCTTTTAGGAGTTTTGAACTGGAGTGATCATGAAGATGAATTGAGACTTGTGCCTTGCAAGCTTCATGTATCACATAGAAGATGGCAATGATGAGTTGTCAGAACCTTCTTCCCAACTTCCATTTTCTGGAGTGACATGATATTCCAGAACAATTCCTTCTTCCACTGGCTTGTGCATATTCAGTGCTTTTATTCTAGCAGTTTGCTGGAGAGAGGAAGGAGAGCCTCCTCAGGTGTGGGGAAGAGACAAAGCATTGCCCTGCCCTGGGTAGGAGGCTGTGTCCATCTTCCTGTGCCAGCACGGATGGCAAAGGAGAGAATGAGGGAGGTGCTGGCACGGCTGGGCCAGGCTGAAGTGTTGAGGCGGCCAGGGCAGATGCAGCGCTAATGCACTTAATGGTTTTAGTATTGTACGTGTTTAAAAATTCCTTGTACAGCTGTAGTTTTACACTCTGCCTTCTCTTTTGTGTTCTGTCTGGCAGTCGGGACTGCCATGCTCCCACTGTTGCAGCTGCACTGCTTCTGTCACGGTTCTGTACCCATTTCAGTCGAAAGCAGGGGCATTAGTAAAAAATACCCACATTTTTTGATCAAGCCTGGCTCACTGACTCAGAAGTGACTTAGGGCATAATCCTAGAAGCATCTCAGTTATCAGACTTGAAGTCTGGTAACTTTGGTTGGTGGGGGTGAAAGTGGTTCTGATAGTATTTGCATACAGAGTCATTCTAATGACTCTCTTGACTGACAGCGCTTAATGCAGCGATTTAAATATGAAAAATGCTACTTAAATTAAGGTGTCATGAGCTCATCTGGATGCTGTATGACATTCTGCAAATGAAGTGTCAATTGACTTTCTACAAACGTCATTATTTTCTTCCTGCTAGATAGTGGAAAATTACTGTTATGACAAGGACAACGAGTTCTTTTAAAATCACTGTATGAACAGGCTGTGGTTTGAGAGCTCTGTTTTGATCTTTGCATGTGAACATGAACTAGTAGTAATTTAAATGTGCTAGAAAATAGCATGGCTTCACTTCTTTAGTTTTTAAAAGTGACAGTTACGGTCCTTTACCTGTGCATTTCTCAAGTGTGTAGTACACTTTTCTAGGATGCATGAAAAGCCTCGAAGTGAAAAGAAAACAAGCAGGGTGTGTAATAAATACAAGCATTTTCCTTGTACTAGTCACCTGTGGGGTTTTGTTTACACTTTGTTGAAAATGTAATGCTCTCTATTTCTGAATTTGCTGATACCTCTTCTGTCATCTGTCTTTTAGATATTTGAACTAAGGTGCCCTAATTCTAGTCAATGCATGGGTAAAAATACCTGAAAATCAAATTTTTCTACTTAGCTGTCTGTTGTTTGCTATGCAGACACAATGATTTTGCATTTCTTGGAAAGAGTGTTCCGATCATTAATCTAGATCTATATATTAATATTGGTAATTTTATTAAACCTTTGCTGGTTTTTATAATTTTTTAATAATTTTTTTATATACTGTCCTGCAGTAGAGAACAATTGTATTCTTCTATCACATCAAGTTTGTGAGGGGAAACAAATTTAATTAATTGTTGTTTAATTAGTTGTGTTTGAATTCTGGATACTTTGTTGCTGCTTTGAGATGTTTCTGTTTTCCGTCTTTTAAAACCACATTCTCAGTGATACTCAGCTCTGCTCCTGCCATGGATTTTTCCAGCTGAAGCTCATAAGGTTCACTTCCCACTGCCTGCCCGGGCTGCAGGCTTTACGTAAGCACTGCTAATTGACCATTAGTTGCATCTGGAGAAGTAAATTGCTCTATTAACCATGGCTGGGCTGCTCCCCTGCGAGATCTCTATATTCCTCTACTGCTGGCTAAACATCCTGAAGCAGGTGCTTTACCTCTTCTAATGGGCAGCTCATGTCTGGACATAATAGCTTAATTTTCATCTGCTTCTCATGGTTTATGTTGTTGGAAAGTCCATCTGGAATGAGCAAAGGTGGCTGTTATGTTGGAGAACAAACAATAGTCAGTGGTCACCTAACTGGTACATTTGCTGTTCACACTGCTGCTTGTCTGGTAAGTGCCATCATTAAGTATGAAAGGCACGTCCTTTTTTCCTTAATGTGTAGTTGTGTGAAATTCTTGCTGTCTACAACAGGGCATATTCAGGAAGAAAATTGCCATCCCTGTGAGCTTGGGAGCAAAGCTTGGTGCTTTATAATTGCCGGATACGTTCTGATGCTTCTGCAGAGCTGTTGCTTCAGCAAGATAGAATGTCTTCCTATTTTCAGTTACTGTTCATTAACAAAGGAATTTTTTAGTCTAAATTTAGATGACCTCTGTTAAAAACAGAAGAAAACAGAAATGGATCCAAGTGCCTGATAGTGACTATTTGTATGCAGGGAAATTAGACCAGGAGCATAGCCAGGCAATTAAATGTTCATGGAACTTATTCTGGATTTTGTGGTAATAAAAAGCTGTTACAGAGAAGCCTTTGTATGCATGTGAGCTATCTGTCATAAATTAGCCAAGATATTTTGTGCACTGAATGTTCTTTTTGTACTTCGTATTTTTGTATTAGTTGAATATCTTGGAAAACTTCTGAACTTGAACTTCAGCACAGATACCTAACTGAAGAACAGTTCTATTTGCTTTGGAAAGTATTTGGAATACATAGGCAGGACACTGGTTTGTATCTTACTCTAACAAATAGTTACCATGACAAAGAATTTCAAGTCCGGAGGAACTCCAGCCCTTGTAGAAAATCTCAGATAATTCACATTTTTAGATATAATCTGAGTTGGTTTGGATTACAGTTTCCATTATCTTTATTGGATAGTATTTTTTGCATATGATATTTTGTGTATCTTTGTAAATCATATTCTAATCACCAGCTTGGCACTGAGTAGGATTCAGAAGAATTTCTAGTTGCAGACTAGAAGGAGAAAGAAACACGCATGTAAATAAATGTGACAAAATGCCAGTTTGGTCTATCAGAATACATTGTTTTTCAGCAGCTTTGGAATTAGTTGCAAACACTTCATCTTATAGACTGGAATTCTGTGGAAACACTGTTATCAATATTAAAAAAAACTATGGGGGGAGTAAGTTGAATTAGGATTAGCTGTTTAAATAACTTTTGAAAAATTTGCCAGAGTAGGCCTTGAATGGGAGACTAATATTTGGTATAAACCTACTTGTTTTGAAGACAGTTTGTAGATGCTGCGCTTGCTTTCCCTGCCTGTTGTGTCTTCCTATAGTTCAGGGCTAGACTGTGGGGCTGGCTGAGGTAAGGCACATCTCTAACTGATTGAATTATTCATCAGTGGACTTGGCTTGTCAGGATACTTCAAGGCCTTTGCCTTCATTGGTAAGGAAGGGAGTAAATGACAGCAGCTGCTTGCTGAAAAGGGTAAGAAAGCTTTTGAATAGCTTAGAGCCAGTGCACAATGGCATTCACTGAGTTCCAGTCCTAGGTTCAGAACTGAATCATATGGTTCAGTATGTTTTAAGATTTCACTATTAAGGGGAATGTGTAACTGGTATTTTATTGCAGCTGCAATACATTTCTAAATATTGCTACTAAATCTGTGCAGTACTTCAAAATAAAGTTAGAATTCATTCTGGTTTTTAGGAAAATCTCTTGTGTTTCTGGCATGCTATAAAAAAAAAAAGATTTTCCTAGTTTGTTCTGATCATAATTTTGTCCTAAAGACTTTTTCACTTTTCAAAGCCTGAAGAGAATTTAAGAGTAATGAAAATTCAGAATTGTTTCTTTTATAACTATCTAAGAAGTTCTCAAATTCAGGGTTTTTTTTTTTTAATTATCAACACTGTTCTTGGCTATAATTCAGGTTGCGTGCATTCATTTGGGTGTAGGCAGATAAATTATTTTGACAGTGGTGTGCTGTTTCTCAGGAGATGCATGGGTCCCATTATTTGTGACATGAGAATTACTCATGCTGGTGTAGTATTGAGCATTCATCATTTGGGAGGGAAAAGTGTGGCAGTACTTTAACAGGATGTGACGCAGAGGTGGTTCAAAGGGGATACAGAAGCCAAGAGGACATTGCTATATACCATGAACTTCCTGTTTGCGGCAGTGTTAAAAAATCTACAAGACAGTATCTCAGTACCCTCATGTTCCACATGTATATTGAATATTTATCACCTAATCTTAAATACAGGCAAGTGTTGCATTAGCACACGTAAGTACTAAAAGCATTAGGAAGACAACACAATTATTTAAGCCCTAGTTCTACTTGTTCAGTAAATTTTTGAGGTTGGTTCAGACTGTGTGTTTTTGTTCTGCAGTACTTGTTCAATTTCATCTCTATTGTTTTGGGACAAAAAGAAAAATGATTGTGTTGGGAAAGCCAGGGCTCACCAAGGGTCAGAGCTTGCGGGGTTTCATGGGCAATAAGAACTTGTGCTCCTCCATCAGTAGTAAAAGCTGGACAAAGCAGAATAAGTGGGGCTTGTGATTTAGTGACCGCAGATAAGGCTGGGATTGTGTTCTTCTCCGTGGTCTCACAGAGAGATCTCACAGGTTGTTGTGAGTGTAAGAAGTAAGCTTAGAGTAAGAAGAGCTGCCAGCAGCAGGTGAGGATTGGAGTCAGGGATTACTTGGGAGAATTATCCTTGTTTGGAGTCAGGGATTATTTGGGAGAATTATCCTTGTTCCATGGGATCACATGGGCTGCTTTTCCAAGGTTGCTGTGAGTCCTTGAAGGGTCGCTCTACCATCTGTGAAAGGTCATGGAGATACAGCTTAGGGGAGGTAGTTGATGGCTGGAGAAATGCTGCAGCCACCTCTAGAAAAGGTCAGGAACAGCTCATGGGGAAATGACTTTGTGGTGTGAAATGTAGTCGCAGAATAATCCAGGCAAGGCCAGGATTTAGTGATATCCTTAATGTATTTTACTACTGTAAAGTCAGATTTGACAGATCCAAATGGAATATAATAAAGATGTGCATATTTTATTTACTTGGGTTTGAACAACTGCATGGCTTTTGTGTTCACTTTTGTTAAGGTCTTGGATCCAGAACAAAATCACAGTTTCACCGATCACTACCTAAATGTAGCCTTTGACCTGTCCCAAGTGCTTTTCATAGCTACAGCCAACACTACGGCTACGATCCCACCCGCTCTGCTGGACAGAATGGAAGTTATCCAGGTGCCAGGTAACACTGCAGTGCTTTCATTACAGTGGCTATTGCTGGTCCTTAAAGCAGTTTGGGGTGTTTTTGCTGAAATGAAAGGCAGCTCCTTAAGGAAAGCCTGCCAGGAATCTGGAGTGCGTGGCCAGAATTGTTAAAATGGACAAGGCAGGATTGCCTCTGTCATAAATAAGATTTATATATGCAAATATTACATATTTATATTTCATTATATATGTTATAAATTATATAATAATGAAAAATTATATAATAATACTTAATATAAGAAATTATATAATAATATTTAAATATTCAGTGTATTTAGCCTTGCACTCAGGAAAATTCAGTTCCAGGTCCATGGTGATACATGGATACATTCTGTAATGATATTTTCCTTCACTGATTTGTTTGTATTCTGTCTGTTGGCTGATGCATCCGTTTAAGATTTCAGTGGAGAAAGGGATCTTTGAAACACTAAAATTCTGTTCTTATTTGCATGAAGTTGTGAATAGTCACAAAGGATCATAGCAACAGCCTTGTAAATTATAGCTGGGGGAGGTTTTTGTTAAATTCAATCTGGTAGAATTGTAAAAGGTAAGAAATCTGATAATATTGTAGTGTCTAAGCAAAAAGATTGTTAATAAATACATGTGTTTTTTTGTTTTTTGGGGTTTTTTTGGAAGGATACACACAAGAAGAAAAAATTGAAATTGCACATAGGCACTTGATTCCCAAACAGCTTGAACAACATGGTCTGACTCCACAGCAAATACAGATTCCCCAAGTAACCACTTTGGGCATAATTACCAGGTACATCTGTTCATTGCTTTCAGTTTAAGTAACTTCTTTTTTTGCAACTAGTGAATCAGTTTATAACGTGATAGCACAAACATGTCTTAGTATTGTCCTTAATAGCTCCTGCAGTTCAACCATCGGTGGTTTATGGAATTGCTCTTTCCTTAGCTCGTCTTCTCTATAGAACATCCTTTCTGTAGAGAATTCCTTGCTCTTGCACTCCAGCTGTGGCTCCCAGTCAGTTGTGCTGACACAGTTGCCAAGGCCCTGTATAAACAGGAACACCTGAGGCTGCTGTGGCTGCAGTGTGTGAAGCCATGACCTTGGCAGCAGACAACATTTAGTTGAAAGAACCAAGTTATATTTCTATCATTTTCATACAAAAAATGGAAATTACCTTTCTTTTTTTGTGACTTGATGAGCACATTTGTCTATAATTTGGGATTAGGTTTAAAAAATTAAAATATGGGGTTTTAAAATAACTTCTGTTCATTAGAACTGGGGTTTTTGTTTGACATGACAGCAAAATTATTGATCAGAACATAATTTGAACTTTAAACTAGCTCATTTCCAATGGAAAGAGTGTGGTGGGATTCAATGAATTGAAGTATTTTATGACCAGTGTTTTGGCTGTTTTGTGTAGCGTTACTGCCTGGTGCTTCTTTTTAGTTCATAGACTAAAACAAAATACTCTTTTACAGCCAGTTCCTCAACTTCCAATGACCTATATATTCTAAGTTTTAAAATAGTTCTTCCTGTTAATTTTTATGCATCCAAGAAGAGCTCAGAGCTATTGGACATTGTTTAGCATTTCATGAAGGTTTGGCACCTGGTGTTAGTCATGTCCTCCCACTCAGTAATTTGTCTACAATTTTATCAGCAACCGCAATTATTTTGATGAAAACAAATTACTGTGCTGCTATTTATTAGAGTAGTCCAAGGTTTCAATGCCTTTCCCATCCCATTTTATTTGGCTGTGTGTTTAGTAGGAAAGTGTGTTTCTGTTTAAAAGAACTCTCTGTTGCAAAGAACAGCCCAGCACAGCCATTGTCCCTCACAGGTACACAAGGGAGGCAGGAGTCCGTGCCCTGGATCGGAAGCTGGGAGCCATTTGCAGAGCAGTGGCTGTGAAAGTGGCAGAAGGGCAGCACAAAGAAGCAAAGCCAGATCGTGCTGAAGTGGGGGAAGGAGAAGGTGAGTATCTTTGGCAGGTTTTGTTAAAAAGGGAACTTCTAACGTAGTCACTAGGAAGTTAATTTAGCAACTTTTTCTCCTATTTCATTCTTCATTAAGGGCTCTGTTTTCAAAAGCATGGCAGATAGTGTGACATTATTATTATGTACAGTTTTAGTGCTGAATTATGACTTAGGACATAACTTGAGTAGTTTCAGCCTGCTAAGTTGGTAATAGAGAAGTTCAATGCATCTGTTTCATATCTTAGGGATGCAGTTATGATTTGTGTATGTCTTCCTAGGCTTTTTAATGCAAATCTTTCACTTCTTGTCTTTAATAAAAAACTAAACATGGCTGTAGTTCCTACCAGCTCAGAACTCAATCTGGTTATTTTTTTGTACACTAAAAAATTGTCTGCTTGAAGAGCTCTGAAATTAGAATTATTTTTATGTGCCTTTTAAGGCTATGCTTATTCAGAGCTTTGGTGACTTCTCAGCCTCAGTCTGGTCTTGTTTCCCATGTGTACAGACAGTGTTTTATCATTCCCAGTCATGAAAGCTAAACACAAAATTCTCTAACAGCAAAAATACCCATGTAACTGCTTCACCAGTAAGGTAGGTCTCTTTCTAGTCTTGAAATAGAAGAGGGAAGGATGAAGTCAGACCTACATCCAGTTCATGTGCAGCATACAGCAGGTGACTGCTCCCTTTTACATCCCCCCATGAGTGTTCTCTTTAATAAAAACGAACATCCCCACTGTGTTTGGTGAAAGATACGATAGAGGGTGTAGATGGCCGTGCTTTTGTTCCAGCCAGATGCTGATGGAGGGTGTTGCTGTACACAGCAATTTCCTGTTGGAGCTCCACAGTGCTCATTGTACCACTGGATGTCTACAGGAGCCCTCAGTGTAAGGTAGGTTAGAAATGTGAAAGGACAAACCCCAAACCTCAGGTTGAACTTCTGAAATGTGGATAGCCCGTAATCTAATAAGATCTAGCAAGCAGGTTGTTGGGTGTTTCATTAGTTTGTTTTTTGAAGACTGAAATGAGTTCAGGTGACAAGAAATTCTGCCAGTCTGTCAGAGGACAACTGGATGTCAGAGGATCCTGGAAACTGAAAACTGCAGACTGGCTGCTTGCTTTTGCTGCAGGATACTCACAGACTTAAAATATTAAAGAGGGCCCTGTTGGTTTGATGTTCTGGAATATTCCACAATTGAGTTGATGTGGAAAAAACCTTTAGGTTCTAATATCTGTATATCTGGAATAGGTCTGGTCTGGATTGGAGGAGGACAAATGAGGAGACTCATTATCTGTTCCTTTAAAACAAGGCAGCAAACAGGTCTGAACAGTACCCACCCCTTTCAGAGAGTAAATCCCAGGGGAGGAAATAGAAGGGATATTTTTACAAGCAGTGGCAATAATTAGAAGGGTATTTGAAGAAGAGTTTTACCCACAGTAAAAACTTACATAATTTGTCTCTGAGAATCTGTTTCTTGACAGTCTTTCAGCTTTACCTTGCCTTTTTTCCCTAGCTCAGTATTTCCTTTCTGTAATTTAAATCTTCTTTTACCTTGTTGAGTTTTCTAAGATCACCATAATGTCTGTGAAAACTGCAATATCAGAAGGTTGAATTTGGCTGTGTTTGCTTAAGCAGGCTCAGCTTGGTTTTCTCTGAATGTTTGGCTTTAAGTCAGTGAGCTCTCACAGTAGCAGTGACTGAATCCCTGAACGATCCTGCAATTTAAATCAACCCATTTACATTAAAAGGCAGAGGTTTTAAGACATATTTACCAATGCTTTCATTTTACATTATGTGTGTGTTCTCTGCCTTCTCTGCTCTGATGGACTTTGTGAAGTCAAACACAGACTTGTTGATGCTTCTGTGGTCTCTTTGTGAATGCGACCGCTGAGCCTTTGGGCTGCGCTGGCCCAGCTCACCAGCACCAGGGCAGTATCACGTCTCCTGCCTACTGCACCTTTTGGCTAGTAATTTTCACAAGTCATATTTTCAAAGTTAGGTAGCTGTGTCTAAAATGTGTTTAAGAGGTCTAATGCAATTGCTGAATAAAAAGAGATGTCATTGTGCTCTTCAAGCATTCTGACAAAATACACGAGAGGTAGGTTCAGAGCACAACTCGGCACAGTAAGAAGAAACACTCTATTGTTAAGGGAAGTAACAAAAAGGAACTGTATTAGACATCTCAGTCCAGTAAGAAAGTTATTTACCATGTTAAAATTAGCGCTGTGCTTGCAACTTATGTATTTACACTGTTAAAAGTATACACTGTTAAAATTAGTACTGGACTTGTGATTTACCAAAGCTAAGTGAAAATAGCAGCCAAGTGCTTCAAAAGGGGGCAAAATGCTGGCGTTTTTGGTTGATCCAGTTTGGAGTAAGACGTGCTGTAAAGAGTTGCCTTTGTACTTCTGGAGTGAAAACTGTCCATAAGAAAAAGCTGTATTAGTAAAAGGGAGTCTGAGGGACAGGTGTCTTTACAGTTAAACTTTGCTATTATGAAGACTTGTACAGAATGGTGCAGTCTGCAAAGTGTGTTTTATTTTGTACTAATACTGTGCCTGCACCCTGGTATGTTTTTAGCAGAGTGTGTCATTTGCTGGGAGTGTATGAGAGTAGGAGCCTTTTAAAAAACATTTTTATTTTCATTCTGTCTGTTGAAAACAGCTAAGTGTTCAAAACAAAGCTTGTAAATATCTCCAGATACTTGCAAGTTGATGCAAATAATTTGATTTGTAGCCTAAATTGATTTCTTTGGCATTTTTGTCTCCTGTTGATTAGTGGACATTTGTGCATCATCATGATGAATTTTTATTTCATATAATGAATGACTCTGGAAGATTAGTTGATCAAGTTGTCATCCCTTAATGGTTTCATTTAGAATTATTTCTTGAATTTTTTTTCTTTATCTATCAAAAATACCTAGAATTCATTTTTGCTTCCCACATTTGTGTTGCTGATGTGAGATTGAGACTCTACAGTTAGTGCATTGGTATGCCTTGAGTTGTGTAGGAGAGGGCAGACTGCAGGCTTGCCTTGCTTGCTAAAACGTAATTTATACCTGATTCATAGTAGAGCCAAATAGTACCTTGGTGCCTGTTGTGTTTTATTCAGCTGAATGCTTTCTGGCTGGTGGGTTGTAGTAAAAGTTAAGGACACTAGGTGGTAGAATCACAGAATTTCCACCATTGCATTGATAAAATCAGATTATTAACTCCAAGGGGAGCACCTCAAGGCTTTATAAAGATCAGGCTTTTGACACTCTTCGGCAGTGGGCTCTAGGAAGGGAGGGTACTGCCTTAGCAGAGCTGGAGATTCTCTCTCAGGCTGGGTTTAGCACTTCCCAGAAATGCACTGCTGAGATGCACTGGCAGCTTTGTGGTGCCTTCCTTGCTCCTTTGCCTCCTGAGCTCTCTGGAGAAGTTGGTGAGTGCAGGAGTGTTGGTTTGTGTCAGTTTTTGACTTCGCACAGGGAACTTCAGCAGAGGCAAATGCAGTCATTTTTCAGAGCTCTATGGGGAGTCATCCCTGTGTAGAGTAATGCTATCTCATATTTCACTGAAACACTATCTAAGATTTATGAGACACTCCTCGAGTCTTTTGACAATTAGAAGAAATTCTAGGAGTCACAAAAATATGTGAAACTCTCCTTCCTATTTTAGTGCAACTGCCTTGAGAATACAATGCAGCAACTGTGCAGTAAGGCATCGTATCATGATTACAGCAGTTGAAACCCAGAGTGAAAAACAGTTTCTCTTATTCAGACCCGAAGGAAGATTTAGGACAGGTAATATTTCATAACTAAAAGTGATGAAATGAGGATTGTATTTATGTTGAAACCAAGGCTTTGAACATACTTAAATATTTCTGTAATCCAGCAGTACAGTGCATGAATTGTGGAGGAAACAGTTGGTTTTAAATTAAGTGCAAGTTTGACTGCAGTTGTCAATGTGAGCTGACACATGAAATGTGATGAGCATCAGTCCCAGGGTGGTGTGACTGCAGGTACTCAGGTCTGAGCTCAGCTCTGCTGACCTTAGAGAGCTTCCCAGCTCTGCAGGCTGCAGTGTGGGCTCTGTCTGAAAATTGCTTGGAATGAGTTCTCTGTAGGAGGTCAAAAAGGCATAAATGTTCTGAGAAGTTGGGTTAATATGCAAATTAATTTTTAAAGTGTTCTTTTTTTCCATGTTAATTTATCTAAATATTCCTGCAAGAACACCTCAAATTCAAGTGCTTCAAGTACACATTGTTTTTGTAGATCACGCGTGATGGAATGTAATAATTTTGTGGAAAGAGAACTTTTCCGATACTGTGGGGAGAAATGCACAGAGCATTAAATTTGAGCATATAAGTAAGTGTAAACAGGATTAGGGTCCCAGGAAATTGTTTCCTTCCTAAAGAAAATCTTGTGGAAGCAACACTTCCTAAAAGTTTGGTGCATAAGATTTAAGTTTGACAGCGGAATGTTGTTTTTAGGGTGCAGTTTCATGTTATGGCTGGCTTTGGATATGAATTGTCAGCAAGAGCAATCCCATCCTTTTCTATCTAAATGCAGTTTTGGGAGGTTTTTTAGTTTGGAGGGGCTAAAAGAATTCAGAGTCAGTCTGTTGTGTGCTGAAGCATCTGCTGCTAAGTCAGATGAGAAAGAAAGGACATGTTCTTTTCCCATTAATTGCCCGCAAACCTGAAACCTTTTCTGGCATGCTGATGCTCTTTTTCATACCTCTTCATAGCAATTCAGCAGAATTCAAATCAGAATGTGTTATGTTAAAAACTGCTTAAAAATGTTAGGCTTTTATTTTTCTATCTTGGTCAGTAAGTATGGCTAGAAACCTTTGGGTTTAAGACTTGTGTTGCTAGTGCTTAATTGAAATCTGTTTTATGAGGAGATGAGAAATTGCTACATGTTGAGGAAGTTTTGGGCTTTTGTATTCTCTCATTTCCATTACATCTTTAGAAGAAAGTAGCAGTCTTAATTTTTTAAATCTTTGTACCATGGAGTGTCTATTAAGAGTAAATCTTTAATGATATTTAATAGTTCATTGTCAGTATGTTTTCTTAGGAGTCCATTTTCTTAAAAATCTAGTATTTACATGCGAGACTTTGTTTTATTTTGGGAACTTGCAAAGGCAGATTTCTGAGAAACATTATGATCTTTGAGTAGCTGCAGATTCTGCTTGGAAAATTTTACAAACATAATCTTTTTTTGGTTGGTTGTTTTTTGAACTTATTTTTGGTTACTTGGGGAGGGCTATGTGTTGTTGTTTATTTTTAGTATTACAATTATTAAATGTTAAAACAACTCAATACCGTGCTGCTTTTGTGTCAGCAGATATGTAATAGCAAAGCAGCATGTGGTTCCTCTAGGGCAATTTGGAGCTCTGCTAAGGGCATTTTTTGACCTTTTAGTTTATTTTGCCAATTTATCTCAAACTGTAAGATGCTTAAGCTGCTGTCCTAACCAGAAGTTCTGTTTCTGGAAACTTGAATTTAACTGTCTTGTTTTAGATAAATGTGTCATTTAGCTTGAACTGTGATTTATGGCTATTAGTCTGGGGTAGGTAGAGAACATGCATTTGTCATTGTTAGTGGAAATCTTAATTACTTATGAATCTTTATGGATTCTTCATAGTCAGCGCTTGTTTAAAGATGATAAACAAAGATGGCTTTTTCCTTCGAAGAAAAAGTTAGTGTTTGTAATTGCATTTTGGGACATCACTTTATGCTTTTATAGAAAAATAGATAATGCCAGAATTTAGGTTAACATTTTTAGAAAAAGTCTGGAGTTTGTTACTGTTACAGATTATAAAATGGGGTCTACTCATTATCTTAGATAAACTCAAAGAGTTTCTGATTTTTTTTTTAATTGGGCAGGTGTCCACAAATTCCCTGATTTGTGTATGAGGAGTTTGCCTCTTCAGCTGTATACAGTTAGGTAAAATAAATAAGTTTGTGTTTGTTAGGCAGTAAAATCTTGGAATAGAACAAAAGCAGCTGGTTTTAAACTCAATTTTGTTTTGAAATATCTCAGATTATCAAATAGTGTTGAAATTGCAGTCTGAATTGCAAGAATAGCATGCAGGGTTATGTTTCCTAGACTTGCCAGTATTTATGTCTTTGACTTTATTATGTACAAAAATAGGAGTTTAACAAAAACAGCCATGCTGGAACAACAGGAGGCAGCTGACTAAGGCAGTGTTTACAGTAAGGGAATGGGATTTAGCCATGGAGCAGTGAGTTGTACAATGGAAAGATTAGTGGCTGTTGGATAAGAACTATTAGACTGGAGTCCTGAATAAAAGCTGAGTTGCTGCTGTCATGTTAATAGTGATGTAGAATGTTTTCCTTGATACTCTATTAAGGCATTAGTGAGAATTGCACTGTCACAAAATTATCTGTAAAAAGGCCTTTATGTATCAGGATTAATAACAGGATAGTTTGTATCTTGTGAAAGGAGACTTCCTCATTCATCCATTCTGAGAATTATTTTTGCTGACCATCTCTTCACATTATAGGAAATATATTAGATCAGTAATTTGTGTTTTTCTGTTTAAACTCCTGGATTTTCAGTTACTGTGCATGCATTGATCTGCAAAGGAAGACCCAGAAAGTTTCTTTGCAAACTGCAATTGGAAAGAATTCAAGGAAAGTAAGCAACCCATATTTGGGTCCAAAACACAGTGCAGGAGTCTTGAAGCTCAGTGTACATTCCTGTGTAATGCAGACTTCAGATGTGTGTTAGGCTGGTGTTTGGGGTGGGAAGAAATGTCTTCACTCTGTGTGTGCACGAGGGCAGCCCCAGGGCAGGGAGGCGCTGCCCTGAAACTGCCGTAGAGCCTTAGAAACAGTAGTCTTCATTTCTGATACATGTTTCACTGAAACACTGCTTAGGGCTCTTGAGAAATGCTAATAAGCCTCTTGCGCCTGGGTCAGATTCTGTGGGGAAATGATTCCCTGCTTGCGTTGTCACTCTGCTCCCAGTCCCTTGGTAAAGGCATAGTGTTGGCCCCTGCAAGTGATGTGCAGGTTCTTGGGCTCAGTCATGCAAACAGCAGGCTGGGTTTGAGACTTTGACATTGACACGGTTCCCATTACAGTTCACTTTTGTATAGAAAGAGAAAACAGAAATTTGAAGGCAATTCTGCTAAGGAAGCCATTGTACAGGTAAAAAATCCAATCACGCTGTAAGTGAAGGAAGGGAAGAGCCCACTTCTGAACACATAACTATTGCTTTAATTGTGTGGTCCCTCCTAGGTGATGCTTGAGTATATTGCATTCAAAAGTGTCAGGCTGCTGAAGAGTGTATCATGCCTGTAGGTATCTCTGAAAATGCCTGATAATTGGACCTTGGAGGAATTTTTTGCTGCTACTGGTTATTGAGCATGACACCTTAGCAATATCTCATTCAGCAAAGAAAAGAATGGAGCCTTCTGTGTGTGTGTAGTATTTCAAGACAAAAGCCACAAATTGTTACACTGAAATTGTTTGAGGTTTTTCCACTGAACAAGGCCTGTAGGTGTTGTGTTCTGAACTGGCTGTTGAACAGACAGGAGATGTCGGTTTTGTGAGTTAAGCAGCAGGTGTCCCTGCCTTTTATGGGGGGTGGGACTGGATGATTGTTAAGGGTCCCTTCCAGTCCAAACCCTTTTGTGACTGAGTGAAGCCATAAAAGTCATAGGAGACAAAAAGCAACATGAAAAGTGTCACGTCAGAGTCTGTGCTGCAAGGGCTGCACTGGAGATGGTCTCTGTGCCGGGGCACATTTGTAAACACACATAAAAAGAGCAGCAGTTACTGCACTGTCAGAATTGCTGTGTTCAGCTCCATGCTCTCTATTAACATTACATTGCACAGGAGTCCTCTTGCAGGAATAAATCCTTCCCTGTGAGGATGGAGAGGCCCTGGCACAGGTTCCCAGAGAAGCTGTGGCTGCACCATCCCTTGAAAGTGTTCAAGACCAGGTTGGATGGGGCCTGGAGCAACCTGGGGTAGTGGAAGGTGTCCCTGCAAGACCTTAAAGCAAGATCAGCTTTAAGGTCCTTTACAGCCCAAACCATTCTGATTCTGTGAAATACTGTTTTTTTGCACAGATCTGGTGAAAAGTGCAAAGTCTTAAATGAGCGTAATGTGTTTTGCTATTTGAATTAGTTTAAAATGCACTTAAGCTGATAAGTTGAATCTCTGTCAGTGCTCTAGATTTAATTTTATCTTTGATGAACAGTTAGAACATATTTAGGTTAATAATTAAATTTCATGCCATATTATCTTTAATTTGACAAGATTTTTGTGAAAGATGGTTTGAGCACATTTTCCTGAACTTTCTGAACATTTCTTTGCATATTTTATTTTTCTCTGTCACGATTTTTTAAAAATTCCTCTGTCTAGGAAAGACTGTTACAAATCCTAAATTAGATTTTCTTCCCTTAGATTGCAAAGAACAAGTCACAGAAGATGCCAAACCAGAATCCATCAATGACACAGCTGACCTGGCTCTGCCACCTGAAATGCCGATTTTAATTGATTTCCATGCTCTGAAAGACATCCTGGGGCCACCCATGTATGACATGGAGGTAACATCCTCATTTGTTTCTGCTTACCTGCTGTTTCTGGCTGCTATGATTATTGCTATTGACTGAATCTATACAACGTTAACAACTTTAAAATACGTTAATAACAGCACTGTGTTCCTTTGTGTTCCACAAAGTGTGTTTTCACCTAAAGAAGTTTTTATTTCCTTTTAATTCAGTGTACATAAATAACAAAGTGCCCTGACTTTTCTGTTAGCAAAGGTTCCTGCAGCAGTGCTTAAGAATGTGGTGGTGTTTTTTCAGTTTGAAACAACTTTGCTTTTGTTTGGGGGATGTTTGGTGGTCTTGGGAAAGCAGCCAAAAGTGGAACCCAGGAATCCTGTCTCTGCAGCAGCTGTGCTAAGGACTGTCCCACATACCTCCTTAAACCCAGGCAGCATTTTTGGGTATTAAAACCACTTCAGTTTGCACCAGAAGTTCTCAGACATTCTTTAGGTTAATGTGACTCTTAGCTATTAAAATGCTTTATGATCAGTCAGGCACCTCCAGCTCTGTTCCTCAGTAGGCATATTTCAGATTTTTTGCTTTCCCCCATCTGTATTTTGCTCCATTCTATGGAAATGCCATCAGTTAAAGTACTTTGTTAGTTTGGGATTCTCATTTCACCAGTGACATTGCAGCTGTGCTCTGTTTCTGAGAACTTTCCTCTTATAATTCTTTTCTCCTAAATCAGAGGACCAGACTTCCAGTGGGATTTGGAGAACAAAAAGGGGACAAGATGTATGGGGGAAGCAGGATAAAATGGATGATTGCTAAGGAATGAGTCAGTTTCTAGACTTAACTGAGGCTTTTGGATATGAAGATTTTATCATGGAAGAGATTCTTAAGGAAGAGACAGAAATGAGGAAACAAACTGAAAGGAGACTGTGCCATTGATTGTGACAGAGGGTGGTGATGGGACCAGTGGGAGGGGGAATGGGAGGCAAGGAAGATAAATGACCAACAGGCCAGTGCCTGGTGACTCTGGGCTGAATTTATTCACATGGGTTCTTTGGTAATTTATTTATTTTTGCTTTCAGAATTTAGAAGCGTTTGCTCTTTAGGCAAATGACTTAATTGTCAGCAACTTATATTTGTTTTTTCCAACTCTCAGAAGCCACTATACCCAGCAGTAAGATCACACAAATTTAAAAATTCAATGCAAATATGGGACTTTTCTTAGGTGTTCTGCCTGGTTTCGATTTTGTTTCTGGAGTTGATTATTCATTTAAATTTGGTAGTGTGGCTGTGTTGGAAAATAATCTCTGCTATTTTGTCTTTTCTTCTACAGACTAAGTAGTGCAAGTCAAATTTTTAAAGTGTGGTTCTTAATTTCAAGTGTACAAATACAGGAGTGCTGGGTGGGGATTTTCCTTTGTGGGTTTTTTGTTTATTTGTTGTGGGGTCCACAATAGATACCATAAATTTGCAGGTAAGCATTCCCTGGATCTTCTGCACTGTGTAAACAGCAATAAGACTGATTGAAGCTTGTGACTTCTGTATCAAAAGGTTTTCTTAACATTTCTGTGTTTAGAAGGCAAATTTAGTGCATAAATAAAAGTAGAGATGAATCCACACAGATCAATTCCCCAAGCAGCCCAGGATTTCTTTTCATGTAATATTTTTCAGTACACACTTTGTTTTTTTCCATGTAAATTGCTCAGATAACAACATAACTCCTGTTTTAAGGAATTTTCCCAACTAACCTGTTATTCCTTAGAATTTTCTCAAGTCCCCCCAAGATTCTTTCAAGCAGCACAGTTCCTGTGTCTGACAGGTGTCTGAGCCTGGCTGCTGTGGGTTGCTGGTCTGTAGTCACAGGCTGTGTCTCCTCTCTGTGTCTGGCCTGAGAGCTTCACCCTGGGCCTGCATTTTGCCATTTATCAGTAGCTGAAACAAAGACAGAGAGGAGGCAGCCACTGTGTCAGTACCTGCATGAGGCTGAGCAAATGGAACTGAAAACACGACGTGACTTAATTGATCTGTTGTCCTTCAGGGAATTCCTTACACAGGGATTCATCTTTCACCTTTCCAGTGCGTTGCTTGGCTATTGTCTGCACAGGTCTCCCAGCAGGAAGACATGACAGAATAATCAGCTCCTACTTGCTGGATTAATTCATTTACCACAAATAAATAATCTTATGTGTCTCCCTACAGAACAAATGTTGGAATAAATCACAAAGGGAGGCTTTGAAAGAATAATCTCAACAGTTTAAAGTGTAAAAGGTTTAATGAAATACTTCAGCACAGCACACTTTTGGGGAAAAGGGTTCCTATCATATCTGGTGGGTTTATAATGAATTATTTGTATTTTAGTTTGGGTTTTGGGGGTTTTTTTAGCTTTTTTTTTTTCTTTCAACCCTTAATTCTGCTCAAGTAACAAAACATTATTGGCACCACAGAAAGGCCCATCAGGATTAGTTTATTCCTCATAGCTTGAAAGTTGAAGGGACAGAAGCTGTAGGTCAGTGAAATTGCCTATTCTAGGAAATGAAAGTGCAGATGCCATAAAAGAATGGCTCTGTTTCATGGGACATGCACAATTCTCATTAGGGAAAGAATTAAGGTGTCTTTTGGAAGCAAAACCTGTCCAAAGCACAGGTTTAGAGTGGCATTTTTATCTAAGAACTATCGGTCTTGTGGTGATATTTCTGGGAAATCCTCCTCCCTCAGAGGGAAGCCACTATTAATGTGCTTTGCCAGCAGTGATTTGCCAGGGAATGAATCAGAAGAGTAGAAAAAAAGATTTTTACAGTCAGGCTGGGAGAACCTGTGGAAGGAAAACAAGCATGCTAAAGGCCAGCAAGTGACTGAACTGGTTCTCATCTTCCCGTTGTGAATCAGGGACTTAACAGCTCTTTGTCCATCACACTGGTTTAGTGTAGCTCCAAAACTGCACATGCAAACCTGAAATATTTTAAAATAAGTGACTGTGATGAATGTTAAGATTTTAATGTTGCAGTGTCCAGGCAGCTAAAATGCATCTGACAGGATGTTCATGTACTCAGGGTACAGCTAAATCACAGCCGGGTTGGTCTCATCTACAAAAATTTTCAAACCCTGAGACTCCATGTAAGTCAGTGACACCTTCATCATCTAACAGACATGACCAGTCATCACCTGATTCAAATGGTCATTCTTAACCGAAGTTGTTTAGAAAGTGCAAGAAAGGATTTATTCTAATTTAAATTCATTTGACTTTTGGTTAGAAGAAATTATTCAGAGGTGCCAGGAGCAATTCAGTCTTGTGGAGCTCCCTGTAACACTTTGTGGGCGTCCAAAATGTAGTACAATGTGCTTTCCTCTGAGTGTTGGGGGTTGTGTGGCTCTGGGTGTGTTTAGCGATTTTCAAGGGGCTTTTCTGTAGCCAGATCTCAAAGCTGCCAGGGCATTTGCCATGTTTGACTGTCACCAGGCTTCAGTACAGGCTGAGCTGAGGAGGTTGCAGCAGGGGTGGTCCAGTCTCTCTCCAGGACAGCAGGAGAGGTTGCTGTTGGAGGTACCAGTTAATGCAAGGAACAATGGTCCAAAGGTGATCAACACCACATCCAGTTTCTCTTATCAGATCTCAGCTGACTTGTGAAGGGAGGAGGAGGTACCTGCCTAGTCTGAGGATAGAGGAGGGAGCTTGTGCTAAGTGATGTGTCTTTAGAACCATTTGGGTTTTGATTTGTTGTCCCATTTGCTGTTTTCTGCCCCTGAGCTCTCAGTCTCTAAACTGTTTTCAATTGATCTGGAGTCCAGTCCGCAAAAACTGAAACAAAACCCCCAAACCAACAAACCTTGTTGATGGCTGCTTAGGGCTGGGAGAGGGTGTGGGCAGTTAATTTTGTTCGTTATACCTGAAGTGTTTGAAACCATGGTGGTTTGCCGAAACACCATTTGTCTCCAGTGCAAAGGGGAATGTTCCAGTGTTGTTAGATTTCAGTGTGACCAGGATGAACTGACTTCGTTTACCTGAGTTACTAAGCAGTTACTAAAATAATCGGACTAAATCACTGTAACTAATAACACACAGGGAATGAATGTAGAAACTGATGTTAGCAAAAATGAAAATGCTTGATGACGTATTTTGGTACCTTAAAAGTGAAACACACTCTTCTATGTAATTTTCTTAAATGCTAGAGAAAGAAAGAGCCTTCTTAGCTAAATCATGGTGATGAAAGCAAATGGCAGGATGTTGATGCCAGTGCACAGGTAAGGGAGAGCCCCAGGAGAACCAGGGCTGTGTGGCTGCCTTGGCTTTAGCTGCCAGTGGAGCTGCTGACTGGCTTGGCTGCTTGTAATTCCTAATGGGACTCTGTCAGGTGTCCCCTCTGCCTGGCCTGGGAACACATTTGTGTTTCTGCTATTCCAAAGTGTTTGTGAATGTGTGCAGGGAACAACATCGGGGGCTTGTCTGGCCACAGCTCAGGCAGTGCCACCACCTTTAAAAAGGCTTTTAGGGAACACTGGGGAGCAGAACTGGCTTTGTCACCAGAGCTACAGTCAGGGCAAACACACTGCAGCAGATGGGTTAAGTCACATAAACATTCAGTCAGAATTGACTGAATACTTGGTCCTTTGAGGAAAAGGATTCTTACAGTGCTTCTGGGGGCAGGGAAGGTTTCAAGAATGGCATGCCCAGGTGTTTGCCATGGCCTTAAGCTAAGCTGCCACATACAGCTCCTGTTGTGTAATTAGTGTTTACACATATCCAGAACTACTGCTGCATTAAATAATAAATTGAAAAATAAGAGATCAGACACTTGGCTTAACTTTTGTGTTTTGTTTCAAAGCCAACTGTTGAATTGTTTTTGCGATGTCTTTTTTTATGGCTGTTTCCTAAACTGCGTCCTGTGTTTCCCTTCAGCTGTCTGAGCGCCTCAGTCAGCCAGGAGTGGCCATAGGCTTGGCCTGGACCCCCCTGGGAGGCGAGATCATGTTTGTGGAAGCGAGCCAGATGGACGGGGAGGGCCAGCTCACCCTGACGGGGCAGCTGGGGGACGTCATGAAGGAGTCAGCTCACCTGGCCATCAGCTGGCTGCGCAGCAACGCCAAGAGATACCAGCTCACCAACGGTGGGGCAGCAGGGCCACTGCAGGGCAGTTACAGCCCTACAGCTCGGTTGTAGCAGTTCAGCATGTTGTAACACTGCTGAGTAACGGGGGCAAGTTACTGGCTGTGGAAATGTTTTAAGTATCACATTAACAGAGAAAGGGTTTCAGCCATCAGTGCTACAGTGAGGATGAGATCAGCTCCAGAGTGCTGTTGTGTAATTCTTTTCCAGTTGCTGCCAAGCCAAGGTGGTTGCGGCCTGGCAGAACACGAGTTGTGTCTCCCTGCCGTAGCCTGGAAGGTTGTGGACCTTCAGTGCCAAGGTGCTTCTCCTTGGTTGTGGCAGACACTGCCTCTGACTCATTGTTACACTCAAGCTTTCCAGCAGTACTTTCATGATGGAGACAGATATGGAAGTCTGTCGTTTTTCCTAATAGGTTCTGTTAAAAGGTTTTTGTAATAAGGTTTAGTATTTTGAGAGTGTTGGGTTTGTATGTCAGCTGTGGAACTGCAGTGCAATAGGACTCTGGACAAGAACATTTTAACTTTTTTTTGTTCGAACCTCCCAGGACTTGTGGAAATGTGCTTTCTAGATTGATCATGTGCTGATCAGGCAAATAACTGACCAGTATCTGTCACTACTTGTGGAAGTTCAGATAGGTTAAAAACCACAATGGAATTAATGTATGAAATGCTGCAGGCATTACCTGTGTGCATGTTTACCTCTCTGGTTTGCACTCCATGTACTCCATTACAGGTGAAACGACATAAATGGGAGTTTCACTTTATTATAATTGTGGGTTTCTGTGGACACTGATGGTTTGGGACATAAAAATTCTAGGGAGAAATTCCTTGGTTTCTGCATTAATCCCTACTCTGAATTTCCCAACACATGCAAATGCCAAGCTTATTGGTTATTGTGTTACAGTTTTTTTCTAGGCATACGGATGTAGGAAAGCTCATTGGGTTTTCTCTTTGTTGTTTTTTCCTAGGGCCTCTGCAATATTGTGTTGTTTTTTTCAGCCTACTGTTAATAAATAGTGCCAAGGCTTTTAGTTCTTGGTGGGCTTTTAGAATAAAGACTGGGAACAAAATGGGTTTAGATTTTTAACATTCAAACCATTCTTTTTTTCCTTAAGCTTCTGGAAGTTTTGATCTCCTTGACAACACTGACATCCATCTGCACTTCCCAGCTGGAGCTGTCACAAAAGATGGACCATCTGCTGGTGTTACCATAGTAACCTGTCTTGCTTCACTCTTCAGTGGGCGGCTGGTGTGCTCAGATGTAGCCATGACAGGAGAAATTACACTAAGAGGCCTTGTTCTCCCAGTAAGCATCATTTGAGAAGAGAGCTAAATTGTATTAGTTCTCCCTGTTTTGGATATAAAATCTGTTAATAGCCACTTAGAAAACCAGAGTCTTGCTGGATCATTCCTCAGCAACGATGTAGTCTGCTGCTGCTGCAGTTGGAAGAGGCCAGTGGAGGCCAGGCTGCTGCAGGACTGCCCCACTCCTCTGCTTTGCCTTTCAAGCTAAAGCCAGCCTTGATGTGGCTTTTTGGGAAAATACATGAAAATATCTAGTTGGAAAGGAAACCTCAAAGTCTTAAAATGTAAGATGGTTCTAAAGTCTGTACTGCAATTTCTAAATGTGCTTCCTCAGACTGTTGGTACAGAACAGTACTCTCTGGTGCCTTTGAAAAGTTGTGTCTTAAAGCTCTCACAGTAACCGCACACAGGTTATTCCTGAATCCAAGGATCTACTTTTAGGTTTCTCTTAAATGTTCTTTGTGTATAGCTCAGCCAAATGGGGTTTCCATAAAGCTTTGTCCAAGCATGAGGACAAAGACGGTTTTCAAACAGAGTTTAGTTTAAAGTTGTCAGTGGAGCCTGGCACAGGTGCTGAAGCCGATGTGGGAGTTACCATCTCATAGTATTGATGGACAGAAGGAGGATGAAGATGGAAATCAGGGACAGGTTTCTGTTTCCTGCAGAGGAGACAGAACCAGAGGTGCCACAGTAAGGAGTGGCCTGAGAGGCTCTGGGGGTGGTGAGCCTGACACAACAGGCCATTTTCCAGGATTCTGGAGCATCCTGCAGTAACTGGTGCAAGCCAGCTTAGCCCTGCAGCTAGGCTGTCCTTACTGCCCCAGGCAGTGACCACACTGCCTGCTGCTGAAGGTGCATGCAGAGATAAGGTACCTATAAATATTAAACCACATTCTCCTCCTTCCCCAAGGTAGTCTGGAATCATGCTGTTATCAGTCACTGAATTCCCAGGAGTGTGCCAGGGGCTGCCCCTGCTGCTGAGTGCGCAGCACTGCCCAGACCCATGGGGTCACCGTGAGGATCCACAGCAGCCTGAGGTTTGCCCTTTGTGCTGTAATACTGGGCCTTCCTCTCCTCTAAAGCAGTGTAAAATTACAAGTTTCTGCTCTGAGATAGTCCTTAGGAATAGAAAGGAGTTGGGGAAAGAAGTTACAGCTGTAAGAAAAACTTACTTAACCTTTACATCTCATTAGCAACTCAGCCACGAGGCTCAGTGGCTGGTGTAGCACAAAGCATCTCTCCACTCCTGGAACACAAGTTTGCTTTATTGTACATTTTCTGTTGTACAGCTCAAGTTGTTTTTATGGGACATCATTGCTTCCTTAGGACTCTTTTCCCCCAAACTCTTAATACTGCCTTTATCTGAAAAATCTTCTGTTCTAATGCAGGTGCAGGATTTCAGCACATCATATTAAAAAAAATGGAGTGAAGGCCACTTTTGTTAAAAGAGTTCGTGAAAAGCAATGACTTTTCCACTATTGATTCTCTTGTACCTGCACTCCTAGATCTATTTTTCTCTTATTAGCTGTTACAGAAAGAATACTGTAGCATATTAACATATTTCCCTCATTAAGCACATAATGAGCTACAGCTGACTGCATTTTTAAGTGCTTTCCTAAATGACTGAGGGGGGTAGAACCTTTCATCAAAATTTAACTCCTGATGTGATGTTACAATAATTACTTTATTAGATTGGTTCATTGTTTTTATATATGTGTTTCTTCTCCTTCTTAGGTTGGGGGAATTAAAGACAAAGTGCTGGCAGCACACCGAGCTGGACTGAAGAGAATTATCATTCCTCAAAGAAATGAAAAAGATCTTGAAGAGATTGCAGTGCACGTGCGGCAGGACCTGACCTTTGTACTGGCCGGGTGCCTGGACGAGGTGCTGAACGCAGCCTTCGATGGCGGCTTTGCAGTTAAGGCCAGGCTTGAGCATCTGAATAGCAAACTTTAGGCAGACAGGCTGAGGTTACCTCTCTCTCAAATTCCATAGTTCTTGATCTCTTTCAGCTACAGTTAGATATCAGGTACCACTATGAGCTAAATGGGATTGTTTAAATGGGGTGTCAGTGCCATCAAAAGGAAGGTGTTGCTGCAGCAGTTACCTGAAACTGCATTTTACTGGCCTTTGCTGCTTTTTATCAGTAAAGAATCTTGAATCTCATTTCCTGATCGAGTCAAGCATGAGAAAGAATTCCTTAGCCTGTCTGGCACCAGTGTATGTACATGGCAGCAGCTGGTCACAACCTTAAAGAGGGAATAACATGCAGCAGGAGAGGCTCAGAGGTGGGGTTGTTACAAAAAGCAAACTGATTTAGTGCAAGTTTACTTATTTACAAAATATCTGTAATGATAATGAATAATAATGTGCTAAGGGAACAGCAGTATCGGGGAAAATAAGATTTTTGAAATCTAAAAAAATTCACTTAAGGGATCTGAAGAGAAGTACTACGATCTAAAATGAAGTTACTAAGTTCTTTCAGCACTCAGTTCTAGTTTGTAGCAAGGCCACTGCAGGCACCATTTTTCAAACTCAGGAAGTAATGCCAGAAGAACTGAAATGTAGGAATTGTTGTGTATGAAGGGAGAGAACACATCAGTTCACACCTGCACAGCTGTCCCTGCAGCAGCAGGGGGGGATGGAGCATGCTTGAAGCCTTACTGAAAAGACCCAGTAATATTTTGGAGGGACAGAGTGCACATCCTTCATTCTTACCCACTACAAACTGACTTGATTCCTATGCTTGGAAGTTCACCTATGGACATTAAATCCATTTAAACAATGCCAAGAAAATTCTGAATCATTATTCACTGTGAATAAGGTTCAAGAAGTCTGGCAGCCTCCCTATCCTTTGATAGCCTTGTCTCTCATCCCCTTGAACCTCACTGAGAACTGCACTTCAGTGTGTGATCTGGGCCTTTGGCTTTGTTTATTTCAGGGTCAGCCCCACAAGCAAATCCTGGATGTTGTTACATCCTTCTCTTGTTCACTGGTTCCAAAGTGCTTATGAAAAACAAACTCTACCAGTGACAACAGCCTGTTCTAGAAGCTGCCTAAAAATCAAAAGTAAGAGTTTGCTTTGCTTTGTTTCCATAGATAACAAAGTTGATTTACCTGGAACATAACAGCACTGATAGTAATCAATTCAGTGGGAATTTCAACACCTGTTTTACAAAGGATCTTACAACTTTGACAAAAGACTTAATCTAATAAAATGATAAAAATAAAACCAGCTTCTGTGTCAATATTGTAAGAGCTCTACTCTTAGTCACTCACTAGCCAAGTTCTGAGACTATGGACAACATCCCCAGTCTCCAAACAAGTTCTGCCTCAAGAGAAACATGCAGGGAAGAAGTGCAAAGACACTTCCCCTTGGGTAAAACCCCAGCCTGGTAACTCTATGCTGCTGCTTTGCTTTTGATCAAACCAGGAGGGAAAAATTGTTTTCCAGACAGATGGCGAAACAATCCTGCACTGCCCTGCACTGTGAGAGCACTGACATGCTCGGAATTCCAGCACAGTCTGTTTACACATGGACAAAACAAATCTGCATTTTTCTAAAAGAGAATAAAGACTACGAAAAAAAAGTTTCCACTACAGCAAAAGAGGGAGCTGCTCCCCAGAAAAGTTAAAGGATGACTTTCTGTCTGACACATCACTCCAATTTCTAAGTCTTGTCCCTATGGACTCCACCTGAAGGTTAGGGGGTTTAATGCCATTCTGAAGATAATGCCAGGCATTTACTGCCAGCCTCTCGTGTCCCTGCTGCCAGAGCTGAAGATATTCTGTTACTGTGTTGGGATTTTTTTTGAACAAAACATAAGCATTACCCATTACAGCAGACACTACAGCCACACGTTGGTGCCTTTTGTTTTGCTTTCACTGAGCAGACTAATCTGTGCAGCAGTGAGCCAGAGCAGTACCGAACTTCTGAAGGGATGTCAATACACGGGGGATCATCTGCTTAGGAACTGTTACATGGACCTGAGATTGTGTCCCTCAGAAAAATACCCCACGATAGCTGAAGCTTATCAAAGGTAAAAGCAGTGGTAGCTCCTTTCCATCAACACTGTAAACTGCTACAGAGAGGAACTATCCCACGCGTGCAATTCCTGCTTAATCACAGCAGCTTGGAAAAGACTGGATAAAACAACAGGACAGGCAGCAATACAAAACCATTCACCTGCTTTAATTTTAAAGCACTACTGCAAACAAGAGCTAGCAGGAACTGTCACAACAGAACCAAAATATTTACATCCACATTTGTCAAACATTTTAAGGCCTTTTTTTTTTTAAAGGGCAATGAAAAACCACAGAGGTAGTGCTAGCAGACAAATGCAAGACCTACTGCATTTCATCTTTTAGAGACGAATACTCCTTCCCAATACAGCAAAGTAAAACAGCATGTTCTAAAATAAACAGCTAATGTTAAGACAATGCCAGGCTTTAATACAGCGTTTATTTTAGATAAGGTAGTAAACTGTACAGATTTCTAGTATGGTTTCTTTTTTCACATATAACAGTGTAGTTGACTTACCAGATCCTCACACTCTTTAGAGGAGATCCACTGAATTAGGCTTCTAATACTTTTGAGGATCTGGGATGAAGGGTAATTTCATCATACCATCTGATGATGGATATCAAAGGTTTTATACAATTATTTAACACCAAATGGAGCAATACTAATTTACATTACAGTAAGTCAGCATACAGTAGTTATGCTACAAATCTTGTCCTCTGTGAAACATGAACGAACCTGTCTGAGCACACCAGGCAGCTTCTACAGCTCACTGCAAAGGCCCTTCCTGAAGGCCCCTTCCAGAGTACAGCCCTGACCTTCAGCCCACTGTACCTCAATTGAATCACTGCGGCTCAGCACAAGGGTTCAAGGGTGACAGTGCTCCTGGGGACACGGCCCAAGCTGAACCCTCCCAAACAGAAGCAGCAGCAGTGACCAGCCCTACACAGCCCCAGCCTCTCAGGGCAGGGGCAGAGGCTCCACACAGCTTCTCCACTATGTTCCCTAAACAAAACCAGAGCTGGAATAGCCCAGCCAGCCAGGCACCAGGGAGCAAGGGAGATGTGGGCTCATCTAAAAAGGGTATTTAGCCAACTTTCTGTTAAAGACAAACTGGAGGTAAATGTAGACAAGCTTAATTAGGTGAGAATAATTACTGAATTTAGAAAACTGCAAACAGTTGGCTGTATATTCAAAAGGAAAAAAATGCTAGATTGCAGGAGTTTCAGAAGCATTTATCTACTGCCACAAGGTACCAGTATATCTTTTAAATTACATCTGTGCACAGTTCAAACAGCCTAAGTATCAAATTTTAAGAGTGAAACTTTTACTACATGAAGCTATTTCTGCAGTATTTTATTAATCCAACCCAATGGATTTTATGTTCCTTACCTGTAGAACTACTTACCTCACCATGCATCAAAAATAAGAACAAGAGTTGTCTTAACAGATCAACTTCTGATAAGAAAGTTAAAACAGTGCACAGCAAATAAACTGTATTTTAATGTGTTACAAAAGTAGTTAATAACCAGACCAGCTCCCCGACACATCCGCTACCACTCGGTTTGACAAAGATTTCCTTCCAATAGCTTAAGATGGAACAGCTTTGCCCCTGCTCTTGTCTGTGTCTGTTTTGTAACACAAATCCCGTTTACATTCGTGGTTCAGGTCTGCACATACAGGCAGTCTGCATAAAGCCCAGTATCCTTCCAAAGCCTTTAGGGCTGGTCAGTCACACCTGGAAGAGATTTATCTGCATTGTCACGTGGATCATGTCACCAAATGATATACAAAAGTCAGTTCCAGACAGTTACTTTAGTAACAACCAAAAGACATGAAGACAAGAAACTGAGCAAGAGCATCAATGTGTCAAACTTTGAGCTAAAGCAAAAAGCAGAAGTTGGCTGTGTTTTTTTTCATTTGCCAGGTAATCTTTTAATGACAAATATAAAAAGACTGAAAACATCTCACTCTGACTGCCTTTTTTTTTAAACAAATGGTCTGCTTTTATAATTACAAATACTGTGTAATACAATACTTTCTTTGTACTGCAAACCAACAAATACAAGGATGCAATCAAATTTCTAAGCATCTCTAAATTTGAAATGTGAATTTTTTTTTAAATTCGGAAAGTTCTTAATAATTGTTCATTTTTGTTAGAAGATAACTCAAAGTACAACAACATCTAGACCTGTTTTTAAAGGAGCTGTCTTTCCTGACACATCTTTGAACATAAGCACTCCTTTCAAGTTCAGTACATTCACAAATAGCTCAATTAAGAACAGTATCACCAATGAATTGACTACTGGAAAGAGACAAAATTTACCAAACATACAGAAATATAAGTTTTACCATAGCAATTATGCATATCAAAAGATGACACCTGTAATTAATTTTAAAAAGATACAAAAAAGAGAAAAACCTGAATTACAGAAAAGAAAGTCATATTTATTTAATGAAAAACTAGAAGTTAATAAAAATTAGCAAATACACAAAAAATATACACAAACAGCAGCAATACTATGTAGTGACTTACAAAGGGGGGGTGGGGAGGAGGAAGGGAAGCAGCGGCCAGAGACCAGACCGCTCAACATGGCTTGTCAGTCAAAAGGGGAGGAAAAAAACACAAACAAAAACACGAAACAGTATCCTTTTCAACAGTACAATCAATCTACAAACAAGTTTTTAGAATTATTTTACAACATTTCCTGTAGAATCAATTCTTAATACAAAAGATGCCCATTTTGGGTGTATATATATTTTCAGTGGTTTACTGTTGACTTATTTTAAATATATTAGTTACTACATGCAACTGCTTCCTGTAATTTAACAGCCTTTCCTTTTATTTACCTTCATTTATGTCTACCCTCCATCTACCAAATAATTTGTCTGACAGTCAAAGATGGTTACCCTATTTCTGCTAAATTAAATGCAACGGTTTTAAACACTGGCCTGAAGAGGTTTGATTGCCATTTCAACACATGGATATAGTTACATTGATGCCTAAATTGCCATTTTCTGCAAAGAGCTGTGCAATGCTGGTGTCAAAGACTAGACAGTCACTATTCATAATGGCTGTTGCAATTCCCTCATGAATGGATCGAGGAGTTGCTTCCCAAGTCAATCGCCGCCTATGCCCATTTAGCTCGAGTCGATAAGCAAAGTTTTCTGCTTGCTTGCGTGTTCCTATCAGCTGTACAATTGCAAAGAACTGCTGGTGACCATCATATTTTTCCTGTTTCTCCAACACTAGCATGAAATGAAAGCCAAAACAAGACTGCATCATAACCCAGTCAACAGCACCAGGAAGATTAATGTCCGTGGCCAGGAACACTATATCTTCTCCCTGCAGCGTTGTAATTGACTTATGCTGATGCATCAGGTGTGGCATTACAGCATCCAGGGAGCCTTGCCATTTACATGAAGCACCAGGACAGGGACAGGAGTAAGGCCTAAACTCACACAGCTCCTCATGGTCTGCTTTTTCTGTGTGTGGCAAAGTTATCTCGCAGCCGGAAGAGGCGTATTTACATGGGAAGAGTACGGAATTGGCAACTTTCTCCATAGCCAGGTTACGGATGGAGCCCAGCGGGCCTCGGCAAGTGGGGCAGCATGTGAGTTTGGGGCGACAGTTGCTACAGACCAGATGGCCACTCTGACACTGCAGAATCGGTGGCAGCACATAGTCAAAGCACACAGGACACTCAAAGAGACTGGCCAAGTCATTGTTGGAAGCTGTGGTGCCCGTCAGCGCAGGCACCCTCTGTGATGGCGTGCACTTGGAAGTACCTGTGGGTAGTGCTGTAGCGGTCTGACGGCTCATTTCTGCAATAGAACAGAGGAAAAACAATTCAGATCTAACCGTATTTCATTGCCTCTGTATACGGGATTTCTTGACTTACAAAGAAGCTTCAAGAGAAAATAAGATACAAATGAAAGTAAAATCCCCCCCATGCAATACAAACTGCATATATCTTTTGTGTAGATCAGTTGTATACATATGGTACACTTGCCTGACATGGAAACTGAACAAATGAAGAAGTTCTGCTCATTGTTGTAAAGTGAAATTTACCTACTGGAAGCTGCAAGGGAGAGGAGTAAAGAAAGACGTGCTAAAAATAGGAAGTTTTTTATTGCTGGTCTGTTTTTTTAATATTGCAGTTATTAAATGCTTCACGCAGATCACTTGTGTGCATCACCTCTGCGTATAGAACAATTCTAAGCTGCTGTGTATGAGAAACGAGGCATTTTAAATGAAAAAAACTATCTTCTGGATAATGACCTTCTCAGTAATCATGTTTACAGTGTAATTTTTTTTTTTTTTTAAGCTGAAAAACACAGACAATTACTACACCCTGCTTTTTTCCCAGGATAGGACAGTGACTCTTCATCTTCATTACTCTGCTACTGAGGCCCACAGCTTGTAAAGCACAGCCACAACTTCAGCTTCCTGAACTAAAACCATTTGTGAGGTTACCAGAAAAAAAACCCAAAGCAATTATTTTATTTAATTTCCCAACTAAAACTAAAAATTCAAACTTCACTTGTTGAATTTGAGAATTCATTTTACCGTGGAAATACTGAGGCATTTACAGTCTCTTGGCAAGGCTCTCTTGATGAAGTTCTACATTCAGTGGAGCTCCCACTGAAGTTGTCCTTTCCAATGTCCCCAGACAGAGGTGACAGCTGTCTGACCAAACAGCTTACTCAAGCATTCCACAGATGTGGAAGAAGTACCATATTTCTTAACATGTTATGTTTTCCTGCACTCCTAACTCTCCTCCTTCTTGTGCAGAAGGAATTATGAGCATTATCTGAAAAAATAAACACAGTTTTGAAAAAATAAACCATACCTTTGTAGGTAAAGGACAGTTAAATAAAATGCTATCCAAAATTGGCTTCTGTTACACAGTACAATTCTCAGCCACCCTCAGTGCCTCTCTGCAAGTACAACCAGCTCTGGAACTGTCACGTACATATAAAGCTCTCAAAATAAACCTCATCTTTAATCTCCTTGCTATTTGACATGGGAATATTAGGCAATAGGCAAGCTTCCCATATTTAGCATCAATTCACCCACAAACTTACTCATACTTGGACCAGACAGCTCAGAGCAGCATACTGTGCATGCTTTTGCAAGACATGCACTGTTCAGGGCACAAAGCAGAGGAACTACGAGATTCCAACTTGCAAAATGACTTAGTCCTTGACATTCAAAAAGTAATGACAGACAAGTCCAAATTCCTCTGCAGAAGTACCTCTCCCCAGAGCTAGAAAAGCATGAGTGTCTAAGATTCAACATTCGGTCACTGATTTTATGAGTCTCACAAGCCCACTGATAGCATCTTCTCAACCCACCAAACTCTCTTCCTCCATCACAGGCTTGGTGGTCTAGAAATACCCAATTCCCATCCTTTAGAAAAAACCCCATGCAGCAGTTTTCAGTGCTGGGCCATAACTGATACTGTAGAGATATGACAAGAACGTTTTTGTCTTTTCGCTATGTCTTCCCACTGTGAGGCATTCCAGCTTAGATGAGAAGTTTAGGGTGTCTGTGACAAATCAAGCATGTGTCCCGGGGAAGTGATGCTGCACCACTGAGGGGATTCGAGCAGCAAGGCCTCTGCCAACTGCACTGCTCTGTGTCCCCAGCACCTGCATGTGGGGAGCACCCTGCTGTTCTGTGCTCCAGAACAAACCATCGGACAGGAGAACCAATGCTGATCACACTGTTCACTTGGGAAGAGCATGGAAAGCACAAGAATATTCATATGTAAATTCTGAAAGTGTTTCCCTTTAACTATTGCAAACACACACATATCAGAAAAGTCTGCGTGTGCTTCCTCTTGCCTGACCCTGTACGTCCTGATCCAGGGATCCCCCATAACCTGCAGATAACGCCAGAGAAAACCACTGCGTCAGACCAGTTCCCCGGGCAGCCTGACGAGCTGGGTGAGCTCTGCTGTCTTTAATTACACCTTGCTGAGCCCATGCAACAGTTAAATGAAGCAACCTACAAACTTTGCGAAAGACTTTGCACACAGATGCTACTTCCCACTTGAGCTTTCTACGCTATGGAAGCACTGGAGAACAGAACTGTGTTACCAGCACTCCTGCATGAGCAGCCTTCACACACACCTTCCACAACACTCACAGGAGCAGGGAATGAAAACAAGCAGGAATCTCTGAACCAGACCACTGAGATCAGCATACAAGAGAGAAACTGGATAAGGCTATAAACTGTAATTTACCAAGCCTAAACCTGCCCAAAGCCTGTATTTTCATCACTCTTGTTAACACAAAGATGAATAATACATCTTTTATGGCTATCTCAAAAGTTACAAGTTAATCACAAGTAAAAGTTTTAACAGTGGAATACATGTAAGCCACCAAACTATAAAAACCATACAATTACAAACCAAGGAAAAACAACTACAGAATTGGAAATAAAGTTTAAAGATATTTTTAGTTACGACCCCCTTACTACAGGTAAAAACACCCATATACAATATTTGCTATTATATTGTCTTTATTTGCACACCCTACAAACAAGTCTCTAAGCAACAGCGACAAACTAAGGAACACTAAGGTGTCATTTTCAAGTTCCTTTAACTCCAATAATCAAAAAGACTGTACATATTCGAAAAAATTTAACTAACAGGAACAGTGAAAAGAGGAAAACGCATCTTAAGACTTCCTAGTTCTAAATCAAGGAAAACTGTTCTTGGTAACAGCAGAACGCAGCGACCTGTTGCTAAAAGTATTCTCAACACTGTTCTGGGGAAGGTGACATGCACAGGCTACCGAGACCGCTCGTGGGACACGACTTTGCAGCTCCTACAAGTCCAGCTTTAACTACTGCGCATAAGGCAATTTAAACCGGCGCTACCTTTCCCCTTGCAGGTTTTACTCCCCGGCAAGCACGCAGACCAGACGCCCTTCCAGGAATACGGCCCGCTGGAGGCAGATCTGCCCGTCATGGGGCGCGGAGGAGCTCATGGCGTGTCCGCGCAGCACAGACGGGCTCGGGACGCGGGGGGCGCGGGCCGGGCAGTGACCGCGGCGAAGGCCCCCGCGACCCACGGCGGGCCCCGCGCCGCGCCCGGATGTCACCGCCCCGGGCGGGGCCCACCGCCCCCATGTGCGGCCGCGCTCCGGCCCCGCTCCCCAAAATGGTTCCCCCAGCTTCCCCCGGCACTGCCGGCCCCGCCCTTCCCACGGAACCGGGATCCGGCCCCGCCCTTCCCGCGGAACCGGGATCCGGCTCCTCCCGCACGGCAGCGCCCCGCGTCCCCAGGGCCGCCCGCCCGCCCGCTCCGCACACCCAGCTCCCGCCGCATGCTCGCAGTCCGGAGGAGCAGCCGGCCGTGCCTCACACGTGCGCACGGGGAAAGCGCCCCGCTTCCCCCGAAATAACTGCTTTTAAAAAGCTATAGATTCCATTCAAAACTCTCCTAATACATGAAAATCACTTCCTCCTATTTCAAGGATATTCCTCAGATGAGCATTTTTCACTCTGGATCTATAAAGTCCTATTCAACGGGAATTTTCTCCATTTGTATAAAGATTATTCAATTAAGCAAAAGCATAATCTCAAGGAAAAGAAATGAACAACAGAACTAGAACAATGCGGCATATTTGATTATCTGCTTGGACTATTCAAAAAATAGAACAGTTAAAAGGTAAAGCAGTCGGAAACAAAGTCAACACGCTTGCACGATGCACACACTTAGCTCAGAAAAGCTTAGACATTGAGGAACGCTGATGTAATGATGATCATGAAAGTACAAGTTTCAGTGGAGGCAACAGAACAACACACTGAGATAAACTGTTGTGGTAACATAAAAAGTAAGGCTACAGTATCTGAGTAAAGAAAATTATTTTTAAAAATGCTTTCCTACTATTTGAAATCCAAGTCCTTTTCAAGGAACACTTGTATCAGCACTGTAACACGTGCAAATAATGCCCGATCACTATAAACAAAAACTGCCCATTTGATACAAGGCTTCCTTCAAGTCTCACCCATAAATGTGCAATATACAGCATCCCACCAGGTAAGAGTCGAGAAAGCTTTCAAGCAGAACAGAAAAGCTAAAGAAAAACTGCACAGAAACAGCTTTTGAGAAACTGAGAGCGCGTTCTGAGGTGTGTGAAACATGCCCTAGGCTGCCCCTCGCGTGGCAGTGTCCCCAGAGCACACCCACGGGCCCTTGGACAGGTTACAGCTACTGCTGCACGTGTGCTTTGCTGCGCTGAGGAGGCTGCACAGTGCCTCAGGGACAAAGCCTTTGGGACCCGGACACAGAACAACCATACTGTGAGAATGGGAAGACACAACCAATCCACTGTTTAAAAAGCTCTGCTGAGGCACAGGCATATGAAAAGCAGTTTCCAGAAGTTGAAAAATATGGTGTACCTCATGTGCCAGGGAATTAACAACAGTTAAGTAGGACTAGAGCTTCTCAGCTTACCAAGGTGCTAGCTGCAGGCACATTCTAGAAATCACATTTGCGCTTCACTGGAATACAGGGCACCCTTGACAAATTCAACCTAGCACCATCCACTTCTCTCATATCAAGTATCACATCTCTCATATCTTCACCTATATCAAATAGATTAGACTTGAGTTTAACATTTTAGTTAGCTTTTGAAAGGGTAACTGAGTATTAGTTTGGGGGGAAAACCCATACAAAAGTTCTGTATAGTCATCTTAATGGCTGGAAGGGAAAACGTCTCATATAAGAGCAAGAAAAGGACAGAAAAAAAAATTATTTATCCCCACTGTCTGTATGTGATGCAATAAAGTATTTTTTTCTGTAACATTTCAAAACTAACTGAGTTCAGGGACTTCCATTCAAAATGCACTCTTGATGCATTACAGACACCAACAAAGTAATAGAAAATCTTTCAATTTTTTAAACTGTACAATTGTATTTGAGAATAAGGCTTTTTATACACAGTACTGTTAGAGAGCACTGGAAATGAGAACAGGAATAAGTTGTGAAAAACACTGACAAGTTAACTTCTTTCAAGATGTGATGCAAGCCAAAGAATGTCAAAACCCAAAAGCTAAATGAAAGGTTGAAAATACTCATAAAACATAGAATACATCAGAAAAAAGCTTGCCCATATTTTTAAAGAAACTAGTATTTTTAATTTCTATTTTATTTAAAAGGCATTTTAGGGCCCAAGGTTTTGCCTTTTGCAGTCTATCAGTTCCTCTTTCCCAGTTCTCAGGAGATATAGCATCCCAAGGGCCTGGCATGGTTAGGATCACATGCAGGCCTGGACAGACATGTGCACCCCTGCTCAGACACAGCCTCTGGACCTGCTGGCCTACTTCAGAAGTTTTAGAAGACAGTTCATGACATAAATTATTAATCAACTATACAATACAATTTAGTCTCTATACACTGTTTTTGACTGATGAATTATGATTTTTTCCAACCCTTCCAGACATTGTTTTCTTTGGTGCCCTTACCTATGCTATGTTATTTCAGACACCTCAGGGCTTCTCTTTTCCTGCATAACAAGCAAAAGCTAGATCAATCCAATGTAATAGGATATTATAAAAAGAGACCAAAATAAATATACAAAATTGAGGCAAGACACATGATGATTTCCTTTGCCAAAATGTCATCTGTCCAGTTCATCTCTTTTTCATACACAATTAGAGCACTTCCCAATACCTCACAGTGACCCACTCTGCCTGAAACTGCAGGTAGCTTTTTTCTTGCACCTCAAGACATTTCCTACTAACCCCATTTTCCAATCATCAGGACTGAAATCCCAATGGACTTATATAACTATGGAATTGTCTTTGTGGCCACCACTGCAGTGAGACCCCAGCCCCTGATGCCCCATGTTTCTGATGCATCTCACACATGTTCCCTCGTAACCCACACCATCACCAATGGAGCCACGGCAGTGCCCATCCAGACCTTCTCCAAGTTCAGCACACACTGTGGGGCAGATGCATGCACGAACACAACCATGTAAACACCATCAATACTGTTACACCCACCAAACCAGAGTGACCTATTTCTAACTGATCACAAAAACTTGAGTCTGGTCAGTCCTGTTTGACTTCTGCCCCATCACTATCACTCACTATTTCTCCTGTGGAGATACGCTGGAATATTCAACATCAACCCAGGAGAGGTTTTTTCCTAGCTATTCAAGATTTTCTTTCCAACAACTTTACGATGTAAAATTAAGAAGGAACAGTGTCCTACAGAAGACATACAACGACCACATCAAAATCGCAGTAGTAACCAACTACTATGACTGAAGCGTTCAATTTTAAAGGCAACAAAGAACTTCATCAATTTCAACAAGTGAATAACCTGTACTCCAGTCAAACAGAGCTTCACAGAACTTTGCACAGAATACTGGAGACCATGTTGCTATGGTACTCCAACCTTGCTAAGAAAGACACTTTGCTGAGGAGCAAAGCTCTGAGAAAATACCTGATAAACCCCCAAATTCTGCTCCAAAGGAAAACTAAAAATGTCTGATCAATAGCCAAAACATGAGTCTGGACCACTTACTCTGTACCCTGTAGTTGGAGAACATGCCAGCTTTCACATCTTACATGCAGAACTAAATTAGAAAGCAGGTTTCCTTGTAAATTCAGACCACATACAAATTATAAAGCAAAACAGAACATTTATCTCTCCCTGTCTTTTGAGCTTGGAAGGAAAGGAAGTAGGACAGAAAGCAAAAGCTACAGGAACTATCAAGGAAATTCCTGAAATGTAAGCTCTATTAAAACCAACTAATCAAATGCCACTGTGAAAAAAGAAAATGCAATACTACATTAAATAAATTAGTATAAGCAACAAAATAAAAATTATTGGTATCTGGTAATCTAATGTAATAAAAGGGAATAGAGCCACAAACTAGCTAGTGAAGCTAAACAAAATAGTGTGTTTTAGCCACAGCTAAACAAAAATACAGAGAAAAATCACTCTTTAAATACAAATCAAAACCAAACACTTGCATTAAAAACATCATGGACCACTTCCAAATTGGACTTGACCATTTTTTTCCTTTTTAAAAAGAAGCAAGTAAGTTACCTTGCTGTGACACTGCCAAATCCCACCTAGCAGAGAGGTGTGAAGATGGTGATAGAGAAACACTGCTCCAGGCTGTATCCTGCACACTCCTGCACTGCACCTGGTGGTTCCCTTAGTTCCCCACCTCCGTATCCCCAGTGCCAGGATCAGCAGGCAGCCAATGGCCAGAGCCCTCCTTGCCTCAGGACATCCGAACCTGTCCCCACGTGGACCCTGCAGCACCATAAACCATGGGATGGATCCAAACCAGCACCTATACCCCAGGAGCCTTCTGAGATACCAAATGGAGCAGCCTGCTGTGGTCTGGGCACAGGTCTTGAAATTACAAAGGCAGAAACCACAGAATCTAAGAAAATTTTAAAAAACTTCATATGAAAATACAGATAACTCTGTGCAAACTAAGTAACAGGGAAAATATTTTTATTTTTAGTAATAGCTAGTTTCTGTTCACTGTGCACAGAGCACGCTGAATTGAGCTCATCAGAATCATCCTCCAACAATTCAGCCCAGTAATATCTATAAACACAGGGAGACAGCTACCTTTTTAAAAGTTCTAGACATACAAAGCTGCAATAAAAAGTAAGCCAGGCATACAGAAGGATCAGCTACAGAGTGAATTAGTAACAGCAACAGCAGAAAAGAGAAAAGCAAGTTATTTTTCATGCTCTAACACATACTGCCATTCAGAAGTATCTAAACAGGAAGCACTCAATTGTTCTACAAGGCAACATAGATGGGCTCTGTATACAGTTACACTCTATTAGTATTTTAAAAAAAAGGAAAAAGGAAAAAAATAACCAACCCCCTCTGTAAACATTAACAGCAAATCCTACCACGTGTGACAATTTGGGGGCTGTGTCTTTCCTCAGTCTGATTTTGCATACCCTATACTCTTCAGTGCATGCTGTAATTGCCACGCAATATTGCATCACCATTCCTGTGTCTGTGGCAGACACGGGGAGGAGGGTGTGGCATGGAAGCACCTACCTTAATTCAGTAAGGCTCAACCAAAAGAAGTACCTGTACTTTGATGTGTCTTCACTTACAAAGTCTTTCTGTGATACCTATTCCAATTCAAATTCAAGACCTATTTTATGCTAAATATTTTGCCTGCATAACTTAACAGTAGTAGGGAGCAGACCATCAAAATAACCAGACCTAATCAAAGAGATCTACAAATAAAGACTGTCCTACAGGAGACTGACTGTGACACAGAAAGTCCCTCCGTAGAAAGTCAGGACAGGATGACATCCATTGACTACTTTTATAAAGATGTCTGCATCTTGTTCATTGCTTAGGTTCGTACATACTTCCATTTTAAATAATCATTTATTCTTGGGATCCTTCATTTGTTCTGTATTCCTGTATGCAGTCCTGATGACAGTGGAGCCTGTGTAAAGTATGGCAATCTAAACTCAGGAGAGCAAATATGTAGGGGAGGGCTTGGAGAATCAAGATACTTATTTCAGAGTACAGACCTTGGTGCCACAAGGTATGTCAGGTACGGATCCTACACATAAATACCTCCAGCATCACATAACACACGTTAGTGGCACTGGAAGCCTAACTCTTAACTCCTCAGAAATGATTAATTTTTCAGAACCTCTGGTACTAAACTACACAGAATCTCTAGTCAATCTGAGTTTTTACAAATCCAGAGCTTTTTAAAAAATTATTTTAATCTTCAAAAGCAAGAACATTTAAAAGAATGTCCAGTAAAGATAATGTATTTATTTTATCACAGACACACACCACAAGGAGAATAAAACACACAACATTTAAAAGTAAAGGATCGAGTCTGTATTTTTAAAATGGACATTTCTGTATTTTGGAAACAAATTTTTCCTACTATGCATACTAATTCAAAAGGAAAGCTGTGGAAATCTAAGGTGGGCCACAGGTTTTTGTATTTTGTTGATATACCGCAGGTAGAAATCAGAAAGCACTGAACTTAGACTCTAAGCAGTGTAAGACCTTCGTAAAAGAAGTACAAAATTACAGTGGGATTTGCATTTCTGATGGTTCCACATTTTTCAGTACCTCAATTCTTTAAACTCCCATTTTCTGCATACCTTGTGCTTCTAGAACCTATTCTTTGAAGCCCATGTGCCTTCATTAAAACCAATTCTGTTTCATTTCAGTGACTTAGCTTTTCCCCACTCTTGAATTCTGAATCAACAGCTTCTGTAATATTGTTCCATGAGGATTCAATTGCCACTATAATAAATATTTTTAAATCATTATTAAACTGTTAATCAAATTCTCAAACGTGGCTACTGACAACTCTGCAGCCAAGCCTGGTTACACTGCTGCAGAGAGCAACAGTGCCACAGCTTCTCATTGAACCCTCAGGTTTAAAATGTAGCTTTAGCTCACAAACAAGAGCAGTTTCCAAAAAAGTGCTCAACCTGAGCAGAGACCAGAAATGGGTGGAGCTGCTGACGTCACAGACCACCACGTTGCATGAAAAGACAGCATTCCTTGAAACCTTTAAAAAAAAAGCCAACCAAACCCACGATTAGTGGTGCTAGAGCACAAGTCTGGGGCAGGGGAGACTTCGGGTTAGTTCCTGTTTTGTCACGAGCTTCTGAGTCACCACAGGCAAGTACTTCCCTGCCTTTTACAGGTTTTAAACTACCACAAGCAGCTGTGAGTCTCACACATTAATGCAAAATGGAATGAAATTACTTGATAAGGATACCAAGTTAACCCTGTTAGACCCTATTCAAATTTACTTCAGGTTAGTAATAACTAAATATCATTACACACTGAAAGACACTGTTAAATTATTTAACATCTCCGTTTTTATAGTGGGCAATCATCAGACTTCAATCACTGTTGACTTTAAAACTCCTGCTCACATATGGATAACTGCCCTCTACTCGTTCTAGTATTTTGTACATCAGAGACAAACCATGGAGACACTGGCAACACCCTTCTCACTACTTCTATTGTATGTAATCTGAAGGTCCTCCTGATTTTATGAAAAGTAAAGTCATCTTTCTTTAGAGGGATCCTTGTATTACCAAAAAAATTTCCCTCAGCCTTCTTTGTGAAGCTCCAAGTACCCAGATTTTCAAGCAAGTGATTTAAATTCAGCAGAAAAAAAAAGCACTTGGGCAAGAGGATTACATGTTCTTTTAGTGCCATTAAATTCTGATCAGGTACATCTCAAATGCCAAGTAAAATGCACACACTATTTCACTTCTTTGTATTGCTTGGGAATTGCTTCATGGCATACAAAATTAAAATTCTATCATAATCACTCTGAAGTCAGGCCTGAGTCTGCATCAGAAATCAAAACACAAGATACTATAAATGGTTTGGAAATGACAGGAGTAGACATATCTTTCTGCTGCTTCATGTTCTCTTTATCTGCACTTTCTAAATTCAAGACCTATCACTTTCTCTGCAAAATACTGTCCTCTCTTCTGTTATGTATTCAAAATCAAAACTTGAGTCTCTTGCAGTGCTGAATCTCAAACATCAAATCTTAGCCGTGAATCACTGTCTAAAGCACAGTTGTAAAATTCAGTACTTTTTAGCCTTTTTCTTTCACACGAGTATTACAAAAATAGAATAGGTTGGAGAATCAAGCATTCAAAAAACTGGAAATAAAAAATGTAATGTTTCATAGGCAACCTGAAGTCTACTTCTTCATAGGCACATTAAAGAACACCCTTCAATGACATCATCTTTTTCCCTACACTCAACTCCATTAGAAGATGAGCACGTGTACATCCGTGGAAGAATTATGATTGTACAAGGAAGAACAACTTTTGCTTAACCAGAACACCTTATTTTAAAAAAAAACTGTTTAGGTCAGCAGCTGGTTTTAATACGTACAAAAGCGTTCTTAAAATTACTGCTTTACAGGTGCTTTTTGGAAGAACGTCCACCTCAGCTTCTATTATGGAATGCATATTTTTTATCTGTAAAATTTCCTTTCTAATAATTAGACTTGACCCAGCACAAAGCCACACTGAAATTTCATAGTACACCATCAACATCTGCCAGCCAAATGATTCCCCAATCACACCTGTGCAACCAGTCTCCAAATTACATCCTTAGTGCACTTGTGCAATCACACAGATATCGGCCACGGAGAGATGAACCCTACACAAACTAACTCCCAACTGTGTTGATGCCTCCATGACAAAAAGGGGTAAAATTCCTGGGAATGAAAGTCATTTTGTGACTCTAAAGACTTTATATAAATACATGTGCATATATATTTCAAAATAAACATTCTGAAACAAAAATATTAGTTGAGCAGAGCATTTTCACAACTTTTACAAGACAACTGCACGTGCACCTTGTGAAACAGAAAGGAGCAACACTTAAAGCTCAAATATAGGCCAAAGTGATGAACTTTAGAGGAATTTATAAACTAGCTTTAGTTAAACACGAGAAGTTTCTCTTTTATACCTTAAAGTGGGGTCATATACGTATCAACACAAAAATGCATATCAAAGCATGTTTAACACATGATTTCCAAAACAACATTTATTTATACATACTGTATAAATAAAATAAAATACTGTATAAATACTGAATAAAATTGTAGCAGACCCATGTTGATTAAAAAAAAAAGACAGAAGGTAATGAAGTT
>VZTI01001048.1:5388782-5414474 GCA_013397865.1 Struthidea cinerea | reverse complement strand
CCCCGGGCGCTGCCGCGGCCCCGCGGTCGTGGCGGCCCCTCCGTGCCCGGGCGGCGGGAGCGCCCCTGCGCTGGCAGCGAGGATCGGGCTCCGCGGCATCCGCAGGCTCCGCGCCGGCGGGGCCACGCGGGGGCTGTCACAAGGGCTCGGAATTGTGTTTTAAAATATGAAAGAGCCCGCAAAGTGGCCTCTCGCAGAGAGGCCGGGAACGTCCAGCACGGGGGCATTCTGGTCGTTTTAATGGACTGCTAAAAACAAACCCCTCCTCCAGTCTCTGTTCAAAGACTTTGCATAATTCAGGTTAGGTCCCCATCCAGCAATGCCCTAAATACAAATGTAACTTTCAGCACATAAACTGGATGAAACAAATGTAATTACCATTGTGCTTACATATGCTTTGTTGGAGTAGGACCATGCTCATCTACTAAAGCTACTCAGAGCTTTACCAGAGGAGAGACACTGTTTTATTTTCAGTAAAATACTTAAAAATATGTATTTGCTATCTTATTTCCATTTTTTGAATGACTGAAGCATTTTCTTGGCCAGTTTAATGGATTATCCAGATGGTTCTCAATATCCTTCTCATTCCTTTTGATGACCAGTAAAGCACTTCTTTTTGTATAACATTCCTATGTTGAATCTGCCAAGTCTGCTCCTATTCAGAGAATTTTGTGATTAATTTTAAGGCAGATTCTCAGAAATACATCACTGTAGTGATGCAGTGCAATATGTACCAAATGCACTCTTTAAGAATCCTCCCAAGTATAGATAATATCAATTATTTATTGTCAAAGGATGACCAGCTACAGGAGTTTAACTTCTTTGCACATAATTTCTCCCTGCACACCTTGTAGCTATGCAGTGCTTATTAAGCCTTTTCCTTTAAGTATTCATGAGGAGTGATACATATGGCAGCGACTGCCAACTCATAGTTGGGCTGACTTATTGAATACTTAAAGAGATATGATAAAGTATTATTTTTGTCCTGGACAGAAACGACACAATCCTGAAGCAACATATTTTCAATAATACATTTTTTCCCTACCTTCGATTTTAGTTCAGAGTAGGGCTAATCATTTGATGTATTTTTAAACATGTGGAGGTCTATTCAGCAGTGGAAACTTCAAAAAAAGGTACTATCCTATAGAGAACAAGGAAAAAAGCAGCTGTAGCAGTTAGTATTTTTAGAGATGAGAACCACAATGCTTATCAGTTCCGGTAATCTGTGTGGTTTTGTACAAAGTATCTCTGTGGTTAACACTTTGATCCTGGAAACGCACACTTTTGCTAAAAAAGACAAGTTGACAGTCTTGCAGTCCTGTACCAGATCGATGCATTGCTGGGTGGTCAGTATCAAACAACAGAGTGTAAACAAACCCTTGCTTTTCCCTGAGTGAAACTAGTTTCTTGAGCAGTGAAAGTAATTAAACCTGGTTTCTAACGGGCTTTTCTTCTCTGACCTTGCCACAGGAACCTCCCAATTCATTCCCATGTTCCTGCTACCCCCTGCAATGCCTCCAGCTTGCCCACATGCCTTAACCCCCGTGGCACCACAGCTCACTCATGCCTGTGACTGGAGGTGCTCCAGAGGGAACATCCCACACAGCTGCTGTGCTTATAGCACTGCTCCCTCACCCAGCTCACACCTTCCAGCTCTTCCAACACACCGGAGTCACCATCAGCACCATCACTTAGCCCAGTTTTCCTCCAGTATTCATCAGTACATTTTGCAAGGAAGTCACAGGAACTTCAGAGACTTGGGACTTGTTCCTCCCTCAAACTGGGGTGTCACTAGCCCACAGGGTGAAGAGTTAGTAGTGAGGGCTGACTGGAACAGACCCCATGGCAATGTGGCACAGGCTTCATCACTGTAGGAAGTGAGGGCTAAAAGGGCTCAAAGATGCATCATCTACTCCATGCTCCTGCTCCAAGGTAGGATCAGCTATGCCTTTGTTGTTCCTACCAGATGTTTGTTTAAACAGCTCGTAAAAGTCCTCCCACAGCAGAAATGTTTAAACCTCTTCTGATGTTTGCCTGTCCTTACCATTACTTCGGTTCTCCACATGACATTTATTTAATCTAAATCTCCCATTATAATTCCAGCTCATTCTTAAAACACTTCTGTGAACACTGAAACATTTTTTTTTTTCACTCTCCTGTTTTTGAATACTTTCCTCTTCAGTACATTGCATCAGTTCCTTTCCATCTATAAATCAACACTGCAAGGCCTCTGATGATTCTTGGTTTTGCTCTCTGCGTACTCTGTAACTGCTTCTTTCATTGTTTTTGACTATAGCTCTGGCAACAGGGCACAGCACTCCATCTGAGGTCCTTTTAAATGCTGAGTAATAAAGGCTGACTCTATGGGAAGCCATTAAATTAGCAGTATCTGTTAATATAATAGCTTCAAACTGAAGTCAGTAGTTTTGACATCAAGTTTTACTAATTATTTATTAATTGACATTACTTTTGTATGCATTGTTTACTAGAAAAAGTACCTACTGTCAGTGTGGAAGTGTGTGATACTTCCTGTCCTTGAAGTTATATGGGTGTGTAGGCCTTTAGTTTAATGGCATTAGTGTTTCCTTACTTGACAATAACGTAAGTCTTTAGTTTCATTTTATGTAATAAAATTCTATTTTTCTCCTTTAAGTTTTAGACAGTATCCTCATTCTTAAAAGCCCTATTATTTCACATTCATTTAGTAAAAGGGATAAACTGGTTCACACTACTTATATGAGTTACTGTAGCATTTTACTAAGTTCATGCATTATTATAGTATACATTAATTTTTATGTGAAAAGTCATTGGTGATTATTTTATGTTTCTGTAAAACCCATTTTTGTTTCACGAAGGAAGAAAGTATGAGCAACACCTAGCAGCATTCTCTTGAGATGAAACATGATTATCAGTGAATAAATTGGCTACTCAAATTTTGTATCTGGATTTGATTTCTTAGGCAGAAACACTGCTTCTGATCAGTCAGAGTAACACTCAGTCCTGGGAGCTAAATGCCTATGCCCTAAGCAAAGCACCCAAACATGTCTAATCTTGTCTGTAACACTGAAGTGAGGAAAAATACATATCCTTAAGTGATTTTTCTACTAACAGCTTTTCAAAGTCTCTAAAAGTAATGAATTCATTTTTACCCAGTATCCTATTCTAACTACTTTTTTATTATATATCAAAATGAGAACATTGGAGCCATTAAGAAAACTGAGTACAGTGTGTCCAACAAAACACACTTATTTTTGAGACTTGCCTAATTGAAGTACCCAAAGGTAACAGTACACTAATTAAAAATTAGTTATTACACATATTACAAAAGGACATCTAAGATCTCTACTGATCTCTTCATTCTGCAGTGGGATGAGTTTGGGGTTTTTAATTTATATTATTCACTGCCCTGGCTGCAAAACATCAGTATTCGCAAACAGTTTATTTAGGGACCTTCTGACGGCAAGAAAGTGAAAGAATAGCATGACTACTTAAAGCAGTTCATTAAAGAAGAAATTTCTTTTTTCAGAGAAACATTGATAGCTGTTTCATATGTGTGCTTGAACTGCACATTTTGCATAGCAATAAAATTCTGAGCTAACAAGAACTCCACAAAAAAGCAATTTTGGATATTCTGAATACATTCTTGTATAAAATGTTAAACTAAACCTAGTTTGTAAGAAGGTAATGAACTTCTATGAAACATGTGCAGTATCCCACTCTTGACCTGCACGGCCTTGTGCATGCACAGAATTATTGTCTCCATTAATTTTATTGATAAATACTTCACGTGACAAAAGTCTTGGGGATTTTTTCCTGCAATGCTGCCTCTAACATCTGCAGTATTCAAGCAATTCCCTCAAATTTGGTTTCCACTAAAATAAGTGAACAAGCAAAACTTTCAAAGGTAAGAGCTAAAGTTTCAGAAGGCAAATAGAATCCCAGTCGTAGTATTTTAAATAATAAGTGTTTCATTTTGAAGCTCATATTTTGTTAGACTGGTTGGGTTTGATGGTCCTGATGTACCAGCTGAGGTTATTGAGCTCCACCGAAATATTTGTGATCAACTTATTTCTAGGCAATTATTACCTTGGAGTTTTAGGAGGGAAGCAAGTGACTGTGTGCCAGTATGGATGACATAATTAATGTAAATTCTGTTTTAAAACATGCTCTGATTTTCAAGGCAGCAGGAGTACACTCTTAGCCACCAGAAAGAGCCAGCCCCAGTATCGTCCTCCTGAGGATCAGTATGAATCCGAGGAGAGGCTTAGGACCATCAAGTTATTTTGCAAAAATCTATAACTAGTCATTAGACAAAATAAAATTTCAGTCATCCCTGACCTATTTTTTAGATTCCAGAAAACTAAATTTAAAAGCCTTTAAAACCAATTAAAATCTCCTGAATCATCCAGGTCTTACTATATCAATATGCAGTCTTCATTTAAATTCTTCTGGGTGAAAAATGAGATGTGTAATTGCATAGCATTATATAGCATTGGAGAAATTCTGTGGTCATGTAGCACGCGACCACAGAATTTCTTCTATATGCAGAAATTGGTTCATAACTACACGTCAATTCATTAAGCCAACTATGGGACGGAAAACCGATTTTAAAATAGTGTGAAACATATATAATAACTCTTCCAGTTTTGAAATTTTCATGTCTGTAAGGTTGAACAAGGGTTTTTTGAGGATTTTCTTTTGGTAAGCTTCTTGGGAGTTTATGGCTGGGTGGAAGAAATTAGTCTTGCACCATGCCATGAAGAAGAACAATACTGGCAAGTCATATGTAATTAGAAACAATAGAAAGTAATAAGTCATCCATTAAACAGGTTGGTTTTTTTGGTGGATTTTTTTTATTGTTGTTTTGTTTTAAGTCTGGGACTGCTACCAGATGTGAATTACTTTGACAGATGATCTCTATATACAAATAATCAGGTGCTAGCTAAAGCCTAAACATTATATAAAAAGTCCTGTACCAGACTCAACAAATCTTTAGTTTAATACAGAAACAAACAGCAAACAGTGTATGGAAACACCTGTAGCTGGCACAAATAAGTTAGTTTGCTGAGGTATAGTCCCATACCAAACATATTAAAGGAAATTTTCCTCTAAATTCTTACAGGTTGTTTCATTATGTTACTCTTTGTTCAGGCAAAGAGCCAACATTTTGAGCCTTCCTAAAATTAGAGACCTGTATAGGATTTAGGTATGTCTTTGTCATAAGCCTATTTATGAAATATGCCATGAACATACTGGAGAGAAAAAGTGTCATCGCTTTCCTTGCTTACAAATCCCATTTTTGCTTTTGTGAAATACCTCTGACAGAGGCCAATGGCTTCTCTTCAAGTTTTCTGATGAGAAAACACGTACTAATCCCCCTTTTCTGTACTTGCAACCAATCTCCCAAGGCACATGATTAACACCTTGCTCAGATCCTGCCATGTCTACCAGCTCCTACTGGTTCTAGCTCTCTCAGTACACATAAATGTTTCATTGTTCTCCTGTTCAGCCTTTACTTACTGACTGTACTCAGGCCCGTGACTGAGCACAGGCACAAACATTTGCCAGAAAAGGAGCATTTTGAGAACACCTCCAAAGAAAATGGTCATGCTTCCACTCTTTCTCCTCTTTTCTTCCTCTATCCATACAAACAGGGACAAAAAGTCTCCTGGTTTTCATTTTCTGCATGAATCAGTAAGAATGGGAGCCCTACCATGGGGAAGCCTGGACAAAGAAGAAAGGTTTGCATTCAGCTTTCATTGAAGGGTGGTTGGAGAGTTTTGAATTTTCCTGTAAGTAATTTTTCAGCAAAGTTCTCATGGTCACCAAGATACAAATGCAGCAAGAGCATACAGTACAGGAAGGGTCAACTTTGTTCGCATTCCTATTTCTGTTTAAAATAGGTTTTAAAAGCATTATCAAAGACTTGTCACCAGAAATATATCAGCAAGTCATGTACTGGATAAATATAATACCTTACATTAGGTGTTTTGGGAACAGTGCAAAGTAAGGATATTTATTGTCAGGTATCCTTTGCCATGCAACATTCCTGTTAATTTTACTGGGAGATAGTCCCAGCAGACACCACAGAGTGTAAATGAGGATTATAAAATCAGAGTGGGTGAAGCACTGAAGAAGCTGTCAGCCTCAAAGAAATCTGATTACATGCATTATCCCTGACACTTCTGATTTACCAGAGAAGGGGGAAAATTACAAGAGATAACATTCTGTTTTTCACACCTGAGTACAGAGAAAGCTCGAGGCATTATAATGTTCTTTGATATAAATGCCTAATTCATACTGCACACATGTTTTTTCCTTCCTACTGTCATATCATTTACCATTGTGGCACCTCTGTTTCCAGCCTCCCTATGGATTGCTGGTGCTACACAGGAAAGCTTCTGAGGCACAGGCTTCTTTTTATTCAACAAGGCTGTTTTAACAGTTTTGTAAGAAAAAGGGAAAAAATAATTAAAACAGTCTGGTTTGCAACAACATGATTAAAAAAATGTAATACGACAAGAAAAGGTTCACCATCCTAATTAGAATGGTGACACTAACCATCAATAATGTCACCATAGTTTTCCCTACTGAAAATGTTGGGTTTTTAATTCCTCTTACTGCTTGTTGGTTTGGGTTTTGGGGATGGGTTTTTTCTCTCAGTTTTCCGGAGAGGACAGCTCCCTGGCCAAGGTGAAAGGCTTTTGTAAAATTATTAGACTTGATTCATTAAAGATTAGGCATTTACACCAAAGTAAGCCCAAAATTGAATGTAAAATCTCTTAGGTAGTTATAAATAAATCCATACTTCTTTTGATTATTTTGCACATTTGCTTAAAATGAAAAGCTCTTGGGAAGATCACACATTTGCAGAGCTGCCTGAGAGAAAATTTATAGCTTGTCAGCTGCATAAAGATATCATCTTCCAAAGTATTTTTGGGTGACATGGTAACAACATTCAATAGGATATTAAACAGAAATCCTTTGCAAGCTGTGCCTGTGTTCTCTGTGATACTGCTAAAAAGTTTATTTCTCTCTAAATGGAAGAAAGTACATAATTTGAACATCTGCACAGTGAAACACACATCCTTTTTCATAATTATGGAGCAGATTCTGTCCTGGCTGGCGCAGCGGGGATAAGGCGAAGCACTGCACAGTGCATTTGTTACCACAGGGATCCTGCAGACAGGATTGGATTCCAACAGGCACACCCCAGGGAGGCACTTTAAGACATGACAAAATACTACAGCCCTGTCTGCCTGCTTGGCCTTATATACAGTGCCAGGGAAACCTGCAATAACACCATCTTCTTATATTGAGTAATGTGCCACTGAAGCTGTATCATATCAAGCAGAGTTCTGCACAGTCTCAATCTTCCTATTTCTTAATATATTGCTGTAACATATGCTTCCTTAAAAATTCTGAAAAGAGTGCTAATGCAAAAATCCCTGGTTTGGTTAGAAGAGCTTAAGGTCCAGGACGTGGGAATTTCTTGCTGCAGAGCTATTCTTGCTATTGGCCATCGTACACATTCAGAAAGTTTGGATGGGTGGCAGGGAAATCTACTGCCATGGCAATAAAATCAATCCTCTCTGTATGTATTCTAAACTACACTATTCAGGCACAATTCTCAAACAAAGTGACTCCAATAGTTTCAACAAACATGTCCCTTTAGTCATCACATCATAGATAATAATTTTCACAATCAATAAATTTAATCCATGAGCTTCCAATAAATGGTCCTTAGAAGAGTATTACAATGGGAAGGTCTGGAATGTGACCTATCCTGGTAACTAACCAAAGCAGAATCTTCCCCAGCTGCACATCAAAGCAGCTGTAAAACTGCTTTTAGCAAGGAATTAGAGTTCATTCAGAAAATCCAACTATGACCCTATCAAATTTCTTCTCATTGTTGACTGTACAGTTCCTACAGGGCTGCATCCAAACTTTAGGGGTTTTGTTCTGAAGGGTGTTTTTTTTTTGAGGCAGAGATAAATTTTAGCATATTCCTGGAAAACAGGAACGAACTTCTTGATTCCAATTACTAAATCTGCCACCTCTCCTCCTTTCCAATTTCATTTTGACAACAATGGCTGCTCTCTCTTCAATTGTTTTATTCCACTATTCAGGTTCAAATTTTTGAATTGGGCATTGTGTTTTTCACAGTTGCAAATCTTCCTTCTTTTTAGTTGTGAAGTCCATTAAGAAACTACTTTAAGCCATGTCCACTCTTCACCTTTTTCCTCCTTTTTTAACTGGTGTTTACCATAAGCTCTTAGTTTTATTGTCACCTTCCTGATTGCTGTCTACCAATTAGACACTGAAAAGCAAAAGGGTGTCTGGAGTTCCCATCAAGGAGAAGGTACCCCCTGGGAATGAAAAACAACCCCTGGCTGCTGCATCTGCTGAATTCTAATGGAAATGAATTTAATCTAGTTAGAGGATAGACACTGGGGCTTATTAGTGCCAGAGGCCCTCTGAACTGTGTACATGCTTATCATAAATCCTCACAAACTATTTTAAATTTCATTTATCTTTGTAGCTTTCTAGTTCTGTAACTTTGTTATAACATGGTGCTTAATGAAATCATAACAAAACCCTTCTTACTATGCAAAACCTCTTTCAACATGATTTTATAGAGTATAAACTAAAACCAACCCAAGTAGGAACAGGGTGGTGGGGAGGTACCTGTTTATGTCAGTACCACTAAATACATGGTCCCAGCAGCCTAAGCTTGTATCTGTCAAGCCCATAATCATGTTTAAAATATTGTCCCCAAAACCCACTTACCCCAAAGAGGGTGGTGGCAGGACTGTATCCTAGGAAGGAGATAAATCTCTACACATTACCAATACAAATTAAGCAGGGAGGTTATCAATCGTATCTCTTGTGATTATGTAGGAAAAAGCAACCAATTCTTGGTGTGAGACCCTTTTCTAAGCCATTCCCAGTTTTTCATGTTTTTACTTTGAGTTTTGAACTGCAGTTGCAGTGGCATCAAGATGTAAAGATGTGATCTGACTTAACACAGTTAAAAAACTAAACAACTAATTTCAGCCAGTAGGCAAAGAAATTCTGGTTTCTCTGCCTTTCAGATTAGTTGCTGTATGATGGGGTTTTTTTGGTTCACCAGCAGACACTAGCTTAGACGAAGTGCTGTAATACGTATTATTACTCATGCAGACAAGTTACAAGGCTAATCTAAAAAAAAAATATCATTTGCTGTTTTGGAGGTCTGACAGATGTTATTTCCTACATCAAAAGGATTATGTTATCTACAACATAAACTATGAGTAATGTAAGCATTACACTATTTTAGCAGTCTACCAAGTTTCATCTAGACAAGCGTAACCTGGGAATGCTCCAATACGTCTCCTTTTGCACATATTTAATAAAACATTACCAGTCTTCCATATTCTAGGATACCCCAAATTCAGACAATTAACAAGAAAAGCAAAATAGGGCCTGAGATCCTATGTCTCTATTTCCATTTGCAGTTTCTGTGTGGCCTGGGGGAAGCTGGAATAGCCACTGCACTTCCCAATTGTAATTTTTGTCTCCATGTGTGTGTTAAAATAAAGACTGATATGTTTGATTTGTTCTCCTTGCAGTACCTACAAAAGGACTATGAAAAATTCAACTCTTCATGACCATAATTCATGGAATAACCCTTCTGAACAACCAGGACATTAGAATACTGATGGACACTTATCCTTCTGATGTCACAGAAGTTACCTACAAGAAAACCCCCTGACTAAGGTGTGCATACTCAGCCCACACAACCCCCAGTTTTTGTGATGGAAGACTGAATTTAGTTCTTTCTACTATACAGATTGCTACATGACACTTCTTCAAATTACAAAACACTAAAATGTATTAGGTAAAAATATGCAGTTGGATTTTCAGGTGTCTTTGATCATAGATCCCTTTAGGAAGCCTTAACAGTATCAATTCCAGTTTTGCACCAGCCTAAATTAGATAGGCAATGCTTTGTTTATTAAATGAACCATGCCTATGGATCCTAATCATGTGCCAGGGCTTCACTGTGCCAGTTGTTCAATGAATGTAAAGTTAGGAGGACACTTCATGTCCTACATATACTTTTGTATAAGATGGGAGAGTGAAAAGAGAATACAGACAGAAGAACGTGGCAGGACCAAAAAAGCAAGCAATATAGGAATTAGTACAGTATGTGACATTCTGATATTTATATTTTGTTTTGTAGGCATGACCAAAAAAAAAAAAGAAAAAAAAAGGACAAAAGGTTTGCTGGGATTTGAATGAAAACAACAGTTTTGCAGGTTTGCAAACCCTCATTCAAAGCATGAGGAGGGGCATAAGAAAAACAAACATTTGAATTGAGTAACTAAAAAGGCATCGATCCTACTGTGTTGAGGTTATTGGAAAAAGGATTTAACCATTCAGTACCACTGAGAGTTGACAGACTTTAACAGAGGGGCTGTGAATGGATCTAAGAAGGAGCATGGTTTGTTTGCTAGGTGCAATATGCGGAACAGAAGCACATGATCTCAGAAAGGGACCATGTTCTCAAAGTCACTGTCTAGGAAGAAAATCCCAACTTTAGCAAGACAGGCGTCAGCAGAGAGAAGTATCAGAATGTTCACGTGTATGAACATTTACTATGTTCATTCATGTTCATTTACTATGAAGCACAGATTTAGAATCTTAGAAATACAGCTTTTTTTTTTTCCTTCTTGACTTACTGTATTTGTTGAGAAGTCCTGGATTATGGTACTAAGAATCAATCCTCAGTGCAGTTTTGGAAAACGTTTCACATTTGACAGCTACAAGTTCAAACAGAGGAATCCCTTGGCATCACCACTGGCTTACACACAGATTCACTTATACACTCTCCATTTTTCATGAGGTACCCACATCAGCCGCATAACATCACTTACAGAGAAACCTTACTGGGTCGTCTCCACTGTTTTTTACTAAGATAAGGCTTCTGTTTCCTCTGGGTTCTACCATTTCCTCTTTGTTACTTTCTATTCAGAGACACAGAAGAATATCTGCTGCCTTCGTTGTATTCCTGGGCTGGCTGGAAGGAGTAATTTTCATGCTTGGTGTATGAAAGACCTTCCTTAAGAGAGACCCGTTTTAGCAGGAAGATCTCTCTCTGTTTTGGGAAAAGATGAGGATATTTCTTCTGGTGTATCTCTGGCCTCATGAAGAAACTGAGACCTTGCCCATTTCCTGAAAGTCTTAGCCTGAGTTTCATTTTTTAAGAAGCAGACCTTCATATGCCTCATGCTTCTGTATAAACAGAATTACATACATGAAGAATGTATGTAACTTATAAAAGCTTATAAAACTTACAATAGGCCCCCGAATTTCCATGCTATTAGAATTATGTGAATGGCAGGAAAAATTTGCACCGTTTGTGCTGTGGGAGCACAGCCCTTTACTGTCTACACACCAGACAAGCAGAAAGATTTGGGGACTGAACATGAAGAGCTGAGCTATAGCCAGCTTGATCTCCCAGGCTAATTCATTCAATGCATTTAAAATGGTTTTGTCCCTCTGATAGTAGTGCATTGGTAGAGAAAAAGCTGCATGGATACTCTGCATCCTGTTTACAATTTCATGGAAGGAGTGGAAACTATTGCCATAGTACGTATCTGCCAGCATTCTGAGCTACAATTCATGAAAAATCTCCCGTAGGTTTCAATAGTTGGTAGAGGAGGGCTGAAAGTGTTAAGCTATTTTACAGTTTTTCTCAGTAGTTTTGGGCATTGACCCTGTTTGTCCTCCATCAAAACAGGTGCAATTTGTCAGGCATCAGATCTTCAAGGAACTCCCCTGGTACTTGTTGACAGTCCTCAGGAAAAAATGTATTGTATTATATTCCTTTAGTGAAACATGGGCAAGGTGACTGCTTCAAACCTTTTCCATTTTCTGGAGAATTTCTAACAAAGCCTGTGTTAGACTCTCCATAGCTTTAGTGATTTGAGCCTAACAGGCAGACTAATTGCTCAAGCCTTTGAATTTCTCAACTGGAAAGAGATTGCTACCTGTAATTTAATTGATTAACTGTGCACATACCCTTAATTCTCTACAGGAATGAAATAAAGGATAAGAAAGGGAATAATATAATTTAAAGCCATACGTTTAAGTGGCTATGCATTAATTTGCTCAGTTACTGCATAATCCATCATATTTTTCTTCTCTTCCTCAGCATTTTATTGAAAAGCCTGACTAAATAAAAGTGAAACACAGAGAACTTGTGAAGAAATAGAAAGGACAATTGACACATATAGCTGGATATCACAGCAGGAACTGAACATCATCAAGAACATCGAGGCATTCACTTTACCTGACTGACCTTAATATGGCAAGTTCCAGTTTGGAGACTTGTGTATGAGAATCTACACAGTCAGAAGGGACTTTCTAAACTGAAGCAAGACATGCTACAGGACAGAATAGAGAGTTCTTGGTCTAACACCTCTGTTCAAGGTGATGCAAATCTGCATTAGGTTCATCTCTTGAGGAACAGAGAGCAGTGAGAGCATCTGCACCTCTTGCCTAGAGCATAACTTAAATGGGAAAGTAATACCTTTAAAAACACAATTGAAGAACTTACAAATGATTAAATAATAAGGTTTTGGACTTCATATAACCTGAATGTGGTCTCCTTTCCAGTGACCACAATCTAATTTCATCCACAGTAAGATCTGAAATAATGTCATTATTAGAGACGTAAATTATATTGCACATTTGCAAATTAATCACGGGGGATGGAGGGAATGTTTTATGTAGCTCACACGAAGGCGAGATTATGGTAAATGTAATCACTTCCCACTCTAGTGAACAGATTCTCCATTTTAACAGATCCAGGGCTTTCTGATTCCATTGTGGAACAATGGGACAGCTCACAATACAAATGAGTAACTTCTTGGATAACAATTCAGTGATGTTTCAAAGAACATGTCTGTGATACCAACAAAATCATCATGCACACTATGACCATAACATAAATCTTTAAGTATAAATGAGAGATTTCCCATACAGGAACAAAAGGCATCCTCCCTTAAGCCTTCAAGGGAGCGTGGGGGCAGCATCTATCCCAGCAAAGACTTTGTGTGCATTGTATTCCTTGCTATCCTCTTTATTTAACTGTCTGCATTGATTTGTTATAATCAACATCCTTCTCTCTCTCTCAGTAGTCAAGTGATATGTGAACATCTCACATCCTGTAATTAACATATTGCTCTATAGTAGAAATTTATAAGATTGCCAACATTTTTATTACAATCCAGAGTACAAAAAATGCCTACAAGTGAACTTGCTCTGCCCACCTCTCATCAAAATCTCTGACTCATTTCTCATAGTTCTGATTTTCCCCCAAAATACAACTTGTACATCTCCTGTATTTTTCCTGCATTCTTTTCTCAAGGGGCAGGGGATGTCAGGGGTTCAAACTGTAAGCCAGGATAGATCCAAGTCTGCCATGCAGGAACACCTAATCTCACAGCATCGTACAAAGCAGAAATATTCAGCTGTGTTATGATACAGATAACCTTTCCCATTGTTTCCCACAGAAAGTACAAGGGTTTGTTTAACCCAAATATTACAATATCAAAAGCTTTTTTCTATGTTTTACATGTCAGACTGAAGAATATCAAAATAATTACAATAGAAATGTTCAAGATAAAAGATAATTTAATTTTAAAATGTATTTCATGTACTTTGACATGATCTGGGAAACTAACCATAATAAAAAAACTAAATAGGTTTATTTACACAGTGATACGCCGCCAACAAGTGTTGGATATGAAGGCCAGAAGTCACGTTCCAATCTTCTGAGTCAAATCCACAATGGAAAACAATGTCACCACTTCACATTTTCTGGAAACACTGTCTGTCATTTTTGCAACCCATTTGTCAGCACTCCGTCAAGCTCCTGCCACACCATAATGAACTGCTAGCTACCTCAGATTATTCACTATTATTTATGTAAGATCTTGCACTATTTGGCTAGGTATTTTTGAAGCCTCATTAGCAAAGATTACATCATTAGTGAAGATTTAGCCCTGGCAAAGCTAGGTCCATTAAGAAAGAAGGGCTAAGCTGTTACACTATATAGTAACTTGCAAGTTATATTAGCTATACTTCTACACTTAGTACAACTAAGATTGGATATTTTAGTGGTATGACAAGAAAACTGATTACCAACAAACATGCACTCTATGAGCAGTGAAACCAATCAAGTCCAGCCTCTGGACTGGATTGGAATTTAAGCATTTGTGCCATCTGATCACTTACTATCACAAATACAATAAGAAAAAATCCTACCTTCACCACTTCTCTAGAAACTGGACAGTGGTGAGAAAGCTGACAACTTGAGCAGCGGGTGAAAGAGGGCAGGATCTTATAAAAGTCATTTAACTGGAAAGAGAAGCAGAGTAAATATCAAGTCCTAATCTAGGTTATTACACCATCAAGATATTGTATTGTGAATCAGGATTTTAGAAGAGCAATGATATTTATCAACCTGGATATTAAATACTTTCTAGCAAGTATGAAGACAACAGAAGCTAAAAGTTAGTGATGAGATTGAACACGTTAACATAAAATGCTTCATAAGTAAATATATTCGACACATTCTGCTCGTATCACCAACTGCAGACAGCTGTATAATGTGATACAGACAGGATAAAAATGAGAATGATGACAATGCCTGCTATCTTTAACACCCTGTGCTTCTACAGGCCACTGCAGAGGAAGCTTAAAGCCTAAAGTTTAATTAGATTTATTTTTCAGAGATTTTAGTACTTCCAGATGTTGCCAGCGCACATTTAATTTCTCTTGAAATATATATGCCAACTGTGCTTCAGTTGCTGCATTATGGTTTCCACCATTCTTCCCCTGCTGGCATTGCACTCTCCTCAGAGAACCTGAGCTTAGCATGCTGCAGCCATTAAACTTATCTTGACCCATGCCAAGGGCCAGAAAACATTAATACACAGGCTACTTTAATTTCTTTATGCTCAGCTTGTGTAAAAGGTCAGTATGCAGAGTATGGGTGGGTCAAAGCCCACTGACACGGACAGAAATGTTATGCAGGTGCACAGGGATGGAAGTTTGCACAGGAAGTTGCAATTCCAGTTTATGTATCAGGGAAAGGTCGCACACAGCAGAAGTCCCTACCATTGGTTTGGTTGACCCTAAGGGATAGACTGGTTAAAAGATGGTGGAACCACACCTCCTTTCTTCTTCCACTTTGCTTTCAAGAGCAACATGGTGTAGGAACAGAGAGAACCTGGGCACTGGGATCACCTGTGTGTCAGCATGGCCACACACACCACACTGCATTTTGCTTTAAGCTGAATTCTGTCCCAAATCACAGCAAAAGCTCTGTCCATCCCACTCACCATCTTGTCTGAGAAGATCCTACTCTATATGTTTTACCTTCAGAACTTTAAAATTCTTTATTTCAGCCACATTCCTTCTCCTCAGCATTTGGTCCAGGGAACATCAGTACAGTTTGCTTAAAGGAAGGGTTCTTTATATGAAGCCTAATAAATGGCATATAACATTAGGGTTCTTCCCAATACATTCCTTCTCAGGAACTGATAGATCTCCCTTTATTTGTCATTTTGCAGAACTGCAGAATAGGTCCTCTCTAGTATATGCATTTATTAATATTTCCTTTTGAACTCACATACTCAGGAGGGAGTTTCCCAGAAGAAGGCCTTCCAAATAGTGTTCCGTGTCAACTTATGACCCTGAAGCAAACCAGTTGACATGCCAGTATCTTCCAAGGGTGACATATCTATTCCCCTGATATATGAGCACCTTGAACTGAATGTCATGTAGTCCAAATTGCAGAGGTAACTAGATCATGATGCAATTCTGCTGATTTACTGGGATTGCATAGAAGGGTATTTGGTTTATGGAACTCAGTGATGTTTTCAGCTCTATTTTGAAAGTGGACTGAAGAAAGACAACCCCCCGAAGACTGCCTGATTAGTTCCATGTCTTTTTCCCCCACTGCCAGTACTCTGAGAGATGTTAGATTTAAAAACAAAAACCTGCAGCATGCCATGTAGGTACTGCCTCTTCAAAGGGATATATTTCTTCAACTCTCACTTGTAATACTACTGCCATCTTCCAAATACCTGCTTTACTCTGAAATGATGACCCTTTCCTCCTCCTCCTGTTTTTACCTCATACTGACTTCCTAAGTTACATAGAGAAGGACAGAGTATAATTACAGTACAGGTGTTAGAATCTAGCCTTTTATATATACAGCACTAATGGATAACATCAATATTCAGTAATATCATCTCCTGAGGAATTCAGTAGCACAATTGCAGGCCCACCAAAGTCAGTGAACATGTAGGAAAACAGCATTTGTCCCATAGCAGAAACGTCCCCACTATGCATAATCAAACATTCTTCCAAGAGCCACTCAGTTTTCTTCAAATAAACTTTAGTAGGATTTGCTGATTCTCCAGGAGACTTACAGATACAGTACAAAACTTTCCCTACTGCCAAGTGGTAGAAAAGGTGAAGAAAATTCTTATATCAGAGAAGAATTAAAAGGACTGCCTTATAGGAAGAAAGTAGGAGCCATTAATCTTTCATTTCAGAAAGTGAAAGCTATAATGGTATAGACTTGCAAAAATTTTTCCCCTCTAGCATGAATTGTAAACATAATGCAGTCAGCGGGGAAGGACCATCAGTATCCCAGCTTTGCTTGTCACAGCAGTAGAGGAAATAACTGATTTTGACTGGTGAGTGGGTAAAACTAAGAGCACAGGGCTCAGAATGTAGAATTTAATTTCCTCTGTATTCACTTTAATTTTTTTGAATTAAGTCTCTGCTGCAGCAACAGTTAAAAACTTTGTTGAGATTAAATTTAGGAAGAGAAGTGTGTATGTGCATATTTATATTTCTGAGCAATTTTCATGGGGTAATATAAAACAGCTGAAAGTGGGAATTTCTGTGTGAGGCACACATTCCTATCATTGGTGGTTAAAAACCCAAATCTCATTGTGGCTTTCCTCTGCTGAATTCAAAACACTGTCACTGATGCCCCCACTGTTCCTCACCATGGACCAAAAGTCACACACAAACAGGGTTTTAACACGCTCTGCTGGCCAGGTCAAACCCTTTGCAAAAGCATTATGGTCTTAGCCTGTCAATTGTTCCTGTATTATTTGTCCAATTTCTGTTAATGCTGCATGAGTACAGAGAAGGGAGAGGACAAGGAAGCGTGACCAGAGCTGGTGCATCTGGAGTCCCCCATTTTCACAGAAACTCTAAAAATATTTAAGCTTTTATATGAAAGACATGCTGCCTTATTCTTGTGACAAAACCTGCACCAAATGCAGCAGCTTTGCTGAGTCACAGAAGCAGAAGAACTTGGGTCCAATCCCCTGCTCAATTTGATCTGGTGGAACTGGGCTTTACCCTGTCCAGTTCTCTAAGGACAAAGACCCCATGACTTCTCAGGTCATCTGTTCCAGTGTTTGAGCACCCTCACAGTGAAAACATTTCCTACGTAACTAAAATTTACTGTGATCCAGTTTATATGCTTTGTCTCTCATCCTATAGCTCTGCACCCCTGGGAAGAGTCACCCTCGATACTTTCCTATTAAACAGGTGAAGAGAGCAATAAGGCTTCCCCTTCCCCAGGCTCAAATAACCAAGTTCTCTCAGCCTCCCCTTGGGTACTGTGTACTTCAATCTCCTGGTTATCTTAGTGGTCTTTTGCTGAATTAACTCCAATATGAAAATGTCTTTCTGGTGCTAGAGAGCCATTAAGAACTGCTCATGTACCAGACAGATGCATCTCAGTTAAACGATCGTAAAGGTTTGAAACTCTTTCAAAAGTAGCCACGAAATGTTTTACAAGTGGATCATAAACTGTCATTCTTTTGCAGTTCATCTCCTCCATATTGCACAAAGCTTTTACATACTACAATATACATGATTTAATATATATCAATACCAGAAGCTGCCAAACTTCTGTTTTCTAAAGTTTTCTGCTGGAATTAGGAATTGGAAACTAGGACACTTCCTGCGTAAGCTTTACCTTCACTCAGAGCACAAAGAAATATTAACAAGGACATTGGGACTTTGAAAAGTGTCACAGCTTCACTGTCCTAGATTTGAAAAGGAAATAGCAATGCAGTGTCTGCTACATCGAGACTGACTCCTGGGAGCCAGAGGGAAAGCAGATGAAAAGCAACTTTTTTTTTTTTAATGACAGCACAGGTTTCTAAATTTAAACCTCCAAACAGAGATCTTGCAAAGATCTTAAAGTGATACCTTAACCCACTTTTAGAAACAATGATTTTTGTCAAAGTGCTGCTCATATATAGAAAAATAACAGCATAGAGATTACGTCACCTCAAAAATACCTAAAAGGATAGAGGTTAATCAAGGATTCTGTGCCTCTAAAAGAAAGTTGGTGCAAAGATCAGCCTTCTCTGGGTTAATATTGACAAAAGCCAAACAAACCAAACTTTCTCCTGCTCCCAGCACACCTGGCAAAGCACAGTTCCAAAGGGGCACGTGCCAACAGAGGGAGAGAGGCTTCACCAGCCTCACGTGAGCAAGTGGCTGGAGCAAACACTGCTTCATCCCAAGAAAACACTGCACAGATCCCTGTGTAATCCTGCACCTGCATCTGTCTGAAACTAGCAGAATGCCTGACATTTTCTCCAGTTGATTTCCTGCAGCACTCAGAGTATCTCCATAGCTCCAGCAGCCAGCCAGGTCACACAGAATAAATAAATCAGGAGTCTGCTAAAGTGTGCACTCAGCCAGAAATAGAGCTTTCAAACCGTTTTGTGGGTTTCTTTGTGTTGGGATTTTTTTTAACCAATGGATACCTGGAGGCAACTTGGGGACTGAAGACCTCTCCTAAATCCCTTATCAAATTGATGACTAGACTCCTCAGATATATTAGCCTGCCTTGTACACAGACCATACAGTCTTTGACCTCATTTAAGCTGCTGAAAAAGCAGAGACACAAAAGTGGCAGTGAAAAACATATTTAAAATTAGACACTGAGCTATTCAGACATCATGTGCTAAATACTGTTTTATTCACTGTCAGGGAGGGAGTGCTGGAATCAGGAAGTTCCATAAGACCTGAAAATGACAGTGGCTTGTGCAGTGAGAAGGAAGTGAGAACTAATCCAGTGAGCTCCTCAGTTTGTCTATGGGCAACAAAATTCTTTATGTTTGCTTTTTTCAAGATTCTGCTCAGAGTTTAAGCTCACATGTAAGATTCCCAGCCCCTGGCAGAGCACCAAGTCTACAAGTTTACAGTGACAAGACTCACACAACTCCTGCAAACTCCTTGTATGAAAAGCTGCAGCTTGGGTAGAAGCAACTGACCTTTGCTGAAAGTCAAAGCAGTGTAAACAGAAGTGTTGTCTTTCCATAACAAGTACTTGCATGACTCGGGCAATCCCCTGAACTGAGGAATTCAAGTACCTTTACAAAATACAGGGAAGCAAGACTATAGCTGGAAATGACTTGACTTGCAAAGAATCTCTGGCTGTTGGTTCTTTTTCCATTTGTACTTAAGGAAACAATCAGAAAGCTTGTAATTTACACCATTTTGTGCAGTGGTTCAAAAACAACCAGCTCTCCTGATTTTCTTTGTCACCAAAAATGTTGTAGAGTTTTCTGCCATGGTTTTGCCAGGCAGCTGTCACATTCAAATCTCACTATTGTAGCAGTTGGTGTTGTTTTCTTTAGCTTTTATTTAGTTCTTGTTTGCATTCTCATTTTCTACCCTTAACTTTTGGGAAATAAAATGTTAGTGGCATATGTAGTATTCCAGACTTTTGCTACGGATGCTGATCAATATGATTGGTGGAGTTTCTATACCATATAATGGGAAAATTAGTGAAAAAAGGGGTACACTACTTTGGAAACTGAGCCCCTAATACCTCTGAATAACCTGAAAAAGGCTTAGAAATAAAAATACTGAAATGAATTCATAGGAGGAAATGGGCAGGGAAGAATCTGTTCCTTTTCAATACAGCATTTAGGAAGAGACAAAATAAATACAGCACAATCTCGGTCATTTAGATGCCAAGAAAAAGGACCAACTATGTTTAAAATAAGTGATTTATTATGGTTTAAACAGTGCATGTATGCAGCCACATCCCCCCCCAAGGACCTGGATACCAAAGTTTCATGGACCTTCACCTACTACAAACTTGGAAGGAGGCCAAGAACAACCTTTCTGCTTGCTTTGATGGCTGTGTTTTCTATCAAGCCATGGAAAATTGCAGAGGAACAGTCAAAAAGTGAATGTATTTCTCTGCTTCAAAAATTTGGACTGATTATTTTTGTAAACAAAATCTCAAGGAAAACCCCTCATAAGATCCATGGCAAAGGATATTCATACAGTTGGTATGGACTGGGTATCGTATCCATGTTCTGCACACCCATATTGCTATACCATAAAATCTTTAAAGATATTGTAAAAAACCCAATATGAAGGTCTTTGGATTAATATTTAGAGTTTGATTTCTGAGCATTTTTATATTTTATCTTTCTTGCCAGTTAGAAAATGTTCTACAATCTCCCCTAATGTTGGAACTTTTGAAGTGAAAGTGAGATAGCACATCTGAGCAAGTGTGTTAGAGGTTGGCCTGATCCACCAGCTGGTTCTGAAGGATCCCTCTGGCCTTCTGAGACAGTTCAGACACAGGGTCTTAGGACCACACCTATGGCATGTAGTATTTAGAAAGATTTTGAAACATACACTGCTTCAAATTATTATAAATTTTATGTAGATTCAACAGAGAACACAGAATAGGAAGCCAGAGTAGAAGTGAAATATCTTAAATCATCACAATGACAACGAGCATTTATGTTTTGACAACTGACTAATGCCAAAAATGCAGTTCCAAACCCCAGGGGAAGTAGGTGAGAGCATGCAGGATTTGAGCCCCAAGCCTAAGCAGCTGCACTGTACGAACTGCATACTGTTACAAGGATGTAACAGTGCCTAATCAAACCTGCAGTAACCCTTTCCACAACTGGAAAATTTACAGATTTAATCATTATAACCTGTAAGATATTGGCATGTGGTAATTTTACAAATTGAAATGCAATTATTTGATTTCCTTAACACAAAGTACTGCAAAATTGCAAGGAATCAGGATAGAAAATTTATGCTCAAAGCCAGAGAAGGTGAATGCAGGCTGGAGTGCACATGCTCAGTTAGAGCTCTCCCCACCCACCTCCTTGCTCCCCCAAAAGCTTTTATTACACGTGGGAACAGTTTCCCATGTTCTTTATAAATTGCAAAATAAATATGACTTGACCATGCAACTTAAATTCCATCAAGAAGGCCCATCACTTTGAAGTTACAGCTATATCTCAGGAATTTGTTCACTAACTAATCAACAGTATTGATGTCCTTTATGGTTACTAATGCTCGTAGACAAAACCATAAATATTTTAATTATCAAGGCATTTTTTTTTTTTTCAGGGATTCATGACTGTGTTGCTGTTTGATATAGTATTTGGTGCCTCAAAAGGAGATGCTTGGTACTTCTTTGGTTTGGTCATAAAGGTCCAAATTCATTTACACTTGAAGAAAACAAATCAGACATTTGTGAAAGGCAAGCAAAGCAGCTTAACATATTTCTGTCATGCTATCAAATGGCAAAACCCAAAAATCAATTCGGAGTGAAAACTTCCACTACTCTGAATTAGAAATTATTTTACTGCCGTATCTTTGCAAAGTGATTCCTGAAAAGGTTTTGTACACCTCTCTTGCAAATCCTATGAATTTGCAGCATTCTACATGTGAACTTGAATTTAATGTTCGATTTTTTCTTATGATTCTTAGCATTAAAGGCACTTACTGGGTCTCAATTAGTTGGATTGATGGTAATTTTTATCTCATAAGAGTAATGCAAACGAAGTATTCAAACCTCCAGACACCTATTGCAGTGCACTGGAGAGAGGCCAGCTTTCACTCACAATGTTCTTCAACTAAATTGAATCCATATGTTTACATGGAATGAAATATTACAAATGTCTCCCAGGGGCAGCCAATCATTATTGAGTGCTTTAATAACCCAAACCAAAAATTCTTTAAGGTGACAACTAACCTTTAGCCAGAAAGATACTTTTGTTTATTTTACTTTTTGTTTTTTTTTTAAATAATGCAGGGTGTATTATCCTAATTTAATTCCAACTTGTCATCAACAAAATACTTATCTGGGATAGTTCTGAGAAAGCTGTACAACAAACCATTTGTGAAAGCAGAAATAATTTAGTTCTAAACATACAGTTCCAATTTTGGTTTTCCTTTTCCCCCCCATAAATGTAACTTAGGTGTTGTAGTTTTAGTTTTGCAACACATAAATCTGGTATCTTTGAGTGAGAGACCTAGACATAAAAGAAAAGCTATGTTTACATTTTAAAACTGCTTCAGTTGCCCACCATTTTGTCCCCATAATACTATAGCCCTATTCAACAGGGTACCAGCTCTTGAAGTTTACATTCATAGAGAGGCTACTACTTAACAGGAAATTCCTGGAAAGATATTTCATCTTTACATTTCTTGGGAAAATTACTTGACACTGTCTAAACAGAGTTTACTTGTGTCTGCAGCTTGTACACATACAAATCTAAATTCTAGATTTCATAGAAATCAGTGTGAAGTTCACCTGTGAGAATTCAACAATGGGTCAAGAAACTAATACTAATTTTCAATATATTCAAGCATACAGCAGTGTAGTGTGAGATTCCCACTTGGTTTTCAGCTTCCTTCTTGATTTACTTTCTTAGGAACTTGCAACATGCAGAAAGTAAACTTATTGTCCATTTTGGTACTAGAAAGTATTTTGATGATTAAAAATGTATATTAAATATTCTTACAGGTTTTATTTTTATTTCCATTTCTTAAATGCACTTACCAACTTGTATCTACCCTGGTCCAAATACAGGCCAGGTTCCTGTCCTTGAAGGCTGAGAATGCCCATTCCTCTCCTATGCAGAAGTCTTATCCTGAAGTGCCACTGGGTGTTTAGTCAGGAAAATTACTCAGACGCTATGCACAAATTTCTTTCTTCCTCAAAACTTCTCTTGGACAAAGCTCATCCCCCTTTCTCTGTCTCAGCCTTTGCAACCATTTTGCATGCAAGGAATCTCCTGCCTCCCAGTTTACCAGGCATATTTACCACATAAAAGTGGTGAAATGTGGCTTTATCATAGAGTAGGAGCATGTCCCAGAGACTTCAAGAGAAAGTAGTTTTGTAACCAGGAAATCTGTTTACATTACGTGTCTGTTAAAATGCAATATATAGATAGAAAAGCTGAAATTCTACGTAAGGCAGACACATTTCTGGAGCATCTTTGTCCAAAAATGCTGTGAGGAGCTATGTTCAAAGAATGCTCAATGACATCAGATAGACTGGAGAGTTTTACCATCCTGTTTTATACTTCCCTAGAACAAGAGATGGAAATATCTGGGACTTGTTAAAGGCTTTCAGTGCATTTGTCATGTGAAGAGACAATGGAACATGCAAAATGCACCAGCTAAGGCTCTTAAGTACTAACCACAGAGAAATACTTGTGGGACTAACCTACCAGACATGCGAAGACCAAGCCAACACAAACACAGATGGTGAAGCCCTTTTCAGACCCTATCTGGTGTCAAAGGCAGGAGAAGGTATCAAATTAATTTTGCAACCTAAAAGTACGTGAGGAATCCAAATTCCTCGATCTCCTTTGCAACAGCATTTAAGCACACTAAAACAGGCAATGATGAAAGAGGCAGATTTTCTAGTCTTGCTTTTGGGTTTGCTACCAAGGACTATCCTCAGAACCCTCCCAGGGTAAGAGGCTGACAAACCTGCTGGCCCACAGACACACACATGGCTGCTCCCTCCTCTTCTCCTTGAATTTCATATCAGTTACTGAAATGAGATACTGAGCATGTCAACACAAAAATGTCCAGTGTTATACTAACATATGGAAGAGATGCCACAGAGAGGATTCTTCCCTCCTCTATGCTGATGGGTGGTGTCACCCAAAATATTCCACATTCATACCAGTTGGAGAAAAAGATGTAGGCCTACATTTTATTTTGAAGCCAGACTTGTGACACTTACTGTGGCTGACAGAAAAGCAGCAGGACGGTATTCTGGCACTACAGAGAGACCTGCAGCACACAAATCTATAAAAACTGGATTACAGTTCACTCCTGCCAGGCCCCTCGCCTCCCTTGAGGATCCTAGCCCATTAGTATAAGGGGGTTATGCACTCAGGTTCCCAATGTATTTCCATGGAAACTTCTAGTTATTTTAGACCTGTTGCAAAACTGTAGTCAGAGACAGAAAATACCACTCCTTTTAAATTGCAGCTATTGCTTGCTTCCAAATTATCAAATCTGGTTTTAAATGCCATATCTTTTAAATGAAATAACTGTCCTATCATTTTTTTCCCCCCAAAAGTTTCACATTGTAAAGCAATCAAAGGAAGGGTGCTTAAAGCATGAGGCATCCATACCAAACCTTGGTGTTTAATTAATTTTCATTCATATTTAGTTTCAGAGAATAGTTTATAACATCTTTGAAGTGTTTCCCTTTGGGACTTAGATAATGGACAGAGTTGCAAAGGAATAAGGTACCGACTATACTTAGGGTCTGCAAGTGCTACAGAATAAAAGTAACAGGATTGTAGCATACACATACCTGCACTTTCACACGTGAAAAACCTTTACAGCTACTCACAACTGAACTGAAAATATGTAATAAATTGTAAAAAGGGCAAAGCAGACAATTTCTGACTTCGCTAGTAATGGCACTCATCTATGTGACAGACAAAAAGTAGTTGGAATTAAGGTATTCACCTATGATCTGACATCTGTGCTTTTGCTGAGTCACATCATATAACATTTATATTTTCTGTTGGCTCTGGATTTGTCTATATTTACACAGGTGCTTTAGTAGGAAAAAGAGCTTAATCTTTTTAGACCAAAATATCTTATCCTGACCATTAATTCTTGGTATGTTTAATCCTGAGAGAGACAAGAAAAGAGAGCTTAATTTAGTTTTTCAGTACAGATAAGCACTTGCAGCCTGTAAACAAAACAAGAACAGTAAATGATCCAGCAATTTTAAAGTAATCTTTAAGGAACAGACATTAAACAAAACTCCTGATCACTTCAGAGGTTCTTGGTCTGTCCAAGTAGGAAAAAAGGAATTCCCAGTCATCCCTTCAATGTGGGCTCAGGCCACAGCAATTAACCAGCAAGGATGACCAAGGGCCAGCCCCTGAATCTGTGGCCTGGTCTGCCTTAGTTTGCTTGGACAGACCAAAACTCAGTCTATTTTCTTTCCCCCTGTAGCCTATATTTTCTTTTACATATTTTAGGACATTTTCAGTCAGCTCAGACATCCTCCTCCTGCCATGGAAATTTACTTCACAAAAAAAGCGGCAGTTGGTAGCCTCCTCCTTAGATTTTACTTGAAAACATTCTTGTAGCTGTAAACTTCAGCATTCCTTTTAGCTGGAGCTCTTTTGGGGTTATTGTTATGCCTAGTACTTCTTGGAGAGCATATTTTCCAGCTGTCACTAAGGAAAAATATCTGGAGGTTAGACCATCTAGCAGTGTTTTCATTACCACACAGAAACTAGGGGGGGAAAAGCAAAGAATTTACATTAAAAAAAAAAA
>VZTI01001048.1:5373509-5388773 GCA_013397865.1 Struthidea cinerea | reverse complement strand
AAAATAGGGGGGGAAAAGAAAAAAAATTATATTAAAAAAAAAAAAAAAAAAAAAAGGCAGATTTGGGCACACGCTTGCATGCAAATTAAATATGAAAATGCTGATACCACCAGAAAACCAGCTTTATCACTAGGACCCTTAGGCTTAGATAAAAATTAAGAATATCAGATTGATTTGGCTGTAAAACCCAAAGTTCTGATTTCCAGAGTGGTTTGCAATCTTTGCTGGGTCAGATCCTGAAACAGCCAAACAGCGTGATTCTCTTAGGATCTCTGAGCATATTTGCTCTGCATTTATCTACCATGACAGTGTCTGAATCTTTTCTATGTTAGAGGAAAATATGCTTCTATGTCTAAAAGACCAAAGCATATTCCATAAAAATCTTTGTCATGTCTCTGTCTTGAGAAACCAAGTGTTTGAGACACCTTTACTTTAAAAATATTTTTTTTTCCCCTCAAAATAATTATTTGGTGCTGTCTGGGTTTTCTTGGGCTGAAGCTGGTATCCAGATGTAATTACAACAGTAAGAGAAGTTTTTTCCATGAAGATAATTTGCAGAAGTTCCCAAAGATGTTCAGTGCCTGGGTTTAATCTGCCCTGGAAGCATGTTCCTAAGCCAGAACCACTTAAATGAAAACATTTTATCCAGGACTTTGTGATCTACATTGTCCCATGGGATTGCAGCTGTTGTCTTAGCATTTCAGAGACTGAAATTCCATCCTCAGTGTAGCTGTGGTTTGATCTATTAACTACTGTGCCTTGTCACCAAATTAATGAAAAAACCTTGGAAGACAATATGTTATGTAAATTTAATCCATGTAAGAGCAACACTATTTAGCCAAGCATTACCACTGGAGAAATCCATATTTCTCTAAGTGTGGCTGCCACAATATATGGAGTTCTGAACTTGGCTCAGAAACAATCTGAACAGCCCCATCAGTTATATAAGACTCGATAAAGAACAATTCAAGCACAGGACTGATGACAGAAAACACATCTAGACAATATGTTTAGTGTGTACAGTCCTCTTGAGAAGGAACTCATGCTGGTGAATAACAACCACACAAGAGGCAAACTTCCTGTTGGTAAAGAGCAGAGCTGCCACGAGGGAGGAATCAATGTCACAGCCAGTTTGAACTTAAAATAACAAAGTATGTTAAAAAGAAGAGGAAACAAGCTCAGATGCAAATACCCCTACTCAGCGAGTGCTTCACGGCCTAAACAAAGAACATTGCTTTAAGGTCCCTACAAGTCTCTAATGAATCACTGGAACTTATCTGCAAAGTTCTCCCAGATGGTCCTTCTTGGCTTGGCAGCGCAGTAGTTGCCTCAGTGACAGGAGCGATAGGGCTCAGTCACTGCGTTAAGATAACTGGGCAGCTAGGGGAGCATGCCACCGGCTGGGAATTCCCTGCAGGATTTCCGTGAGCCACTTAAACGTCAGATACTATCAGCGTACAAAAGGGGCCAGCACACCCTCTTATAGATGTGCTGGGATGGGTGTAGGGGCTTCCTGGGAGACATAGGAAATGGAAGTCCTCCCAGAACCCCAAACAAAGGAGAAGCAGGTAGTTACAGAAAAAGAATTTTCAGAATATGCGTTTTATTAGTGGTCCTTCATATAAAGCCTCATGAACAGAAACAGAGACTCATTCAGTGTGAGAATAGCTCAAGAAAAACATACACTCTACATCCACTCCATTCAGAGAGGAAGCAAAAAATCCCCCTAAACTTGGGCCAATAAATAACACCCTACTTCCCTAAGCTAAGCACTTGAAATGGCTATTAAAAGTTTCTCTGCATCATTTTTTAGTCAGGAAAGACCTCTGACTTTCCTCAAAACCTCCTCTTCTGTCTGTTACCACTTCTCACAGCACTAATTTTGTGTTAACTCACAGGCTCCTTTAAGGCATGTTCTGTCCCTATCACACGCTGTTTAGCTCCCCGTAGGCTGCTATGGATAAATGCTGGCACACTCCTGAAACACCCCAAAATCTCATTCCCATAGTGATCACATGAGGATTTCCTACACATGAACAGACTGTTATAAACTTTATCCAACCATTTGGTATGAATCTGAGAGTCAAATTCAAATGCATATTGGCTTTTACAGAATTTCATAGAGATGGAATTATGCCATTTTAAAGTTTCATTCTAGTGAGGCAGTGATTACTCAAATGAGGAAATGGTGTAAATGCATATTGAGGGAAAACTAATATCTAATACCAAGATTGTGTGGCAGAAAGAAACTCCAGAACTTTCATCTATCAAAATATTTAGAAATATCAAAATTAACATCTTGTATTTGCTACTACCACATCATTTAATATGTTGTATTTTGAATTTCAAAATTTAGAGCTAAACTGAAGCTACTCCATCATTAAAACCAAAACTGAATTTACCCATGTCAAAGTTTTAGAATTTAACCCATGAAGAATCATCTTTATGTATGAAAATCCTGTGAAGACTTACTTGCTTGGTAGCATAAGGGGAAAAAAAATCCCAGTAAATTTAATACAGCTTGGAAAATTCTTTCAAAGGCTTCCTAACTCAATTTGCTTCGGCTCACAAGTATTTTTTTTAATGGCATGCAAACATTTGAAAGCCAATAGGAACAAGGTGTCTCTGTACATTTTACTTCTTCAGAATCAGCAACAATACCTATTGAAAAGACAGTTTTGTTTCTAATTTAGAAGTAGCGCCTTTTAAAATAGTACTCTTACAAAAGCAAACCCAAACACAACTTGATTTCTTGTTCAACCACTTTCAGAAAGCCTGCAGAGCCCACAAAGAAAAGGTTCTAAGTCTTAGAGAAGATGTTTTTAATCCTTTTAATGAGGCGGCAGTAATTGCCTTCGGGGTTCTCCTCAAATCAGCAATATGCTAACACGCTTGCTGCTCTGCTGGGAAGCTGTGAAGTGTTTCCTTACTTCTCCCAGGGCCTTAATTACTGCTTCCTCCGGTGGCCACAGCCCATTCTGATTTCATTAGAGAGCGTTGCAGGGTGGGATCCTCTTCCACACACAGTGCCATGTGCAGCTAAAGAGCCAACACTGTGTTGGGAGAGGTCTCTGGAACCTTCAGTGGGCACTTGAAACTGTGCAAGATAGTGACTGCTGCTGCCCACAAAAGCTTAAACAATCACCTGTAAATTCAGCAACGATTTTACACACCCAAAGCTAAACAATGAATAACTATTCAGAGAACACAAATATATTCAGAGGCTGTAAATCCATGCTAGAAGTGTAAATCCCTGATGTCTTTTCTGCCCTGGCTCCACAAGCACAGAAGTAGAGAGACAGGAGGTCAGTTTTGAGTGAGTCAACACTTACTGCAGCTTTTTCTCACTCAAAACTAGGCCATCTACTTGCTCTGGATGAGAATTTTTTAAATAAGCCCACTCCTGTGCAACTTACTCTAGGCACTTCTGTTAAGTCCTAGACGTTTCTAAGCACTAAGAACTGCATACCAAATCCTGTTTCAAAATAAATCAGATCAGTCTGAAGCCCTGCGCTGACAATGCTGTGCGCAGTGTTAACTAGATCTGAACTTTCCTAGAACAGAGAGATCTTTGAAATCACTTTTGGCATTTGTCTCAGAAATGAGAATATTTGCATGAACAATCATTTTGGAGCTGCCACTGCAATGTATTAACTGGAGAAACTACTCTTACCGTATCCAACTCTGCAGCCCTACACACTGACCTTTCCAGCAAAGAAATAATACAGAAAGTATAAAACCAGACTGAGCTGGCCAAGAATTGCACAGAAGTGTTTTCAGAAACTCACAACTTTTGTCATCTCTGACAACCAAGTACTGTGCAAGTTAGCCGAGCAGATTCAGAACCTGGTGTACTTGTGCAGTCCAGCCCTCTCAGGGAGTGTTCTCCTTCCTCAGGCTAGGAATGTGACTTTAAATGAGACTACATAGCTGAGTTGTGCTCCCGCATCACCATTTAAAAATAAACTTATAACTGACTTTTGGTAAACTCGTTCTCAAAACTTTTCTGTTGATTTGTATGTATTAATGCCTCAGATAAATACTATTCTCGGATTATAACCATTTACATAATTATTCATAATTAGCAGGGCTATCTGTGTACTACTTGTTATCTAGGACTTTCTGTTGATTACATGTACGCTACAAAGTGGATTTCAAAAATAGAAGCTTCCATTTAATCTCCTCTGCATTACACAGAAATCTTTGGCACTTGTTCATAATACATTAGCTTCTAAGTAACATAATAATAGAGCTAGCTGTCTGACTCAGGGCTATTTCTGAAGCTGCTAATTTGATTTTTTTCCAATAAACAGAAAACTTTCCCCATTATGTTGTTTTTCTGCTTGCAATGAATTATCCCAGATTGCTACATAGCTAGATAACCTGATCAGACAAATTTTGTTTGTTTCATATAATCTTCATTCAAAGTATCCAATACATACCATGATGAATGTAAAGTGATTTTTTAATAAACATACTTTATACTTTTGACTGATTTATACAGCAGTAATACATCTGAGGTAGCAAAGGAGGAGGTATGTATGCTCAGGCGGCTGCACTAACACAAATCTACAGCCAGGGCATGCCGACAGCTGGGCAGCTGAACACTCAGGGACATGTTGATGTGAGCTCATTGTATGGCTGTAGCTGTTCTAGATTAATATTACTCTTACAGATATATTTACTCAGTCTGCAGAAAGACTTTTACCCCATAGCTAAGGAAAAAATTTCCAATTTTGTAGTCATCAGTATTGGTGTCCATAAAAAAATGCTAGTACAGCATATAAATATTCTAATATAAATAACGTGTTTCTAGTTTAATTCACAACTGTAAGATAATTCTAGAGCCGCACACATTCTGTTCCCTTCTGGCCTTGCTCCTGAGCTCAATGGAACAGTTTCGAGGAGAGATGAATGGAATTTTTTTTGATCTATGCTCAAAGAGCCAGACAAACAGAGATGAAGGCTTTTTAAGGAGTAAAACTGTAAGTTCTCTTGTTCAGTAAGTCTTGTCCATGGAAACTTATTTGACATTTCACAATTTCAGATATAGGTTTTGGTTTCATCATTAGCCTTTCCAGACTCTTTCAGAACATGAAAGGCTGAATTTAAAATTGAATTCATACAACTTTACTTATTTTTACTATGAGAACTGGGCTAGCAATCATACACAATTTAGTGAATGTGTTCCTACACAACACACTTGAGCCCACACTTCTCTCAGTTAAAAACTCTGAAATTAATGTGGATTTTGCCAGTGAGAATGCAACTTTACCTCCCATCCCCACCCCTAAAAACTGTCAAAGATCAAGTAACTCTAGAGTTAGTAGTTCATTAAATAACATAGATTGCATAAACAGAATTTTTGATTGGTTCTGGATTGTTGCAGATGAAACTCTAGGGCTGCTTAGTGGAGACCAACCAGATTGTGTGCAGGGACTCATTTTGCCTTTCAGGTAGCCCCAAATTATAAATGTGCAGTTCCTCATAAAATATTTGTCATTAATAACCTCTAAACATACTTCCTGATTTATATTCAGCTGATATTATGAATGCATTTCAATAATAAAATTAAAAATAATCTGAGAATTTACCTCAGTTTGTCCATCCCACATCTCAGGGGGTTTTTTGCTACAACTAAACGGACTTTCAAAATATGAATGTGAACAATTCCTCCTGGAGGTTTAGTGTTATTTTTGTCAGCCCCTTAGGGAGTTGAAAGAAGTGGATTCTGAAAGATAGTTTTCCTGCCATTCACATCCAAACTGAACATACTTAGTGAATCCAAGAGACGTAAATTAAATTATTCTGGTACTGTGATTGGTCCAATAATCATCTCCTTGGGTGTCAGAGAATCCACTAGACAAAAACAGCAGCCTGTCTGATTACCACCTCATTGGGGAGAATCCAGATACTGGGAAAGGACTCAAAAAATGTTCCATGGTTTGTGTAATAAAACAGCAGAATAATTGTCACAATGGTAGTGGCAGCAGAGAAACAATGGAGAGAATAAGACTTGGAAAACAGTTTTCCTGCTGTGAACAATTTCCAATAAAAACCTTTCCCTGTTAATATTGCTGGCAGAGTCCAGTTCCTGAGGACAGTGGGTTAAAAATGCATAAATATATGACAGCTCCTATTTGTGAAACAGTTATGAAGCTTTCAGTTCTGCTGTCCATACTGCTCCTTTTGTGAATGAGGACTTCAGCAATCAGATTTAGAATTCTTAGTAATTTCCTCCAAATCTTAAACTAGCAATATGTAAATAAACACCTTTCCTAGTTTCACCTTTCATATCTGATTTCATGGAAGGAAAGCAAGTAATGACTGCTACAGACGTCTTAATAACAGATTTCATGTGATCTCACGTAAGTCATACTGATTGCTGTTGTCTGAAATAGTAGTATCACATCTTCATCCCCAAAGTTATTTCCAGAAAGACCAATCATCTGCAATTACAGCTGACAATGATGTGAGATGCATATGTAACTTCAGCTCTTTCCAAGTCACCAGTTCATAACTGATGAGTACCCAGAGAACCTCCACGTTTGTAACAAGCTGAGAACATTTTTTCTTGCTGGGCATGAGGATTCAGTGGGGCACTTCAGTGACGGGAGGGAAACAGATTGCTCACTCCCAATTCCCAAAGACTTCATTTACACATTTTTTTCCTATATTTCTGATTTTTGTCCTAGAAACTGCAAGATAAAATAGTAATATAAACATTTATGTCAGCTTATGCTGCATGAGTCCTCATCCTGACCCTGAGGGCCCTACGTATAAATTTGCCCAGACAGGCCACAAAGCAAGGGAGGACCTGGACTGCAACACGCAAATACCACCCCCACCAGCTGCCCCAGAATTCTCACCAGGCTAACAGGGAGATCCATACATTTCTGTGAGGACAGAAACATGCACACAGCAATCAAGCATCTGGAGATGGGTAGCATATGTAATGAAGGGAGGAGAAGAATAATAGATGGAAGTTTCTTGTTAGAGCAAGAAGAATGTGTGCCCCTAGGCTGCAAAGAAGGACAGGACATCCCAATTCCCATTGTCCTAAAGTAACCACTGCAGCCATCTCCACAGACAACATCTTTGTAGCATTAATGTCATGCTATGCAGGCCTCTCTCTCCCAACTACACAGACGAAACCTTCTAGTTGCAGGTTTGGTCACCTATGATTTCATGTATAGGTCATGTAAGAAAAATGAAGCTCTCAGAAACCAGCCTAGTTGTGTTCAGCCCTCCAAGAAATGCTTAGTTGGCATAATTCAATTTCTTCAGTGTTGTATCAACAAGAATTCTGCTAATAAAATACAAAGTAGCCTTCATGGTATGAAAAAAAAAAAGGGAACTTATAAGTGATTCATTATTTTTCTCAAAGTGCCTGTATACAGAAAGGTCAGGTCCAAAAAAATATCTTGTAGAATGGTTGTTTTTTAAGAGTCGGGGTACCATTATTTCAGTAATTGTGTAGAAGTCTGGAAGCAGTTTTTTGTTGTAGAAAATGCCTTATGAAAAAGGTCCTTTCAGGCTGGGAAGGGAGTGCTGGATTATAAACCATGTTATGCAAGCCTGCTGCTCCAGAAGCCAAAACCCTGCCCCATCAGTTGCATAACCAGCTCCAAGGGAGATCTTTACGGAGGAGCTTCGATGGAAATTCAGCAAGTTACCAGCCATCCACAGGCAATAAACAAGGCATTTACTGTCTCTTGGCATTTACTGGAGCCAATTGTGCACAATTTGATTTTTCCCCCCTTCTCATTTCACAGCGTAAACAAAGAAACAACTCACAAAAAACCTGACACTGGGCAGACTGTCTCCTGTTGACACCATTCTGATCTGGGAATCATATTGCCCCTTTGAAATGCTGAACAAGCCTGTAGGCTGCTGGTACAATTCTGAAAGGAAGTGGGAGAGGCAAAAGCAAAACAAGATGCTCTGCAATGGAATGCACTAAAGAAAACCAAATATTTCAACCAATATTTAAATTCCTCAAATGTGGGACAAAACCTACTGATCTCACTCTTGACAATTGAAACCACTACAAAAAAAAAATTAGGGCTGATCTATATAGACATGAAAAAATGTCGTGCTCCCCTACAGATCAAGGGACACCTCACACATTCAGTTACCATGTTTCTGCTGTACTATTGTATTCTCTCTAGATTGTAGCTCTCAGCCCTGTTACAGGGCATACCAAACTTTTGCCAGGTTTACACAGAGTAATAGAGCTGAGAAAACAGCACCACTTCCATTTCCCACATAAACCTGCTCTGTCTTGAGTATTTTATTTTTCTTCCTCATTTGTCAGTACTGCACTCCTAGAGCCTTCTGCACGTGTGCTGTTCTCATCTTTACTGGTCTGTGCACCAATTTAACATGCAGGATGCTGCACTGTTGTTTTTCCTTATAGCAAAAGGCAGAAGGAGAAAGAAAGATCCAAAGTCTAAGTCTTGAGAGCCCATTGGGCAAGTCTGGTCAAGGGATTACATTTCCCATAGCCAAAACCACACAAAGGACATGTATGAACATTGCAGTTTCTAAGCACTTCCCCTTCTTCCTTATTTCTTTTTCATTTGTCCTTTCAGTATCATTCAGCTTGGAAAGGATGACTGGAGGTTTCACTCAGACCTCAGGCTGAGGTTATTCTTAAGAAATACAGTTTTGTCAATAATTTTCCTGCAAATTGTTCAGCAGAGCTGAAACACCTGAAAAAAGACGAGTTACACTTCCTTTACAAAAACACTAAAGTATAGGAAAACTCATACCCATGTCTGAAGAAAGCAGCTGCAGTCATCCAAAAGAAAAATTTACTCACCATTCTCACACCGTTATGTGTCACATTTGACATGACAAAATCAGCTGCCTTGCAAAAGATCCTACCCAAATACTTCCAAGTCTCTGTAAGTAATTAACTGTAAAATGCAAAGCAATGTTGCAGTTTGTAATATAGAACCCAGAAATCAAAGACCTTTGCTCTAACAGGAGAAGCTCAAAAAAGGGCCTTTATGGTTTTGGTTTCTAGGATTCCCTAGAGTCATAACATGAAAACTGATGAAGTTCACAATCAGCATGAATCCCCCTTTCTCCCTTCAATCAGATTGCACAACACAAATGATTGAGCAACCTATCCTAGATACCTTTAAGATTCCTTCAATTATCCTGGTCATGGTTCAACGTGAACTTTATTATAAAAAACAAGATAACCAAATACAAAGATAAAAATTATGAGATTAATGATGAATTAAAAGAAGCAATATTACACGTGGTACACAAGGCACAAGCCAAATATACGAACTGTCATTTCTGAGTGTCTACAATGCAAAATCAGCTCAGAACTTCTTCCTCTTCACAATCAATTTTCCTATTAAATTAATAAACAATAGTCAGAGCATCATGGTCTTACCTTGGGCACGCACAGAATTCCCTTTACTTTGCAATTTTTTTAAGTTGACTACTCTCATTTCTTCCCAGTTGCTTAAAAACCAACTGCTTTGTTTTGAGAAGTTAAAATTCCCCCTGAAAGACCATTTTGACCATACATGTTCCCATAGCATTCTCAAAGCCTCTTTAAACACTGGCAAAATTAAATAATGCATGGTGGAGCTTAGAAAAGTAAGGCCTTTTCAGCCATCACCTTGGCCCTTCCATTGTTTTCTAATTAGTGACTATTTGAACCTGTGCCAAACAACACACCCTTAGCTAAGCATCCGTTAAAGCAGTAAATTAGTCAAGTTGTGCAATCCCTTTTAACTCTGTCAAGCCAAATAAATATTGCCTTGACATCATGGAGACACTTCGGGTAACCACACTGAAATGTGCTCATAATATACAACCTGAACTGTTTTCAATTAATAATAAAAACTTCTGGCAGAAGGGTAGTGCTCCACAAGCACTTGTTTTCCTTTGACATCAATGGGAAGGAGCCAATTAGGCACTTCTGAAAATTCCATTAGGTATGTATCTGAATATTCAGTTACTAGAAATATATTTATAGCCAGAATTTTCAATGAACTTGAGTAGTCTGGATAAATTGCATATTCACAATCCACTGTGGTAGCTAATGCTGTGGATTATACTTCTAAGAAGAGACATGCATATTCTGAAGCAAAGGATACACAGATGTATTCTCTGTATGACTCTAAAGAAGTCAGTAGAGATTGTCTTAGTGTAACATATAAATTACTCATGCTTTTAATAAAAAACATTGTGTTCCCAGGAAACAAAAAGACATTAGGGCGCATAGATACAGATACAGCACAGTCAGGCTACATCATAAATAAGGAACCTGTGGATCTTATTTTTAAGCTGCAGTATGACTTTCAACCTAATTATCTTCACAAGCTCAACTACATCAGCTGAGTTTATTTTCCATCCAGGAACTTTCAGTGAAACAAAAGAAGTTACAGCTGCATCTACTTACAGACAGGATTTGCTTAATGGTTACAGTCCAGGCCAACTCCCCAAGATCTAGTTGTTTATTATTAAATAGAAATTAATAAATGATTGCAAATATAATTTTTTTAAGCTTAAGTACATTTTTAATGAACTCTGTCAGTGATTAAGGAGCAGTTTGAATTAGATAGATTAATCATAGTTAGAAGCTCCTAAGAGTAGATAGCAGGGAGAATTTGTGAGAGAACACTGCATGCTTGTCACCAACTACTACTTATTTTGTTGCAAGTGCTGCTAGTCTTCACAAAACCCTGACAGTGTCAGTTTTCCATTCAGGTATAAAGATTAGACCATGACAAATAAGTTTGTGTAATTTATAGGGGACAATATCAGTCGTTAAGGGAACTGTATTTTACCCCGCGTGTATAAGACCATTTCATTTATTGTATATACAAATAAATATGTCAAATATACATTATATATATATAACATACTCTGTTTGGAATAGGGGCACTACTGTTAAATACTAATAAAAGGACTGAAAGCAGGCCTTTTATTTAGAAGAGATTTTTAAACATAACTCCCAACACCTGCAGGTTACCAGGTGATCCATTCTTGGATCGTGCCATTTATACTTGTGTAGGCAATTGAAACAGTTGTGCAAAATCTTTACTGTCAGTAACTTCATGGGATGGCAAGTTACAATAATGATGTTAAACACATGGTTCGATGGCCACACTGAATATTGATAACACTGACTGCATTACAAGAGGTGTAGGAAGGAAGAAGGAAGGACACAAAAATGTATGGTTAAGACGGAAGCCATCCTGAAAAGCAGCAATTCACAGGAAGACCTGAGGGTCATTGCAACTAACACAGTTCAGCTCTTTGTGCAGCCTTGTAATAAAGGGTCTGCAATACCCACATTAATAATTTTACTACTTCAGCAGTTCTTTACAATGGATTTTTGCATATTTGTAAACAAGAATATCAAGTAGAAACATAACACTCGATATCTGCAAATGTTTGGAAAGCCAGCTTCTCTTCAACTATAAAAATATTTTGGAAAGCTTAATAGCACGACAGTGACACAGCAGGAAGAAGGTTAACAAACCTCAGTTTCGTCAAAGAAAATGTTGATAGGTGACAATTTCTAAGCACAGGTATTTACACATTAGAAAAAGTGCTTTTCAGTTCTGCTGAAAAATAGAAATAGATGCAAGAAAAAGTCAGTATTTCCTGCCAGTGAGGTTCCACTGGTTTTGATAACATTTTTATCAGCATGGTGGCAGAAGGATCCCTCACCTAGCCACTTACTCATCATTAGATGGGTCATCGTGGCATTCTCTCTCCTAATTCTCTATCTGTAGCATTTAATCTCCCAGCACGCAAAAAGCTGAACCCCAGGACAACCATCCAGATTATTAGGTGAACTACAATTTCCTGCCATCCACATGTCAGGCTACACAATCTACTGGCTGCTTGGCTATAAACTCTATGAAAGTGCAATATAATTCTATTTATTAACTACACAACAGCATGAGACTAATTATGAACACAGCAGAATGCTCATGGCTTCTGCAGAAGGAGACACAGAGGTTCCTTGAATAGCAAACATTAAGTATTTAAAAAGGTGTTACTTATTTACAATTAAGTACATGTAATGAAGAAGCCAGAGTTAAAAAAAGAAGTCAGAAATTTGCTTGGTATTCAGTAATAACAATTAAGTTGTTATATCAAGGCATTATTTTGCCTCAGGATATATGTGAAATGATGGTACTTAGACACACAATAGCAATATACACCCTAAACCAACTTACAACATATGCACCCAATGAATACAAATATTACATCCTTTCCTTCCCCATATTCATTAAGAATGTAGCAGTATGTCCATGATTTTGCCAAGAAAATCTTCAGTATTTAGTGGTAAAGAATACACATTGAATAAGGTCTAATAAATGGATACCAATATCTCTGCCAGGTTCAGAGAATTCACCAAGAAGTTGTGAAACTACTTATTTGCAGTTTTTCTTTCACTTGCAGTTTCAGAGCTGCAAAATTCAAACCCACTCATGCTTTCAGTGGGTTTATTTACATTTCTTATCATGAGCTACATAGAAAGGCTAGTGTGATCGAGATTATTCTGTTAAATTTAATATTTAGCATAAGGAAATGCATGGCATACCATTTCCTATAAATCTCAAATGTGGAGAACTATAGATATAATAGGTTAAGATTTGTTGACATCACCTGCAAAATAAGGATATTTCCAAGATGCATTTGTCTTAAAATCTCTTTGTTTAGACCAACAGTAGCACATTCAAGCACAATTTTTTAATAAAGCAACTCACTATATTATTAAACTGCCAGACCAGACTTTCAGCAGATGGAGTTAATTAACAAAGGTAATGCACTTCGACAGGCAAAGAATGTCTAAAAAAGAGTTAAAAGCAAAATGGTAATACATGGAACATTGATCAATTCCACACCATTTGCTGATTGTGTTAGTGTTAAGCAAATCTTGTCTTCCCCAGATTTACCTTGATGACTAAACAAGCGTATAATCTGTGAAATTTGTACACACTGTGCTAGGAAACCCCAATGGTTTTCTGCTGGAAACCTTTTCATTGGGCTATTTCCTGTTGACTTGCTCTGCTTAGGTATCTAGCTAGTTTTCCTTGGCAGGATTTTCTGTTGCCAAAAGACTGGAATGTTGAGGCTTTTACACTGACACTCAGGTTTTCTATGTATGTGATCTCCCCGTTTTACACATCCTGGCTGTTCTGAAAATGCCAAATGAAATTGAAATGCTGCAGAGGAAGGTTATTTCCTTTCCACAAAATGTATGAGAGATGTTTTGTGTCTGCAACTGTGTATACCAACTAATGTACACACAGAAAAACAACATGCAAAGACAATCCTACCAAAACCCGCTGTGGTTTAATTGTTCCTGCACAGAAACACGTCACACTTCTCAACCCAAGTTTTGCTCCACTAACTTTAACTTCCTTAAAGAGTTTCAGAAACCATTTCCACGATCGCATCCAAACATGCAGTTCCATAGACTAAAATCAGTTCTTGGAGGTTTTCAAGACGCGGCAGGGTAAGGCTCTGAGCAGGCTGATCCTGTAGCTGACCCTGCTTTCAATAAGAGCCTGGACTAGGTGATGTCTTGAGGTCCTTTCTGACTCAAATTAATCTTGGATTATATTGCCTTAGTAAGCAAAATTGGGCCCTATCTTGCACTAGTTGTTAACCAAATGCAACAGCAAGGACAATCAAAGAAATTTAAGATCTTTCATTAAACATGCTTAGAATTCACAAAAGGATTCACTACAGAGCATGTGAGGAACACGAGTACTGATAAAGCCAAAGCAAGTGAAAAAACCCCCACTAATATTTCTTTTTTTTTTAAAGGAGGAATGAACATACTAGGTGCTGACTTTGCTACTTTGAAAAGAGGAGCATTTAGACATGATATTGTGATACTAATGGAAACAAGAATTTTCATATCAGAATTCTTGTGTCTATACATGAGGAATTACTTTTCTCCTATACCTCTTATCAAAAGAATATTCTGGAAAATTATCTTGGGGTATCAAGACCAGCGTGGAGGCTTATTTTTGCTTCAATAACAGTAGATTTTCACAGTTACTGTGTTTATGGGGAATCTTGAATCTTAATTTGCACATATACAGCTACAAAATCTACAATTATATAATCTACAATTACAGAAGGATCTCTAAGGCCACACTGCATTTTATTTACATAGATACATCACTATTCAAGGACTCTGCATAAGCATTTGAAGTTAAGAAATGTAAGTTACAGTAGATGGGGACAAGAAACATCTGAGTAATTTTTCTTTTATGCTTAGAACTTTACAAGCACTGCAAACCCATGGATCTTTAGATGGCTGCCTTGATTCTACAAATGGAATTCTATTCTATTTTCTAATTCAGAACCTTATGTTTGTCGTTGAGTAGGCCAAACAGAACTAATGTACAGAATCACAGCAAACATCATCAGCCTCTTCAATAATACATTTAGTGGAAAAAGTTCAGCCATGCAGACAATTTTTTCCAAACTTTAAAAAACCAAACAAACATGTAGTCCTGTTAAGGTCAGCTGAATAACATCTGTGGAACTGGAAAGATGATCTATGATATTCAAGTATAATTTTAGAATATTTAATAGACATTGTTAATGAAATTCACAAGTCTGTACGCTTCCTAAATAGCAATTTCACTGTCATATGGATTATTTCCAAAGACTGTCTTTGTGCCAGGATTTTTCTTTAATTCCGGAGCTATTTTTGAGGGAAAACAGTTCCAGTAAATAGATTACAATGGGAACTGAGCATCCTGGCTCAAATAATGAAATTTGATACTGACTCCCCAGGTAACATGCAGTTTTCCCCAGTGAACATTTCAGTTTACCCCACAGACAAACCAGCTGGGAAGGTTCTGGGGCACTACAATGAATGACTTCTTCCAGACCATATGCTCCTTGCAAGACCATATGCCCTTTATGACAGTCCCAGATTAACCCAGTTTGCGGGAATTCAAACCCCACACATGGCACCTTTGTAGGCAATAGGAATAACTTAGAGTCCCCTTCTCTCTCAAAGAAAGAAAACCCCTATGATAACCAAAAACATCCCCCAGAAAACCCCCAAACCTACCCGCTCTAAAATGCACCTGCCACCAAAAAATAAGACAGGCCCACCCAAAAAGTAACCTCACACAAAACATTTTTTTTTTTTAAGTATAACATACTTTCATTGCAAAGAGAAGGTAAGACATTTACTTTTTTTTTTTTTTTTTTTCCGGGGAAGACGTTAAAGGGGGGTTTTTTTGA
>VZTI01001048.1:5101819-5373502 GCA_013397865.1 Struthidea cinerea | reverse complement strand
GCACTTTTACTTTTTTTTTTTTTTTTGTCCAGGTGAAGCAGTCAAGAGTGGATTTTCTGGAAGGATTTGCTTTATTAGACTAGCTAAAACATAAACCCCCGTATTAGGACATTTACAAATTAGACCCAAACTGTAGACCAGTTATGATGCCTCTAGAAACCAGAGAAACATGCCTGTCTGTAAGTCTTTTCACCTTCAGATCCATAGGCAATTTTGTTCCATGGATGAAATAAGTGGTATGTTCAATATTCCATTTGTGAGTGCATTGGCTCTTGCAACTTAATTAAATGCCTCACTAACTTCACACATCCAAGCATTTCTGCATGGCTGCCTCATATTAAACAACTCACAAGAAACAGAAAATATCACAAAACACTTCTGTAATCAGATATGGCATTGTACTATAATTATTCTCATGTTATAGAAGCTGTGCTAATAAAGATAAAGGAAGCTGGTAGAGAAGCCTTTATGGTTAAATGGACCATCATCTCTTTATCACTGGTTAAGCAGAGGGGAATTCCTAAGGAGACAAACACTTGTAAGAAGCTTACCTCCCAACTGACAGGCCAAGCAGATTAACAGCATTGTCAGTCACACCAAATCACCATGACTGTTCCCTCACTTTTATGCAAGCGTTCTGTCTCTTGCTAGTTCTGTATATTAAACCCACAATGGCTTATTCTAGTGGAAGGAGTTCCCATCCACGGCAGGGGGCTGGAGGTGAATGATCTTTGTGGCCCTTCCAACCCTAACCATTCTATGATATATTTAAAAAAACACAAAAAAAAACCCCAAAAACCTCATCAAAAAACCCACCCCCCCCACCAAAAAACCTGCTTGCATACCAATGTCTCAAGTAAGCAACATAAACATTTATTATGCTAACTTTTGTATTGAACAGCAGGTGCAAGAATTATGGTGGAGGATGAACTATGAGCCTGGAAACCACCAGCAAAAGAAAAGCTGATGAAGGAGAGGAAGATAGAACTTCTTGACAAGCCAAGAGGATTCTGACTTCACATTAATGTGAGATCAAAGCATCAATACATTTAATGTGCCAAAGACATTCGGAATGGTTCTGGCATACTTCAGATGGAAATGCTCTTTCTGCTTTGGAAAAGCATCATCCTGTGCCAGGTTGGGACACAAACAGACACTTAGATGCACACTGAAGTTCCTATGAAAGCATTTCAAGGTTGGCCTCTGCAACAAGATCCTGAACCCACCGCCTTTAATGCCAGCAAGTGACAACTACTGGTCCTGATGCTCAGTATCTCAGGACTCACAACTTTCTTAGTTACTCATTTATTTAAGCACCAAACACATATTGAACCCTCTAAACACAGTCTCTGCCTGCACCAACAATTGTAATGAAACCAGTGCAGCCTTCCCCACATACTCCAAAATTCTGAGTACTCGTTCCCATGCAGCTGCTACAGTGCAACTGCTTCATGTTTGTACCTCCAACTTTGAGCTTCTCTCCTGAGACCCTTTTCATCTTCATGGAAGAAAGTTTAATAGTGATCAGAACTGGAACTGCACCCAGCTTAGCAAGTCCACAGTTTCGCTAGTGTTTTCCCCTCTCTCAGAGTTCCATAGATCTTGGAACAAACTGTAGCCACCTTTGGGGCAGTTTACGTGGAAATGCTGCACAGCCACGTGGCTGCGGTTGTGCATTTCCTGTGGCATATGACACACTGCTCCAGATGGTGCTAATGGCATGGGACCTAAAATAGATTTACCTCCCACTGCAAATCTACATCTGATTTCCTTTCTGGGGGTATTGCATTTTAGTGATATTCTATGAAGAGAAACTATGGGCTTTTCAAAAATGTAAGTGCTTAAGTGCTGAAGTCACACTTTACCTGAAGCACTGTGGTCTTTCAGAAGTCTTTATGTACCTATGTATTTCTGAAAATGCCACAGAGCTCCTTTCTGTATCTTTAGGCCCCTAAGTGCCCTGTAAAGCTCTGAGTATCTTCTGGAACAAAACCTGCCCTGTTAAACCAAGAAAAAAACCCAAAACATGACTCTCACTCTGGATTTGCAGATCATGTGGCATAGCAGAACCTTAATTCACATGGGTCTGTCAGGTGTTTCCATAATACCAGTTACCCATCATTCCAGTATATGTTCTGTTCACCTGGGAGCTAAATGACCTTGTCCTGCACAGCCTTGCTTTGGGAGTCCAGGGGGAGTGGGGTATCACAGATGTCTTCAATACAGCAACCTGGTTGAAAGGGGAACACAGGAGAACACACTACAGCCACGACAGTGTGTGCCACACACACACACACATGTATATATGCATATACCTTATTTCTTCCAAGATACACGTAACAGAAAATGTGCACCTATTTCCAAGACTGTCCAGTAGCCTAGAGTGTCAAATCACTTAGTAGAACACAGAACTCTCAGAAAGGCTCTTAATTCAGATCGAATGTTAGAAAGTGTAAAATTTTAAGCCTGTTGAACTTGTACTTTACAGTAGGATATGACTCAATACCCAGCCCTTTCCACAATTAGAGTCTGCACAGAGTGAGGCAGTAACACTGCCTGTGGTACTTTAATAAGTTGTTATAACTCACAGTCTTTTCTGAAATATAAACACAGTTTTCAAAGAGACTGTCAGTTTTTTACTCATGATGTCGAACTTGCTCCCTACATCCACCCAGTGTGTTTCAGAGGCTCTGAATGTTGCTGATCATATTCCCCACCCTTCTGCACACCGATATCTGATCAGCCCTCCTGCATTCACTAACCATGAGATAGCCTGAAACAAGATTCTAATGGACAGATTGGTGCTTGTTTCACCCAGCAAGAAACTGGAAACCAATGTTCATAACTTCAATTTTTCATACTTAGGAAGAACCCCACTTTCATAGCAGGGTGTAGGACCATTGACTTTATTGTGTCAGAACAGCACACAGCCTCTCCTGTTTGATACCAAACAAGGCTGCTCCTTGCCCACCAGCCTGCCTTCTTTAATTTAGCTAAATTAATCTTCCCTGTGTTTCTGTATGTTTACAGCATTAGGGGAGATGATGCTAGTGAAACTTTTTCGAAGTAAACCTATCCCTTATTTTATAGGAGGAGGAGAATATGTGCATGCAGCACAAATTATAAATCCATAACCACCACAGCTAAACAGGAGTCCTAGTAACAAGAAGGTGTCACATATACCTTAGATGAGCGAAAAAAGAACCAGACTCTATTTCTGTCTCTACCCCTGCAGCACTGACTAACCACTGGGCAGATACTCACAATTTAAGGCAGACTCCCATTAAATCCTTTTCACTACACATCACTCACCATTGGTGCATTATGAGACAAATAAAAGACAAGCAAGAGCCCATCAGTGAGGAAAGAAAGAAAGGGTTATAATATTTTTACAGAAACATCACAAACTTATTTAAGCTGCTTTATTATTTGTATATAATTAAATATTGTATTAAAAGAAATTATAACCTCCCTTCCCAAATAGCTCCTCAACCAGCAATTACATTCACCTCCTACCAGAAACATTTGAATAATGTCCCTGAAAGGCCCTGAGACTAAACCCACCAGATGGGATAGATGAGATATCCTGGGCTTTTGCATGAATTATTTCAATCCATCATCATTTGGAAGACTCATAGCTGCTGTAATATTGGAAAGCTTAATTTGATTTCCATTTACAAAGTAGGGCTTTGATGGATGCTGTAAAATAAAGGATAACAATCTAGCTACTATATCTTTATCTTCTCTGCATTTTTGTTGACAGCAGAGAACTGAGGGCTCAGACTCATGACCTACAAGAGTTTAAACCACTGTGCCAGCTGTGACAACAGAGAAACCAGCACACAGCATCCAGCAAGGGCAGCTGCAATGAATCTTCTGCAATCACCCCCAATAACATTTTAGGCTACTACAACATCTACTGCTTATGAATCAGAGTCCTAAATAATTTTTAGTCAAAATTAATGCATTGAATGGTTTAAACAAAAATAATCATGTGCACACAGTGAATTGCTAGAGACTCTGCAAATTAATTTCATGATCAGCCTAGCATTGTCTTAAACCATTTCATTTCTAGTGCTATCTCCTTATTCATTTACTCAAAAGTCTGTTCCTGGCTCAAGTCTGGAAAGAAAACAAGTTTGAGCATTGGGAAGCTGTGTGTTGATATTATACATTTCACAGGAAGTGACATTCAGCCCAGGAAATTTCTCTTTAGATTAGGTGTGAGCAGCTGATAGACATACAGGCCAAGAGCATAAAAATTTGGTTAAAAGTTAAAATATGGCAAGTTCTTTTTTCCTAACGTAGAGGATCCTTGGATAGCTACAACAGTGACAGAAAACATTAATTTATTCCCAATGAATGCCAAATATTACTATTTTAATGCCCCTTCACTTCAGAATGTCAAGAATGCCCTTATCCATATTCTTGGTGTTCTGCCAGTAGATCTGGTAAAAGACTCTGATGTGCCTCTTTTAATTCAAGGCCCTCTGCTGTGAAGATCTCCCACACAAAGTATTTTTAAACCACAATGTACCTCCTCCTTCTCCTCACAGAAAATATTCCCAGACATTCATGCTCTGCCTTTTAGATATTCCCAATTTTCTTCTCTGCAAAACACACCACTGAGCTGGGTGTGTTTGGATTCAGGTTGCAGAAATGCTCCTCACAGAAAGGAGTCACCCTGCGAGTGGTTTCAGCATCGTTCAGTGCTGTGTGCTCCCAGGTCACTGCCCCAGTGGAAGGGCTGGTCCTGCCTCTGGCTTTGCATCCTGCTTTGCCCCTCACCAAGTGCTCGGCAGCCAGCTCTGCCCCCATGCGCTGATGGGAGGCTCTGTGATGCCTTCTCGGATTTTCAATGGAATACCTCTGAACTTCCGAATTTATCTAATTTATTTGTTTTTAGAATATAATTTCTCATGCGCCGATATCTTAACTCCTGGCGATCAGAACTGTTCAAACAGCAGACTTTTGGCCGCAGTTCTGAATTCAAGGAACTCATATCAAAGGTAAATATATTACCACCAATTGCATTTGCCTATCAAACATAAACTGTCAGCAAACCAAAGGGAAGTCCCTGAGCCGGGAAGCAAACGGAACCTACCACACAGCAGTGAGGACACCAATAAAACACCAAGATGACCAAATCCGAGCGCAGGTGTGCCCTCAGACAGGGCCGGAGCACACTGGGGCCGTGTCCATCGCTCACCCGGGCGGGGCCGGGGCGAGGCGCGGGCCGGCGGCGCCACCTCCTGTCACCGCGGGGACAGCGCGGGGACCTGCCCGCACCGGCACCATCCACACAACCCCAAAAAACAAACAACTGAAGCGCAAACTGAGTTTGGATTCACCTGCAACGTTCTTTCTAAGAAGGGAGTGTGTGTGTGTGTGTTTCTATATCAAACACATGCAAGCCAGCCTTTTATTTTTGATGAATAGACTCAGTATTTAGCTCAGCAAAGTTTTATCTTAAAATTAACAATACTAAACTCAATACCTTGAATATCGCATGCTCATTCAACAACCAGGGAGAAAAATGATACATGACTTTGGATTTAGATCAAAATTATAATGAAATAAATGATAATGAAATAAAAATGGATATATTTCAGCAGAACTCTGATGTCTTTGGACTGTTGCTTCCATTTAATTAAAAATATGTAGTATTTTAGTTCTCTTATGTACACTTAAAATATCATTCCTGAAACAGTTAAAAATACTCAAGTGGAGACTGAAAAGGGGACCCAATGCATTCAAACCCAGTTTCTTCTTAAAAAATGCTTCCTTTGAATTAGCCATTTAAAATTATACAATGCAATCTGACAGAATTTAGCGAGCCACAAGGCAGACAGCAAAAACTTGGGATTGTCATACACAGTTCAGCAGAGTTTGAACAGTACAATGGAACCACATTCTAAACAAATGCATAAAATACACAGGTAAAAAATGTACAAATCTAAAATCCATCTGTTTTTTAAAAGTCATCAATTGTCTACACCATCTTCTTGAGCACTGCAGTATTTCCACTGTATGCACAGAGTTACATACCAACATATACAAAATGGGTAGATTTATGTACAAAATTGAGCACAAGCAGTAGCAGTCAGGGACACTAGGAATAGTCTGAACACCATGAGTTACATTGTTGTAAGGCACTTGGGTTTCCATTCTGTGATAAAAAAGAGAAACTGAACACATCAGAGAAACACCTACTTATATAACCAGACTCCTCCAAATACCAGACAGCAGATTAGGTCTTGGAATCTGCAAAGTCATTATTATTCTAAACTGTATTTATGAAAATAACAAGTCTTATACATGAATTATAGCAGAGATACAACCTTCCCAATAAAACAGAGCCATCCTGAACATAAACCAGGCCCAGATCTAAAAATAGCATTTGATGCAGCTACACAAAATTCTAGCAAGAAAGGCATTCATATCAAACACAGCCTGCAAGCTTGCAAAACAGAAGGAAACATTGCCAGTATTAGAAAGACACTGTGTGAGTCACTGTTTGTCACGGAACTTTCACAGGCACTCTCTCTCTGGTTCAGAAATGCTCTTCCAAAACACGAGCTACCCTAATATGGCACTGAAACAGGAAGGAAAACAGCAGCACTAGCACCGACTACTGGGACTCATCTGAGCTTTGCTTGTTTACAGCTGCAATAACATTGTGTACATTACATGCCCTTAAAACTTAAGGGAAAAACTCCTTTCAACAGTGAACTGTTGAATTTGTCACAGATATCCTGCACTTGGCCTCACACCAGGAATCAGTCTTAGGACTTTACCCCTTTAAAGGGAGGGAGAGGGGAATGCCAAATCACTCACATGTAGGGGAAAGTCCCTGTTATTTTCCACTCAAAACACTGCTTCGAGGCCTGTTTTTGCAGCAACCAAAGGTTGAATACCACGAAGCATACTTCAGAAACAGACTTTGGAGAAAGAAATAGAGAAAGAAGAAAGAGTACTAATCTCTTTGCTCTCATGACAGAACTTGAGAGTTAAAGCTGAGTTGGGGGGATTCAGGTTAGATCAGGAAAAGGTTCTTCACCCAGAGGGTGGTTGGGCACTGAACAGCCTCCCCAGGGAAGTGGGCACAGCCCCAAGCCTAACAGAGCTCGAGAAGTGTTTGGACAATACTCTCAGACAGGGAGTGGGAGTGTTGAAGTGTTGTGTTCTGTGCAGGGCCAGGAGTTGGACTTGATGATCCTTGTGGATCCCTTCCAACTCAGCACTTTCTATGATCCTATGAAACAAAGATCACAATATATTTATACCCCACAAAAGCACCTAAAAAGTGGAAACAACATATGCAACCAGAGATACACCTAAGGAAAAGAAGACAAGTTCTTCAAGGAGCATGTTCACACATGCACACAGGCCCCAGGCAGTGCAAGGGAGCCGGTGATTTATTCTCTTACTATTTATTAAAATGATACCAACCACAGTTGGGGATAACAGGCTTTAAGAACCTGCCTAAGTTTTTATGGGGTTAGAACTTGGAGATTACATAACATTTCATAGGTAAGAACCACTTCTTGGCAAACATGTGCTGGTCAGAAGGACTCTGCCCCCCAAATAGCAAATTTCTCACACAGTTATTCAGAATAAAAAATAATTAAGATTTGTCTGTTTGAATGTAGAAACGTATTAAAAGGCTTTTTGTTCTTGCTACAATTCTCTTTCAGGTTACTTGTGCTAAGGGAAGAGCAAGACTTTGCCTTCTGTTTCTGACATCATAAAACCTGTGAAAGGGCCATGCAAAAAGCCAGTCTTCCAAAAACCCCAGTTCTTCAGTGTATTTCAGCTCTTTTGCATTTAAGCAAAGAGTGATTTCAGACCCCATGGAACTGGAGAGAAAGCCACTCATGCTTTAGGGTAAGGCTCAGTATATCAGAAGTTGAACCCACATTTTCTTTACAGTCCAATTTGATTTTACTCATGTGAACACTTGGCACCAGAGACTGGTTAAAAGGAAGGAGTAACAGACTTAAGTATGTACAGAGATACAGACACACGTACTCTTAACTTTGTTCTGATCTTGAAAGTGGCCCTATCGGTCAGCTTTCATAAATTACCTTCCTTTTTTCACCCCTCACTTTTGGGGTAGATCTCAGAACAGACCTAAAGGGGTGGAGCTGACTGCAGCTGTAGCTCTGCACAAACCAGCCATTTCTACATAGACAACATCACATTCTGTTAACACCACACCATTCACACTTAGAACAGGCAAGGCAAAGACAAACATGTGTCAGTGCAATTAGATAAAAAAAAATTAAAAAAAAATATATTAAATTCTGAAAGAGTACTGACGGTCAAGATAATTTCCAGTTTTAAACAGCAGTGTAGGTTTCAGATCTTTTAAAGCATTAAAAACACCTTCTCCCGATGAGAGCTGTGAATTTATACTTTCTCTTCTAACTACTCCGCCCAGCATTTGCAGCCTGAAAGAACAAATGGATTTTCTTGGGTTTTCACACCCTTCCCGGGAATCCTCACGGGCCCACGGCCGCCACCTGCTGGCAGCTGGTCCCACACGCGGGTCTCCAACTGACAGGAATTCTGCCCTCCAGGAAAAGGGTTTTTTAAAAAGTACTAACACACTACTCAAAAGGGAGTACTGCTACTGCTTTAATAAGCAATTCAAGTGAAGCAGAAGATTTTTTTTTCATAGAAAATATTACTACAAATCTGTAGTAGCAGCAGTTTTTAATTTACCAAAACCTGTCATCTATTAGCAACAGAACATACACAAAAATATCTTTGTTTATACAAATAAAATTAGGTTTTTAATATTCACAAAGTAACATAAAAGAGCAACATTTTTCTTCACACTGATAATCATCAGTCAGAGCAGTTGTGATATAAAAGCTGTGTATAGCATTCAGTCAAGCACCATGGCAGACAGTGCATTAAGATCTCTCATGAATGGATGATTAGCTAGTATTTGATCAATCTTCTGTCTTTGATCATAGTCAGGAAAAATTTTAATCAGGGCTTCTCTTAGCTGGACTGTTTCTGAGGCAGATCTCTGCGGTGGAATTGCTGGATGAGGCTCTGTGTTTTCTTCCCATGGAAGCCATGGGGATGAATGATCATCATGCACTCTGCCTCCGGGCTGTCGACTGCTGCTGCTCGCTTCGGGGAGGAAGAAAGGTGTCTCAGAAGAATATTGTCCACTGCTCTGTAAAGCCTTTTGTGTTGACCAAGAATCTCTATGGAACAAAATAAAACTTTTTATTAAATTAAGCTAAAGGAGATGCTAGCTGTAGCTCTCTGTACAAGAGAGAGAGAAGAGAACTGTGTATAACAAACTTCCCTGGTGCTCAGCTAGTTACTGACTGGAATCAAATCACGAGCATTCTTTCAAAGTGAAACAAAACAGGAGGTGTAACAGCTCTCAATCTGAATCTGACAACACTAACAACATTAATATCACTCAGGAATAGCCTCAATATGCTGTGAGTACTTGGCAGATTACAGCAACAGTCAAAGTCTATTTTATGAAGGTATAGATAAAAAGATACGTTGAACACATGTACACTGACATGAAACATGAAAATACTGACAGACCAAAGGGCTTCCAAGATTGCTTCACAAGACTACTCCTCATCTACTTTTGCTCTTGAGTAAGCTGTGCTCATATTTAGATCAGGGCCTTGTTTCCTTTGTATGATATCCTTAACAGGGTCACCCCAAGACACAGGGCAATGAAGTTGTTCTAGCAATCTCAGGATTTGAATACTCTTCCTTAAATACTGAGGTTTCATTTCAGACTTTAAAAAGTTGTTGCTACTCTATACTGTGCTAGCACTACAATATTTAAAGTTCAGTCTACTTCAGATGCCAGCAGATACCAGAGAAATGTGAAGTGGAACTCATGTTACAGTCTAGTTTCCTACCACCAAGGGAAACAGTATCTAAATTACAGAGCTCTATTTTAAAAGCATTTGGGTTATGATACGTCCCATTACTCAGCATGGAAAGGTTTTCTAATTGCTGAAGATCCTTCTAGTTTCTGATCTTGCTCCTGGCACCATTTATGCTTTCTGCATCATTTAACTCATGTAGAAAAGTCACAGTGAAGAAACAAAATTAACTCTTTGCACTGGCAGCTTTTCTCTGTCTTACCACACCACACCCCCGCCCCCTGCCAAAAAAAAAAAAAAAAAAAAAAAAAAAACAAAACCCAAACCAAACATGAAAGCCTAGTTCCAGTTCCAAGTTTACAGATAAGAAACCAAGCTCTTTTCTGTGGTGCTCTCAAAAGACTCTCTCCACTTCTACAATCACCACACTCACCTACCTCTCAGAACACTCTGTTTTCATGATATTTCTCTCAGATACAGGCAGGTAAAACACAGTGTTCCAAATAACATCTCAAAGGTTTTGTACTAGAGCTTGAATACTTAGCATTTCCTTCTGGAGTTCTAGCACTGCACTTGCTTTTTTAACATCAACACACTTATTTTCAAATCAGCTTGTAATCTATGGTGTATAAATGATCCACTTTCCTCAAATGTTTCCAACACGAGATTCTTCCTTAGTCTTTGTATTAATCCTTAAGTATAGCTTGCCTTTTCTATTGCCAATTTTTAAGTTGCCTCACTTGTTTTTGAAAGCCCTCTGAATACTCCTCAGAATTATTAGCCTTTCTAATTCCTAAACTGGTGAAAGAACAGCAGATTGCACAAAAGAGCAAACTATTTCTCAAATCTTGGCAGTTCATGCAAAGTAAATTCATACTTTGACTATGTGCACATTTAAAAAGTACATTAATCTTAAATGAACAATATATGTTTATTAATATTTATAACTATTACTCAAATACCAATGGATTTCATAACAATGCCTCAAAAATTGTTCTGACAACAGTAAGGTACCCTCAACCATGAGGTGAAGTGCCTCCCCTTCGACAAAAAAACCTGAGTGCAGAGTGTTTGTAGCACCTATTGTCCCACTATGGTAAGTGACCAACCAAGGTGTCTTAGATAATATCAGTGTAATGAACAACGCATACCCACATCTCTGGCACCTCTGGGTGCTGGTAGCACACCCGTGCATGAAAGCCACCACAGCCAAATCTCAGAAGAAGCTTTTGTCTTACTTATCTTAGTTCTCAGAGATCTCGATTACAGGCAAATGTTACCAGCAGATTCTGAACGAACTGAAGTAACAGGGAAAACACATTTTTTCATTAAACTGCTTCATGCTACAGTGTTCCTGCTTAACTTTACTGTGTTTTACAGGTGTATGAGTGAAGCAGGAGAACAGTTCATTTCAAATGCGAAATAACTGTGTCAAACAAAAGGGAAAACAGTGTTTATACCTAGAACAGCCTTCACTTCGAAGGAAGTCATCTAATCGGGGTCCATTTCTTCCCAAAGGATCATCAGGAACCATAAATATGTCACCAGCAAAAGTGTACTGGAGCAACCTGCAAGAGAGTTCTTTTAAATAACAAGGTATTACACCCTTGCTGTCCTTCACCTTTGTAGCACAGGATGAATTTCCTTAGAGCAGACACCACATTGGGAGTCCCTGAAAATGAATTAGTAAACCCAACTGAGATACAACCAGCATTCCTTGTCAAAATAATTCAATGAGAGCTGTGAACTCTTCCTATTACATTGGAGAACAGGGAGCTTTGCTCTTTTTTTTTTTTTTTGACAGCAACTGTTTTATGACAGAAATTTTTCAACAAGACCACAGTGGAATTTCCTACATGATTAGAGAAGATTTTTTCAGTTGTTCTAACTCCACTTTCTTGCAAGGATCTTCAGTAATGTAGCTCAAATGCCTGTGCTAGCAGAAAGCCACACAACTAGCAAATATAGCATTAAATGTTTACAGTTAAGCCACAAAGCCTTTTTTCTGCTGGAATCGTTTTGGGACAGGTAGAAATCTGCATTGAAAAAAACCAGTTCAACTGAAATTTATCTGCCAGGAAAAGAGTTGGTACAGTGGAATTTCCCCAGAAGTAAAACTAATAGATGTTAACATGAGCTCTTAAAAAAACCACAGACTAGAGATTACATGCCAAGTATTCTTGCTAAAGCTCTGGAGAACAGAACCTCACTTGGGTAGAATTCACTCAAGAAATAATGTAAATGCCTACATGACTAGCCACCATCAACTCTATGGTCTCCCAGCAATATTGTGAGAACCCAGGGCAAGTTTTTAGTTACTCATTTCATTAGATCTATACTGATCCTAGCCACTGTAACAGATGTATCCTCGGAAGATGTCAGGGAGATGGAGGGATTAGCGGGAAATTTCACTAACAGAAGGTCACACCTTAACAGTAAAATAACCTTATTTAACTGAAAGGGAAAAAAAAAATCCCAACAACCAAACCCAACAAACTAACAAAGAAACAAAAAGAAACAAGAAACAAATTCCACAAGATGAAGCAGAGATATTTAATAACTAAGTGAACTCATCTAAACCCTAAGAACAACTATTGCAGGGAAATGGCTACATGGATATGTTGCAAGTGTTCATTTTGTTTAGCTGTGCCAATCAGCCCCACTTGAGTAAGGTGTGATTGATTCTGAACAATTAAAAGTGACACTCTACATCCTCATCAGCTACCGTGTCGCCTTGAAAAAATGAGCTTTCAAACAAGAGAAGCTGTGAAAGTGGACTGCTCTAACAAGATCCAACACCAACCTTCACAAGTGACACAGGTGTGCTGTTACACCCAGCTCCTGCTTATGTGAGCAATTACAGACATACATGACAATATATGAATAATAGGGATATTGGACTACTCAACACATGGCTGTAAGGCCATGAATCACCACAGTGAATCACAGAGTACTTTATTTGGATCTACCAGAATTGCATGACTGACTAAATAAAAATAGTGAAATCCCACATGTAGGTAGAGTACCTACAACTTCAGGGATAGACATCCTTTTATGATTTCACAGAAATTCAATAATTACCTTTTTTGAATAATTTCTCTCCAGGCAAATGATTCTGTCACAAATTCTCTGAAGTTATCATTAGTCACAATAACACCTCCAGTTTTAACAGCAAGGTGTAATAAAAACCTGTAAAATTAATTTCAAAGATCACTAAGATAGTTTGTTTTGCTGGAAACAATCCAAAGATCTAGAAAACTAAACATTTCACCATCCAAATGTAATCTATTTGCATGAAAACAAGCACCTTGATTACTAGGAAATTACTCTGTTTTTACCCACCTTAAACTTACAACAATGTTTTAGGTAGCATGTATTTATTTAGTGCAGTAGAGTCTTCATGGGAGGTTTTCTTCCCCATTAAAAAAACCAACCAACCAAACCCACACAAGCAAACCCCCCCCCAACCCCATGATCTAAATATTTGCAGAGGTAAATGGCTTGGTTTATGGAACAGTACAGTATTTATTACACAATCCAACACAAACTCATTTCCATACACTTTTTTGCTTAGCAATAATGTCTGTGTTCTGCACGTTAGTTTGCTCTGTCAACACTTCTTAAAAACCTTTTTGTTAAATAAATTATGACAAAATGTAACTACTGATTTATTAAGAAAAAAAATGTTTGCTTTCTTTTATAACCTCTCTAAAAACATGTTTTTTGCCATTGGAAACTATTTTAGCCAGGAGATAATGGATGGTGTCCTTTTAAAGGAAAGTGCACGCTTTTAACAAAAGTGCAAGTATGTTATTATAACACTTATTTCCACAGTAATCTCAACTGTGAATACTGCACTGCCAGAGCATTTCTTATGAAAGGCTGAGTGTATATAAAACATTTGTGAAGTATTCTGTGTCTTGTTCACTGAAAGATGATCCCCACATTTCAAAGTTGATCTTTGGTGCTCAAATTAACTTGGAAGTTCACTGGCTTACACTTTGTTACAAATACACTGCTCCAAACACACAGCAATGTCTGTGTGCCAACATGGCATCAAGAAGAAAACAGAGCTAAATAGTATCTGATCAGTAGCTGATTTTTGCCCCAAGCATAAAAGGCAATTCAGGGATAGAGTGATGACCAGGAAAGCATAAAAACATTACTGGAAGATTAATTTCTTCAGACTGCTTTTTTTTTTTTTTTAAATTGCCATGAAAATTTGTGATTCTCCATGACTTTCTGAGTACATAGGAGTGTTTCCTACAGCAGTGAAATGTAACAGATGTAGAGCTCAGTCTTAAGCTGGATGCATAGCTCTGTCTAGAAAGGTTGCAGAACTAGCTAATAGAACCAGTCATGAAATGTTAAGCTTTTACAACCATTAGTCAGTTTAAAAAGACTTTAAAACTGTGTATATTCTGTACCTGTCATCATGAGCAGCAATTCTTGCTCCTAAAACCATCCGTGCCGGGGTTAAAGACAATATTCCAACATCCTCGAGTTGTGTTAAGAAATTCTGCTCTGTTAAAACATGATTTGACAATCAGTCTGAGATATAATTAGCAGAGAAGATGGGCTATTTTTGTACCAATTAAGCTATAGAAATGATATTGACAGCTAAAGAATTGCTCATACTGTAAAAATGGGGAAGAAGAGGTCAAAACTAGAAATTAAAGAGCAAACAAAAACTAACCCAAAAAGGCCTCCACTGATGGCATACCTGTTAGCCTAAATAGCATTTCAGGGTCTCTCACACGGTGTATGGAAACCCAATTACTCACGCTGAGCAGCCAGACTGCTCCTGCTTAACATTTGATGAAGCATTCCTTCTCCATTTATTCTTCACAGAAGTATCCAAAGAAATAGTTACAGTCTGGTTTCATTAAGACAACATTAAGAAATGTCCCTCACCTGTAATGGAAGGGTCACGTCTTGTTCTCCACTGTGGAACAAATACAGTAATATTTCTGTGGCCACGTTTCCAAAAGTAGTCAACAGCTATTGCAATTCCTCGACAGGAGAAGAATTTCCTTAGACCATGACTGAGGGCAAAAGAAAAAGAAGGGAGATTAAATTCACTAGGGTTTTACTGCCATGAAAACAAAGAAAATGGAACAAAACCTTGCAAAGTGAAGCTGCAAGTCCCACACAGAGCCTCAGGAAAAGAAAAGGCAGACAGGTGCTATAGATGAGGAATCTTATAAATGGAAAAGATCTTCAGCGAAAGAAGAGAACAGATATATCCCTTTGCAACTTTACAGCTCAGTCTCCTTTCAGTTTCTTGGGCACAACAATAATGGAATAATCAGAAGCACGTTTAGCTTTAAAAAAGAGGCCAATAGCGATGGTTTCTGAACTCTACCGAGTACAGATTAAAACTATAATAATCCAATATTGTGGTAGTTTCAAATACAGTCCTACTACAAAATAGAACACCTTTGGTTCAACTGATTACCAAGGATTACATTTGAGCAGTTCTCTGATAATCTGTCAAGGCCTCCTCTCCCTTCATTTCAACAGTCTGAGCTATTGTTCTAAAGCAAAATAATGACATTTCTTGGAAGAAAGATTGTCAAAACTTTGTATTTTAGCATTAATCTTTTTTCTCCATTGAAAAATATAAGATGCTCATTATCTGTTTTTACAACTCCCTTAAGTGACTTTCCAGAAAAATCAGCAACTGCCTAAAATGAAGGACACAAAGATTTGAGTTTAGGACCTTGTGAGGGCCTTCCCAATTGGAATTATCCCAATGAACCTATTTAATACAAGGCACAATTAACTGTCTAAGCAGACTCCACCATTTTCATAGAGGCTACACTTAGACAAAACAAAGATATGATTCCCTAGAAAAGACACACTGATTGAGCACTGTTGGCATGACCAGCCAAAGCATTTCTTGCAAAATAGTGTATAATCTATGTTTTGAATTAGATGTCAAATCACTAAAAGTACTTACAACAATAAATGAGCAAGTGGTATTTCTTTTTTAAACCAGTCTCCCAGTTATAAGCAAGTGCATATTATAATCTTCATAGTAAGCCCTGTCAGTTTTGAACAGAATCTTATCCTTAATAAGCCCTAGTTTAACCTACCAAGAAATCTTCCCAACAGAAAGGTCTTTAATAGATTTCTATGGAGATATATTTTACAGTGAAACTCAGCCTTTAGTAGCATTCATTTATCCTTTTGCAGTTTTGTAAATTCTTTTAGAAATAGGTTTATCAAAATCTAAATCTATTAAGGTTCTCTGAATTTGGAGAGAAATTCTTTATGTAGAAAGGCAGAAAAATGAGTAAGCCACAACTGAAATAAAGAAGGCAAAAAAAATCTGACTTATTAACAGAATTTCCAGAGGGAAAATAAAATACTATGCCACACTTGCCCTTAATAAAATTAAGGCGTCAAGAACACTCAAAGAAAGGAATAGAACAGTCAAATAAAGGAATGCAATTTTCAGAGAAGAGTTACTCTTTGTAAACCTTCTGGGACATAAAGTTAAAATGCAGTCATCATCCCACTAATTGAAGTTAGCTATCCTATTCATTAAATTGGAAAACCCGTAAATATTTTCAATGAATTAATGGTTTTCAACCGGACTTCAAGAAATGCAGAGGTCTTGACAGTCACGTCAAAATTTATGCCTTCTCTGCTTGTTCATTGTCCTGTTCTGGAGCTCTAAGCTGGCTGAACTACACAGTGCACTGTTTTTTAAGTGTTTTGAAGCTTAGAAAAGCAGCTCTTGATTTGTCCTGAATGAACACAAAATCCTGCTCTGCTACAAATTAAAAAAGCATGCAAATAGAAGCAACTTATCAAATAACATGTAGAATTAATGTATGCTATAATACGAATAAATATGACACTGCTAAACTAAAAGAAATATGAAATGCTTTAACTGAATTAGATAAACACCTGAAGGGACAGCAAATCACCACAGCAATATGGTCTTTTCAAGATATCCATCTCAAAGACTGCATCTGTTCTCCAAATGCCATTGCAAATGCTGGTTTTGCCTGTCCCAGTTCTTTAAATACCTGTGAAGGCCCTACAAAGGTATTTCATAAATTAAACAAAAGATGATCATAAGCAGCACAAAACAACAAAATAGCAAGTTGCCTTCTGGGACACGTAACATTTTCCCCTTGGTTTGTAACTAAAGTAAATGCTGTCGCAAATGAGTGGTTTGGCTGCTTAAACTGTCAAAGGCATTGCCAAAGGCAGGGTTTGACATGAATTTGTGAAAATATGGCTTCACAGAGTTCAGTGGCAACATTCACTCTTGTGAACTTGTGAAGAATAAGTTCATTATTTACTGCACAGGTTAAAGCATATAAAGATCAAATTACAATCAATTTGGAATGATTTACACAGAAGCCAGGAATGCAGAAGGGGATGAGGGTGCAAAGCATATGGATGCAAAGATAAGGGTGCAGAAGCGTTTAGCAGCACTTAATCATCGAGTACTTTAACAAAGCAATTCCATAGGGCTCACTATAGTTATAACAATGACTTAACTGTAGATTTGAGGCAGTAACATTCATACCATGATCAATTCAGACACACACAGGTACACAGTGTAAACACCTAATTCTCTGTGCCTAAAGGCACCCATCAAAAAATTCCACTCAGCATCAGTGAAATGCTCACACCAAGTCCCTTTGCATTTCCCAACAGGCAAGGGTCACACCTCAGGAGGTGTGGAGAGGTGTGTGGGAACTTCGCCATCAGGAACAGTCCTTTGAGTATCACAAAGGTGAGGATTTGTGAGCTCTGAGCAGTGTCCCACTTGAGGGAGTTGCTGGCACAGCTGCTGAGCCCCAGGAGAGCTCAAAGGGCCTCACTCTGGACAGGTATTTATAGGGCCGCAGAAGGTTGACTTTGGCCAGCAGTAAGTTTCCCCTCCTGGCCATAACCCAACTCGGTACCTCCTGGTCATTCTTCCCCAAAGAGCAGGAACAATGGTGCCCATCCACTTGGGCTATGATTCAGGTAAATAGTTTACCAAGGCTTCAAAGGATTATTGCTTATCCTTCGTTTCCCACCTTGTTTGAGCAGCTGACGTTTCCGATTGGATGCACCAACACAAGTACATATCATTTACACACTATTCTAGCGAGATAATTCCATTCAATTATTCTTTCATTCTGAGTTTCTTCCACATTTTAATACAATTTAAATTACCCAACAACTGATATTGCAGTCTGCCTGCAAAGGCCTGTTTTCAGCATACAAAACCAGGTAATTTTTAAAAACATTTGTTAGCAGCTAGGGTAAACTCCGGGCTTTTTCTCATTCCACAAGCACCCTGCGACAATGTGATAACAACAGATCAATGTGCTGCACATGTCAAAAGGAAAGATTCTACAGCTTTTGCAGTTTTCCAGACTTAAGACACGAGACAAGCAATGATTCAGAAACCCACACAGCATTAGTCTAAGCATGTGGGTGATGCATTAAGACCCACACTCCCATCAAAAAACCAAACCCCACAAAACTCAGGGGTCAAAAGAACCCTGAACCAGCATGGGCATGGAAGCAGTTCTCAAGGTATTGAGAAGTAAAACTGAGTACAATTCAAAGCAATTTTGCAAACAAATCTTCACTTTATAAAATGCAAGAAAATAATGAGGCTTTATTTAGCCAGAGAGAAGCTCCAGAATACCTGCATGATCAAACCAACAGGTCCCCAAGCATCGATTATTTAGTAGAACATTTGAATATCTTGATGGTTCTGCTATTGTGAGGCAACTCTGTCCTTTATGTTTGATAACTAGTTTCCATTTGGTTAAGTAGAAGGCACCAGGAGTTATATAACCTTTTTGGGGACTGTATGTCAATAGCACCCAGCTACTACGCCCTACTCCAACCTGGGGTGTGTGCAGCCCAGCTGGTGTGCAGGGCAATCCACTGGAGTGCATGAAGGAAATATTAGAACCTCAGTAATGCACATATATAGTTGGTAAATATACACACATACATCTGCAAAACATAACAGGATCCAAGCACTAATATGCAATGCTGTTAGAGGAGAAATATATCACTACTAAACGAGAACCTCCACTTTAAAACTACAAGATGTTAAGAGTACAAAAAGCCCCCAAGCCCCTGAAATTGACACTAAGTTAACCTCTTTGTTAGGCACTGGCAAAGCAAATTAAATTTCATGCACAACACTGATTGCAACAGAGCAAAGCTCGCCCTGAGATTACTTCTGACTGAAGTGTTACATTGAGCCGAACACTGGTGATTCAAATCAGGTTACTCTGAAATGGCATAACTGTGTGTACATGCACACCAAAAACCTAGCTAGCAAAAACTTTACACATGCCACTGCAACCTCTTAGCCCCCATTTCATCTGAAAGTTCATTGAACTGTAAATAAAGAGACAGCTGAAAAGAACAATACTTACGAAATTGCAACATTGCTTCCATCAATAATTATATGTTTTAAATATGGTTTCCCAGGTTCATTTATCAACTCCAGTCTGTATGGCTTCTTCAGAGAGTCCAAAAATCTTTGAACTCCAGTAACTGAATGATCTGGATGTGGTCCCACTGTATCTCTATCTGGATTCGAAGGATGTTTTTGTGAATTCAGTAACCGGTCTGGGACAGGATTGTCACAATGTGAGGTTTGGGAAAGGCGCTGGTGGAGAGGCCTCGCTTGAGAAGAGCTGCAGGGTCCCAGCTGCTCGTCAGAACCAGGGTGGCTGTTTTGTACAGTTGAGGGCCCTGCAGATTGTTGCTGAAATGCAGTTTTACTTGAGATATACTGCATATCTGAGCTCCCTCTGGCTACAAAGTCAACATCTTTTAGAGCTCCAGCTTGCACAGTGCTGAAAGTTACCCCACCATCAGTTTCTATATTGCTTGACCTTGAGTTATGATTCTTACCAGGACCATAAACATCTCTCTGTTTATAGCATAGAACTGAATTTTTGCTGGGAGGGGAAGCAGATTTGCATACTAGTCTATGCATTTTATCTTCTGCAGCAACTTGCATGTCTGGAGCACCTCTTACTTTGTGATACTCATTTTTTGTCTCCTTTGAAGTATGACTGGATTTAAGTGGACTTCTATTCCTAGAAATGCCTCTGTCTTCTAGCTTTTGTGAATTATTTACATTGTCTCCTAAAGGAAGATTGACAGTTCTAGGCTTTTGAGATGACTGATCATGTTCTTGTTTAAACTTTAAATTTTCCTTTTCAATTTCTTCTAGCAATATTAGTGGTTCCACAGATTGTCCTAGGATACCAATAACTTTTTCTACAATATTTTGGGAATATCCCATTGTTCTGAAAAAGTTCACAAGAATCTTATATTCCATTTCCTCAGTGAGAGCATCACCTTCTTTAAGGCAATAAGTAGAACCATCTGATTCATTGCAGCTATCCAAAACCAGATCAATAACTGCATCAGTGTCTGAAGGATTCTTGTGTAAAGCAGATTTCACTTGCTGATCATTTTCCAAAGAGAAATGCTTTTTAGGGAGCCTTTCCTCCTCATCAGAAGACCTTCTTTTACATGAGTGCCTCTCTTTAGAGGCCACTGCCTCTAACAGAGGGCCCTTTATGGGAACAAATCTTGTTTCAGGAGCATCAGAAAACACAGTGTCCATTTGCTTTGTAAGCTCAGTGACAGGTGTGCCAGCATTGCTTCTTGCTTCCTCCCCATCTGCCCTTCCATCTCTGCTCGCAGCAACAACTTTGGAGGTGCTGTTCTGTCCAAGCTCTTGAGGGCTTTCAGAACCTGTGAGATCTATGACATCACTCTCCCCTTCAGAAAAATCAGTCTGGGTGAGAGCTAAGAGTTCTCTTTTTAGTGCACTAGGCAAAATCAGTAAATCCATTGTATACTTATCTGCATGTGCTTCCACAAATTGTCTGAACTGCTTTTTAATCTCTGATTCATTGTCATTTAATAAGCTTTCATTATTCTCAAAAAGCTTCACAAACTGCTGCACATGACTTTGAGCCATAACAACAGCTTCTGCACCCCCCTTAATACTGAGCAATCCCATTTCCAGCACTGTTACATCAGCACAGGTATCCTGAACAAGACTGTTGAGAAACAGGCTCTGTGCACCAACAAAGATGCAGTGCATGTCCTTTGGGTAGTACTCCTTTTCTTCTAGCTCAGGTTCACACAGTCCCTTGATGTACTCCTAAGAGGAGAAAGAGAGCAAAGTGAATAGTTGTGAAAACCTAAAGTATCCAGTTAGTTTTCATTAGGTCAGAAACAGACAGGTTAGAAAATAAAGCGAACTTAGCATAACGAATGTGACAAAGTAAACACTACCAGTAAACAGGACAACAGAAATAAAACACCAATATCTAAAATGATTTTTAAATAGCTCTCATAGAAGCCTCTCTTTTACATTCTCTTGTTTACACCTGATAGCAACAGGTTACTTAATTCGTAGATCAAACCATTTAAATGATCAGACCATCAAAAGAGATTTATTTCCCATCCCCATTCTTTGGTCAAAGAGAACTCTTCATAAACAAATGCCTTTCACCAGAGCTCCACCTAGTCCATAAACCTGAACTTCTAAAAACAATTTCTGAAGTACATTGCCTAAGGCTTATCACCAGCAGCCATCCTATATTTTTGTTACTGAGAAAACTCCAGGCTCCAGATACTTCTGTGTCCCTGAAGTTCAGCCTTTTCAAAGATTAAAAAAATAAAAATTAAAAATCCCAAAGCCATTTCTCCTACCTGTAAGTTACTACAGGTAAATTCACTATACTACCTTGTTTTAAATGTGTCAAGATCTCAAAACTCTGTCAATACAGTATACTGTTTATTCTTTCAGATAGCATTATTTTTCCCAAACTGCCTCTTTCAGTCCTTAAAATTCTTTAATATAGTGAAACCACCTTCTAAGCTGCAGTCATTGTATCTGCAGAATCCCAAGTATACCACATTTTATTATCTATATTTACTCTCAAACATTAAACTTCTTTTAAATGGAACTGAGAACCAACACAAGGTAATGAATAACGTAACACCACTTCCTATCACCTCTTGAGTTACATCATCATGAGTATCAAAGCAGGCTGCCTCAGGAGCATATCAGCACAAACTGCTTCCGCGGCAAAACCCACAGGGTTAATCTCCATGCCTTAGTCATCATATGACTGCTTTTGCAGAGCAACAAGATAACATAACTAGTGAAGAGGATGCTCTAAATCTGGGAGCATTTTTTTTTTTAACTAAGCAGCACAGGAGAACGTACACATTACATCTGACTGATGAATTAAAACACGTATTGTTATCACCAAACTTTTCAAAGGGAGACAGAGCTAATTGTTCATACTTTCTAGTCAATAATTCCACCAGACAGTGTCTGAAAACTTCTCTACCTATAGGAGAAATCAAGTTTCTCATACCCTTCAAAGTATTAGAAAACATTTTTGATCTTGTTATGAAAAGCAGCAATTAGAAAACTGAAATCTTGTGCTATTTATTTCTTGTGCTTTAATTTCCTGGAAAAAAGGGAAGTTGCACTGCAGATGCCTACAGAAGAAGAATAGCTACCTGTAACAGTTTCTGGATTCTCTAAGCCCAGGCAAATTAGTTTGGAGTAAATTTCAGAATCAAATAATTCAACCCCCTATATACTCATAGTATTTTCCTTACCACTCATTGTAAGGAAGTGCATTATACGTGAAGGAACACGTGCATTGCACAGTTAAGGAATCAAGTTTTGAAAGAGGGCTGCCAAGCCTGAAATCAGTCACAAAACACATGCTCAGGATCCCCACTATAATCCAAGCGTAGTTAAACAAACAGACCGACCAACGCCCACATATCGAGATTTTGGGTTTGAAAAGGACCTTCAGCCTCGCTACTGCTCGCACCAAAACTCTCATCAAATGATTCAAACAGCTGTACTTGCCAGGTTCACTATGACTAATATCAATTTCAGCACTACTGCTGAGAAACTCCCCCCCAAAGGTTAGTTGTGCAAGACATTTAACACGTGTGAAGATACTTCACAGCAACTGTTGTCCCCTCTGAGACACAACCCGCATAGATAGTTATCTTAACGAGTTAGAGCTGGGTTAAAAAGAGAACCATCTGCTCCAGACTGGTGAAATTGTTCAGGTCTGACAACTTTTACATGAAGGAAATACTAGCTGCATCAAGTTTTAGAGAGAGCTTTGCTAACGAGCTACCAAATGCCACCGAATAAGCGAAGTCGGTAAGGCAAAACATGGCAACGCCCAAACAACTCCGAGGAATTTATTGACTCGGGGAGGAAGAAGGAAAGCGAAACATTTTAATCTTGCTTCAAAACAAACTCGGCCCATCCTCACCGGTGTTACCCCTCAGCTGCGGGCTGGACTATTTCATAATGCGGTGCCCGTGAACTTTGCACTTCTCAGCTGAGTTGTTTCGCTTTATTCCCTACGCTTATGTCAACACGGCCGGAGACTCCCTGGCACCGGGTACACACCCACCTGCCAAGACAGCGCCGCTTGTTTCCTCCTGGGGCACTCGGCTTTTCCCCACCCTTTCTTCCTCCAACCCGCGGCCCCGGCCGTGCCCGGCCGGCGGGGCCTCTCCGCACGCAAACCCCGGCTGCCCGCGGCCCCAGCGCCCCGCCCGGCCCCGCTCCCGGCTCCGTACCTTGGCGCTGCTCACGGCCTTCGCGCAGCCCGCCAGCTGCACCCAGATCCTGGCACTGGCGTTGGGCGGCGGCAGCGCCGGCCGCCAATCCCCCTGCGCCCCCAGCACGGCCAGCCGCACCTCGAACAAACCCTCGATGCGGCCCCGGCTGCGCTCCAGGAGGCGGCTCTTCTCGGCAGGGACGGTGAACTCATCCACCCTGGGCCCCGGCGTCGAGCCGTGCGGTGTCCGGCGGGCGGCCATCAGCGCAGGGCGCGCAATCCCATCGCACCGGGAGCCACGACAGCGGGAACAACAACAGCGGGAACCGCGACACCGGGAACCGCCGCACCGAGCACCCGCGTCATCGGCCCGCGACAGCGCAGGCAGCGCCCGCCCGCAGCCGCGCCGCCACGGCTAGCACAGCGGGCCTAGCCCCGCCCCCCGCCCGGCCCAGGCCGCGCCCCTGCCTGGGCCTCGCCCCGCCCCTCGCGCGCCGCAGTGTGGGCGGGGCCGTCCCGCCCCCTCAGGGCCGCAGGCCGGGCCGGGCGGGCGGGGACAGCGCGGGTCGGCTGGGCCAGCCGTGCCCAGGCAGGGCCGTCCCGGAGCACACGGCACGGCATTGCGCCCAGACAGGTCTGGAATATCTCCAGGGAGGGAGACTGCTCAACGCCTCTGGGCAATCTGTTCCAGTGCGCAGTCACTGCCCAGGAAAGAAATTCTTCCTCGTATTCAGGTGGAACTTCCTGTGCATGTTTCACCACCGAGCAGAGCCTGGTCCATCCTCTTGGCACCCTCTCTTTAGATATTTATACACATTAATGAGGTCCCCTCTCAGTCGTCTCTTCTCGAGGCTGAACAGGCCCAGCTCCTTCAGCCTTTCCTCGTAAGAGAGATGCTCCAGTCCCTTGATCACCTTTGTCTCTCCGCACGACCGGCTCCAGGAGCTCCCCGTCTCTGGTGCTGAGGAGCGCGGAACTGCACAGACCGCTCCAGACGCGGCCTCCCGGCCCCGCCTCTCGGCTCCCCTGTCCCCGCCTCCCGGTCGTTCCCCGCCCCTGGGCTGCCCGCATCCCTGTCTGTGTGCCCCGGGGGGATCCGGGCGCTCCCCGCAGCCCTTATCGCCCGGCGCAGCCCCACGAAGGGGCCACTCCCAGCTCCGCGGCCACAGGCAGAGGCTTCCGCCCGCCTGCCGGGGAAACCTTGGTTTAAGACACTCTTGGCACAGCCAGCTCTGGTATAGTCTTCTTGGATTTCATTTAAAGAGAAATGCAAACTTTATCCCTTCTGATGGCAGGGGACAGAAGTCCCATCCCCAAATCTTTAGCTCTGATAGCTCGGAAAATATAGAGTGCAGATTTTTATTTAACATCCCCTCCCCCCCCTTCCATCCCCAAACTGTTAAAGAGACGTGAAGGATAAGATTAGTTCTCAAAAACTATCTCTGGGACTGCTGTTGACTTTTGAGTGCCTGGAGCTGACAATACGGACCAGCTGTTGTACAAAGGAGTAAATGCCTCCTTTCACACCATCCCAGACACAGGTTAGAATCTTCCAAGTTCCCCTTGGAAGTATTTGATTCCAATTTGTTTTGGCCATCTCTTCAGCATCGCTGTGAAGTTAAGATTTTAGCAGCTGTTCATTAAATACAGCCTCCAAAGGGAGGACAAATATTTTATTGTTGATCATCTAAATGTACATATTTCGTTTTAGTCTACTTGTATGTTACACCTGGAAAGGCTTAATACAAAAATACGAAATATCATTTTTATAAAGCCACTTGTATTCCTGATTAGAACTTTTTAACCAAATGACAGCTTGCAGTTCTTAGCCCATAGGAAAAAGCTAAAAGCTTCCATCCAGGTATTGCTATATACACTTTCCTATCTGAATTTGAAGTCATTCTTTGAGCCAAATAAAATATTTGTCTGTGGCAGTGGTAAAATGGAAAAAAATTACATCTGTGTCACAGGCTGCATTTACACACAAATACTCATTCTACACAGGGCAGGGTTTTGACAGGGAGTGTCATATTCAAGAAAGATACTTCCCTGAGGATATTTTTTTTCCTGTTTTTGTTTAGACATTTGCATTTTTGCTTGACCAATTAATTATCCTGCAAGCTTCACACATAAGAATGTTATCTAACATTTAGCGAGGCAATTTCTGAGGTGATTGGTGCCATCCACTGTTAAAATGCAGCCACTGCAGCCAATGTTGCTTTTAGATACTATTACTTACAAACGACGTTGTAAGCAAGGAACTTTTCAATAAAAATGAAATTACCAGCATTTTGGGACACAAAGTAGCATTAAAAGGCTGAAAGAAAATTGACTTATACCAGATCAACCCAGCCTTTTGGAATATCTCATATAAAATAATGATGAGTGACTTCTAAATGATGTGGGTAATGCTTGGTGCTGTGGGTATTTTCTTGTCTGTTTTGCCATGCTGCATGTTATAAAACATGGTTTCACTGCTGAATTTATTGTAATCTGTATAATTCTATGTATATTCTTGATAAAGCTGTATTCAAATGCATTATAATGGTCTGAGGCTGCTCTCAGGGAGGTCATTGTGAGTGTGAGTTGTGGTTCTGTGACCCATCCTGCAGAGATTAGGTAGTACCTGACATTGTAACATTCAAAACAAACTAAAGCCCTTTTGAGTGGAAAAAAAGATGCTATTGAAAAGGTTTACTAATGATTATATACATGGGACAAATTATTAAAACGAGTTAGAATTTTTTCCCTGCATTGTTGTGATGCAGACTAGAAAAAATATCATATTTTTACCTTTTTTTATTTGTTTTGGAATTGCAACCTGGACTTTATCTTCCTCATACTTAGGAGAAATTTCAAACCTCCTGCCATAAGCAGAAATGCAGGTGTACAAACCCCAAATGTGAGCTAGGTTGAGAACACTGGAAATTCTCTGACATCTTACAATAGGGTGCTTACGAAGTGAATTTGTCAGGGAAGAATGATTTTGTTTTCCTCCTATGGGTGTTTGCAGTAAAATATTCAAAGTGAGAGTCTCTGTTTAGTTGGAGGGGAAATCTTACTTTCCTGGATCTTTGGTTAGATCTTGTAAGTTTGTTTTAGAGATGGAAAAGTGCAATGTTTTGCTGGTAGCAGTCAAAGGAATTTGACACACCCTGGTCCTGCTTTTCTACTTGGCACACCAGTGGCATATATTAGAGATTTTTCTGAATGTGAGTTGTTGCCAAGTTCATAATTTGTATTACTGTTGGGGAAATACTGGTGATGTGTAGATAGGTGTGGGGGTTTTTTTTTATGTTTCACAATAGCTTACTTCAGCTGCCTTGTGCAACTTCTTGCTCCTTATTAGAATTTCTGCAATTGAAAATTGGTTGTGTGAATGATTTTATGAAACTGGGCCTTCCTGAATAGTTTGGGCTTGAGCTACATGCTTGAAACAGGAGCTGTACAGGTTGAAATGACATGGAAACCAAATTTTCGAACTGTTTTTCAGACCCGTGATGAGTAAATGAACTATGGAGTCTATGATAATGCACTTTACACATGGTGCTCTGATCCTCAGTATTATGGTCTTCAGTGGGGTTATTTGCATGCATAAATTTAAATATTTATTTGATTGTTTGCAGGACATGGACTTAAAATACTAGGGTATAGAAAGTATCCTGCATGAATATAAATAGCAAAAACTTTAATTTGCAGTCATAACAGGAATAGTAGCATATTCTAAGAGTGATACCTCAAATAAATTCTATGTATTTCAGAAGGAAATATATGGAAATAATGTGACTAGAGCTCACAAATCTTGTGTGTAATATAGTCCTAAAATTTAAGGCAACCTCAAATTCTCGTTAGGAAATTTTGGTATATTTTTTAGCTATTTTTTTTGTTGGGTTTTTTTTGTTGTTTACAGAACTACAAAGAAAAAAGCCAAAAATGGTTTGGAATGAAATGATTTAAAATGCTTTATAGAGACAAACTTCTACATCTTGATCAAGTCCCCAGTTATGCTGTGACAGACATGTGCTTGAAGCCCTGGTGGCTAAGAACGTGATTAAGAAGGTTTCCCTTTTGGAGAATTTGTTGCAATGCTGACATCTTAATGAACCTATAGATCATCAACTTTAGTATCAAGAGGCAAACATTTTGAAAATGATCCAAGGTACAGGTTCTGTAATTAGTAGTTTCTATAACTGAAACTTATTCTGTCCCTTTATTGTAGAATTAATTACTTTTCTTAATTCCAATTTCCTTTCAAAATAACCTGTTGTAAATAATTGAGTCTTTATAAAAGGAAGAAAAGACAAAAGCTCTGCAACTACACATGCATCGATTGTTGAGAGTGAGTAGTATTTTTTTTTTTCAAGTAATGGACTCTGCATTTGGTTTTTGAGGGTTTTTGAGTGTGTTGGCTCAAGTTTCTTAATTAGTTACAAAAAGCTGCAGGTGTATTGGCAAAGGCTGTTATTTTGCCTGGGAAATGTTCCAGGAGACAGTTTTGTGTTTTTTTTTTTCTAATGTAAATATTTAGCTATATTATTACCAGTAACTTTAAGGGTTCCACACTGTGTGACTACTGTGTATTTAAACATTGCAGCTTCACTTGGATGACTGACAAAACAAATGATAACCTAAGAGTATAATCTTTATTGTGAGAAGGGATGGAACACTACTGAATTACTTGCAGAAATGACAAGTGGTATCTGAAGGGATGTCAGCACCATGCAGCTGGCTCTGAGGAATGCAGAAATGCTGCAAAAAGTGAGCCATGCTCAAGTGCCACTCTAAGTTAGTTTAAAATAGAGTACTTCATCAAAGTTTCTGCAGCTGCAAAAATTAAAGCAGTTTTCTTGCTAATCTTGCTAAAATCTAGGGATTTCATAAAGCTCTTTCAAGTAATTTTTTACAGGTTATGAGAAGTTAGACTCAGACTCTTGAGCGTCATTAAGGTTTTATGACTCTTTCAGCCAAGTGTTTGTTTTTTTAAAATTTTCATAATAATTTTGCTACTATTCTGACTACAGAAATTTAATTTTCTTTTTTTTTTTTCTGTAAGGCACTAGGTATGGTTAGTTGTTGAACAATGTTCTTGTATGTGCTGTACCTGTTATGTAGCTGACTGCTAATAGAATAGGACCTTACAGCTGATTTCTGTCTGTTCTGGGAGGTTCAGTTCAGTTCAGTTTCAGGTTGGGTGGGAAGTGGCACCAGTAGTTGAAAGGTACCAGGGGTGTAATGTGCTCTGAAGACGTGCTTACAATGGCTTTTTAATGCTTTTAAAAGATGCAGCCTGTAGTAAACCTTACTGTAGGTAATTTGCTTTTTGTTTTTCTCTTTATATTTGTGCAAAGCAGGATGAGAATAGGTATAAAAACTTTTATGTCTGAATGATGTCAGTTTGCAGATAACTTGCACAAAATCTAACTATTATAAGGTTAAGACCAAGATAAATTAATATTCATCTGAATGTATCGTCCTGTTGACTTCAGTTTGACTGCTGAGCAGACCAAATGCTGATCTACTTCAGTAAGGTTTTCCAGAATCTGGTCTTAAATTTTAGTATTATTTTAATGTCTGAAACTGTATGGTAATATTTCGTTTGTATTTTCTTATACAGAAGAATATTTTTCCTTCAATTAAAGATCCAAGTTCCCTCTAAATATACCATATTTTTTAAACTTTTATGTATGGACAGTAAGCTGGGCCAGGCTTTCTGTACAGTACAATGATTTCTACAGTCAAAGTGTGTGAAGTTATTTCTGATATATTTACACTATAACTGATCCTCTCTTGAGAGGTATATGAAAACATTGCAGTCAAAAATTGGACTCACAGACTCTCTGTGAGAATAAGGCTTAATATAATTTTACTAAAATCAGTGGAATTATTCATCAGCTGTTGTATATCAGAATATTTCCAACAATTTCAATAAAATTTTAGTTACACCAACTGGCCATGCTAGGCTTGTGTAATAGTGGTGAAAAAAGCAAATCAAGCTGACTTTCTTTACATAAAGCACAATGATGCATTTACATTTGATTCCACTGTATTTTATTGCACGTCTCAGAGCAAAGGCAGTTCAGTTAAATATCAGTGGAGGGATTTTTCTAGACAGAGACCTCTGGAAATTGCTTCAACCCTTTCACATTTAGAAAGTGTATTTAGAGAAATGGAATGCTTCCATTTATGTACTTGGTTTCACAGTGCTAGAAAAACAGTAGAAAGTTTTTCTGGATGATACCAGCCCATTTCATCTTATTCCACTACAAGTAATAGAAATCAACTCCAAATTTTATTAGAGAGTCCTACATCAATATCATAAGAAAAATAAGTTAGAGGTAATTTGCTTTATATGACTGATAACATTTTTCAAACTTCTGTCAGTCATGTTATCCACTGTTTCATACTGATGTTCTGTCAGTCTCCAATCTTCTCCAGACTATTAAATCCTTAAGAAACACATTTCCATCATGCATGTAAAAATATGTGGAAGTCAGGACTATCCCCAATTGCATTTGAGCTGTATTTGAACACAGTTAAATACAATTTTGCCTTGGAAATAAGATGCAATTATTCTAATTGCTTCCTTGGACAATGCCTACTCTTGACTGATTTAAAATCATCTCCTTTGACCTAGAACATTATATGTTTATTTAAATCTACTTCTAAATCCAGTTAATCCATAGAGATTTATATTAGGTGAGGATTAGAAGAGCATAGCTGTGTTGCAAACTTGAACCAGTGTTACTCAGGCAGTACTGTGAGGGCCAAACTTCTCGCTAGAAACCAGCAACAGTAAAAAGGAAAAAAACTGGGATGGAACCTGATTTCTGAACTTATTTGAAGATATGCTCTTGGGAAAACATGATGCATATGTTTATGACATACAGTCTTACAAGTTTGAATAGAATTGATGTTTTGCTAAACCTCATCACTGAGCCCGTCTTGGGGCCACTTATTTTGAAACAGTAAACCGTCATGAACATTTTTTCCTCTTATTGATGAGTTGTAAAGTTACCATAAATGAGCAGAAATGGTTCTAATCAAATGTTTCCCAAAATACAGGTGCTGCAATTTCAATTCTGTATGCTCTGACAATGAATGAAAGAATTTTTCATTTCTCACACCCTACTGCAGAGGCATCCTCATAAGAGCCAGGTAAAAGAGTTCCTCTTGTATCAGTGTTTCATTGTGCTCTGAGCTGAAAATGACCAGTGCAAGGTCGTAGTAGTATTGTCTAAATAACATCAGAACACATGGTAAGATTTGTGATAAAATAGGACTTTGTAATAAAAAAGCAAGCCTGTTCATGTCAGCTCATTAGCTTTGCTTACTGATTTAATTTTGGTTATTTTTGTGGCATAAGAACTTGTGAATTACAGCCATTTCACTCTGCAAGCCTTGAACAATGGTAGGTGAAAGCAGTTTTAAGATTAGATAAGTTTGTCACAAGGGTGCTGAAGGTCAGGTCAAAGGCAGCAATGTACCCAATACATATTTATGTAGTTTACTTTGAAATAGAGGAGTTCAGTGTGTCCAATATCTTTAAGAATTTGGGGGTTATTTTTCACTTACTCTGGTGGAAATCAGGAGTTAACCATTTTGATATCACTGGGTCTATTGTGGCTTAAAAGCAGAACAAATGAGACACCAGTAAAGGCTCTTCAGTATTTGAGCTCTCTTTCCCTGAAAATATTTCAAACAATAACCTTGTTGCTTTATCTGCCCATCAAGAAATCTATTACAACAGTGTCAGTGATACCAGCACCATAAAACTGGGTTAGGAATTGAGCTGTGGTCTTCCACAACTCCAAGGCATGGTATGCACTTTGTTAGCTTTTAATGAACTGTGTCAAATTGCTACCAGGCAGCAAACACAATCCTATCAACTTTGCTGTTTAAAAAATATCACTGCTACGTAGAAGTTATTATTTGAAGTTTGATGTAATCAGAAATTCATGAAGGAAAAAAAATTGAATTGAATCTTCACACTTTCTTCACCAAAATGTGTAACTCCTGAGAAACTTAGATTCTATCTTCTCTCTAGCTCTTTGTGTTCCTGAGAGTTTCCTCTACCAGGAAAGACCCTTCATATATTTTAATTAAAGTCCAAAGAAGAAATAAATTGTCCTTGGCATATGTCATGCTAATGAGCCCTGCTTAGTTTGAAAATACATGTTCATTGCTTTTACATGATAATTCCCTTTGAACCAAAATATTGTGTTTATACAGAAACATTTTCTGGGAGCAGTAGGGGGCATCATTTCCCTTTTGTAATTCTTCAGAGACATTAACTTCGTGTATTATGTGTGCAAACGGAATTTTTGTTTTGTTTATGGCATTAATCCTGGGGTTAAGGTTGGCCTATGGTGAGCAATAATAAGTTTAACCTTTGACTTTGTGCAATAAGATGTAATTTATTATTTTTAGCCTCTTTGTGCCACTGCCCTCACTTCTGCTTAAAATAAATTGAGGCAAGTGAGCATTTGCTATCAGTGATCTTTACATGCAAGACATAAATCTAATTTACTTATTGTCTGAGCTTAGTTCTTTAGCCTTTGATTATGCCTTTTAAACAGTGCAAACATTTTTTGTTTGTTTGATTTATTAGTCAATTTTTGTAATTCATAGAATCGTTCACATAGATTTCAAACCTTCACATAGATTTCAAACCAGTAAACATAAATCCTGGAATGTCTAAATGCATAGAAACTTTATGAAATGTGGAAAAAAAGCAAGCACACTATTCATATGCATAATATTTACTTGCAAAGTAACTGAGATCAGGAAAACAATTAAAATTTAATTTTCAAAGGCTATTTAAAGACGATTAAACAACTAGCAGCATGTAAATAAATTGTTTTTGTAGCCATTGCCTTCACTTATAATGTATATGTTATTTTTAATTTTTTTTAAATTGTAAGTGAAACATTTTAAACTTTTTTTCTTTTTTTTTAAAAAACACTGCTCTTTAATTTGCATTGAATGTTTGAGTTGCCTTTTGGTTTGTAAGTGAAGAACAAATTTATAGCAGGTTTACTACTCCCCACGCTCTTCAAGCAAGAAAAACAAATATACTTTTAAATTGTGTGTACTATGAGTGCTTCCTCTTTTTCTCCATGTTGAGAAAGTGCTGACTCATCAAATATTTTTGGGCGGGGTGTGACCTATATGCTGATTTAATAAATGATTAAGTTTAGGATTATTCAGGTAGAATGATTCAGGCTCATGATGCTTGGTAAGACCAGAACATTGAATCTCTCCCCATCTCAGGCTTTATATTTTGATATTGAGACCTGTGTTTATCATAGAAATGATCGTATAAAATTATTTTTCAGTATATATGGAACATGTACAAGTTAAAAGGCAGAAAAACTTGAATTGAAATGAAAGTTACATAATGCTATTTTGGAAGAGTACTGATGTTCGGTAGGATTCTAAAATAGGTTTTTCAGTCTGAAATTAATATTTTTGAATGATAAAAGGAAGTTAAACCACATAGTTGAAGAAGCTCAAACTATTTATACACCTTTCCCATGAAAGCTTATATAGAAAATATGTGTGTAATTGCATCATTTGCATGGCAGGACTTCCCATGATGACTTTATTTGGTCTTCACAGAATCAAGGGTTAGTTTGATGGTAGTTTCAATCCTGCTCCTAAATTTAGATATTTGACAACTGAAGAGACTGCTAGTGTCTGTAATATGTGCTGGTATTTGAATTTTCACCAGTTTTTTTGATATAAGTTGTCTTTTGGCTGAGCTTGCTCACAGTAAAAGAGCACTCAGTGGATCAACTCAGCTCCTGCTGGCTTTTTACAGGTAAGAGATGTGCAGAATATTATGAATCCAACAGTAACAGCTGTATCTGATGACACACAAAAGACAGTGATGGATTGTCAGAGTAATTAGATTCCTTACAATCTTAGAAGAGTAATTTTCAAAATCTTCCTGCAGCATGACTTCACAGATATACTTTGTAATTGCCCTTAAGTTTTAATTATTTTAGATAATGAATGTGTAATAGTAAGAATTGGACACACCATCATTTATGCTAGTTTGATATACTGCAGCTCTGTTGAGTAGAATGTGCTTAAATGTGACCTGAGGAGGAAGAAATTGTTCTAGTGACACAGAAAAAGGAAAGAAGAAAGGAAGTGTTTTTTTTTTTTTCAAATGTCGCACATATGACAGTAAAAAAAGGCAATTTATTTTTTAGTAGCTGGGCTGTTGTATTTGAGAGCACAAAAGCTGTGTGAGAACTGAAGGGTTCCTTGTTGGTGAACCAATAAAATGTATTGCATTAAGCTGTTAGTCATACTGTAACACACCATATCAAATATTTGCAATAGATTCCAAATTCTAAGATTGGTAATCCTCCTCACAGGGTTAGAGCATCAAGGGATGGTAACTTCCACTTGCAGCAAAAGTGTCTTCTTCAGCTAATGATAATAAACTGTCACTTTGGATATTGATCAGTTGTTAGATTATAAAGAGGATCTCTTTTTGTGCAGCAATTATTTACCCCAGAATTTTGAATATCTTATGTTGTTGTCAGAACTGTTGTGTTTGGAAACTGCAATCTGGAAGCTGAAAATCTCCAATGAGGGATAGAAAATGCAAGGATACTACATGTCACTTAATATATTAGCCTGCCCCTGGAAGTGGTACAGATAAGAGGTATATACTGCAAAATGTCATAGTCCCCAGTTTGCAGCCATCCTCAGGATAAGTCAGGAGGCCTTTTTATCTGTCCTATTTGCAGTTATTAATATTTAATGTGCAGTTATGATAAAACAATATAGGATAAAATCCTGGGACTTTTCCCAAGACAGATATTTCTTCTGAGTGCTGTGAGCAGATCGTCTTGAGTGCCATGACCTGGCCCGTGCAGGACACCAGGGGATCGTGCCCAGTCACCCTGGGTTTATGAAAGGCAGTTCCTGCTTCAGTAACTTGATCTCCTTCTGTGACAAGGTGACCCACTTAGTGGACGAGGGAAAGGCTGTGGATTCTGTCTACTTGGACTTAAGCAAAGCGTTTGACACAATTTCCCACAGCATTCTCCTGGAGAAAGTGGCTGCTCATGGCTTGGGTGCCCTGTTTGCTGGGTAAAAAAATGACTGCAGTATTGGGACCAGTCCTGTTTAATATGTGTATCAGTGATCTGCACAAGCGGTTGGAGTGTACCTTTGGTCCCTTTACAGATGTCACCAAGTCGGGCAGCAGTTTTGATCTGCTGGAGAGTAGGAAGGCTCTGCAGTGGGACAGGCTGGATCAATGGGCCAAGGCCAATGGTTGGAAGTTCTACAAGGCCAAGTGCTGGGTTTTGCACTTAGGTCGCAACAACCCCATCCAAGGATCCAGGCTGGGGCAGTGCAGCTGGAAAGTGCCTGGCTGAAAAGGTCCTGGAGGTGCTGGTTGACAGCAGCTGAATATGAGCCAGGTGTGGCCAGGTGGCCAAGGAGGCGAAGGGCACCTGGCCTGTATCAGCAAGAGTGTGCTCAGGAGGACCAGGGAAGTGATTCTTCCCCTGTATGAGGAAGAATCACTTCCCTGGTCCTGCTGAGCAGGAGGAGGTGAGGCCACACCTCAAATCCTGTGTTTATTTTTGGGTCCCTCACTAAAGGAAGGACACTGAGGTGATGGAGCATGTCCAGAGAAGGGCAACACAGCTGGTGAAGGGTTTGAAGAGTCAGTCATATGAGGAGTGGCTGAGGGAGCCAGGGGGCTCAGCCTGGAGAAGAGGAGGCTCGGGGGAACCTTCTCACTCCCCACAACTCCCTGACGGGAGGTTGGAGCCAGGTGGGGGTCGGCCTCTTCTCTCAATTGACAGGTGATGAGGCAAGAGGAATCAGCCTCAAGTTATGCCAGGGGAGGTTTAGGCTGGATATTAAGAAAGATTTCTTCACCAAAAGGGTTTTCAGGCGTTGGAACAGGCTGCCCAGGGACATGGTGGAGTCACCATCCCCAGAGGTATCTAAAAGACATGGCACTTGGGGACGTGGTTTACGGACATGGCAGTGCTGGATTAATGGTTTGACTCACTGGTCTTAGAGGTCTTTTCTAACCTAAACCATTATGATTCTGTGATTTCATCTGCTTGAAATTGTCCCTGTAGACCCAACAGAAATGATTCTAAAATTGTTGCTACTTGTTTGCTGTCTGTGTGTCTTTGCCAAGGTGATTGAGAAAGTCATATTGGTAGTAGGAGGGAAGAGAATGGAAAGAGAAATCCTAATCTGAAGGTGTTAGTCCTACCTTTGCATTGCTGGACTTTCATCTTTCCTGTTCTTTCTCAGAATGGATTGTAACAGATGGTATGTACTATAGAAAACTTAGTTCTATACATCTTTCTTAATTCAAATATTTTTTGTTTGATCAAATGAAAAAAGTTGAGGCAACAATGAGCAAACTGCATGATATGTATTGTCTACTGTGCATGAGAGACAGATATATAATTCATACATACAGATATAAATACATTTTAAATATGCAATATATCAATACATAGCATATATTAATATATTATATTATTATATTATATAATATGTATGCACTATATATTATACAGTATATATACATGATATTATATCTTTATATACAATATATATAGAATATAAAACAAAAAATTAGCAAACAGTAGCCTCTTAAAGGCTAAGGTCAAGTGAAATGTAGCTCTGAGCTCTGAATATACTACCTAAATTTTTCTTATGTGTTCCCTTGTGCCCTTTCATATAGAAGTTGTAATGACAGAATACTTAGAAATGTTTGCTACCAGCATGGGAAAAAAAACTTCCTTACTTGTCAGAGGGAGCAGGTATGAAGGTCTGTCATGAGAGTCTCCATTTTACTAAGTAGAAATCTCTTTCCATTGGATGGATAGTAATTCTGACAGCTCTTCAAAGTTCACATCAAGTAATGTGAAATTTTTTATTTTTGAAAATAAACCCAACAGTGCTTGACAGTATTGGGATCTTCATTCTATCGTCCTTTCCTGGTGAGTTTCTCCTTACTTATAGCAGGGTTTTTAGGTCAGAAGAATGGTTAGCCTTTAAAAATCGTGGGTTAAGGTTTGGGGAGAGAGAAAGTGGTGGCTCATGTGGAGAAGAGAAGCACTTTGGTAGCTGAAGATGAATTAAAGTCTCACAGCAGGGAGCTGCTGCTGACCTGTTACCTCTAATCATTCCTGAGCTTTTCTGGGGTGGACATTTGCTCCAGCTGCAGCTGAGTCATTGGTGTACCTGAATTGATACAGCTTCTGGTACAGGTACTTTGCAGGAGTGAAATGATTCAAAAAAGAATAAATTCTGGTGCAATTAGAATATTTGCTTGTCCACACTATGTGTTGGTGCAGCTGCTATCAGTGGCTTTTCATTGGGGCATATTCCCTTTTATAGACAAAGACTTAAATGATCAAGAAATTCAGTGGGAAACCATAAAGTGAGTGAAAATTTCCTGTCACACAAATAAAAATGAAAGGCTGGGAATTGTTTTGAAATTATCTTGTGTGAGAGATGCTGTATAATTGTGGTGGTTTATTCTTCCCTCTGAAATCTGCACTGCTTTGGCCAGTGGCCAGTAGAAGAATTGCATTCTGACAGTTTTGCCTTTTTATAATCCTATAAAATACTCTTAACTACCCAATTAAGGCAGTTTCTCTTCCACTAACATGCTTTTTCCCCTTGTATTTTCCATCAAGACTTTTTTTCCCTGAGTTTAAATACTTGAATTACTGCTTCAAAACGACAGTTGAACATTTTTAGATATGCTGAGATCACTTCAGGTGATTTTTTTCTGATAGGTTGTTATGACTTAAGGGCTCTACAGATCCTAAGCAGTGGCATCTGAATGAAGTTTCAGTGCATGTGGAGTCTGGCCGTGGGTTTCAATGTGTTGTCTTTTCTCTCTATTCTTTTTGTAACACAAAAAAATATTTCTGGAAATTTCCAAGGAGTACAGTACACTTCATTTTTAGTTGTCAAGATAGCTGACAGTTTATTATGGTACCATGAATAAATTATTTTCAGGGTTCATACTAAAAACAAAGGTAGAAAGACTTTCTTTTTCTTTTCTTTTCTTTTTTTTTTTTTAAGCTGACATTTTGAATTTATATTAAGCATAGTATCACCTGGATACGCACTGCATGAAAATGTAGACTATTCATAATGAATTATTAACCCAAAGCTTTTACCCTTTCTTAGATGCACTGGAGATGCTCCACAGGATACTACAGGGATGTGAATATGGGAGAGAATAGGGGGTTTCTAGTAAGATGTATAGCAGGCTACAGTATCAGTGGATGTCATTGTTCAGCAGCTATTTGCCATAAGAGAAAGATTTTTATTACTGAGTGTTGTGCAGAGACCTCTGAATGTATCATTAGGAGAACAGAAGCACAGTAATTTATGGATTTACTTTAGGTAACCTCCTCATATCTAGGTTGACTGCATAGTCAGGACTGCAGTTAAAATGTAGTCAGTGAAACTCTAATCCAGTTAGCAGCTGAATTTATAAACATTTTTAATAACGGTATTTAAAATGTCTAGGTTTAATCTTGTCTCAGTTCTTTTTGAAGAGTTGACAGTCTCCATGTACCTCTGCAAGACTTTTTGGAACGGTCACCTGTTTTTTCAAAATGGAATAATCAGCTGCATATAGGATTCTTCAGCTTAGAGTTTGGTGAACATGGTGGTAGGTGCCTTGAAAATAGCAAAAGTGTACAGGCAGCACCTTTCTAAATAAAGATTGCAAAGTTTGTCTTGTGTTCTTTGGTTCATTTGTATTGGATGAATAACTGAAGAGCATCAAGACAAACGTTACAACTGGAGGAAGGCTGCTATTGACTTCTGTGGACTTTGAATCATTGTCAAGGTCATAGTACTGATTGTCAGAAAGTGCAGGACATTATGGGCTTGAGCCTTTTTTTCCACTGTAGTCCTAGAATATGAAAATATATGGAGTTATATAATCAGCAAGCTCTATAAAAGGACCATGACCTGAATATTTTGAGAAGACTTTTGTCTCTTTTCCACTCCTTTAATGTATTTGCTTTAATGCCAAGACCTTATTAAAAGCAAACAAACAAACAAACAAACAAACAAACAAAAAAAACCAAAGGAAAAAAAGGTCAAAATTACCCAAGTAACAGGAAAAAGGAGTTAAACCTTAGATAGTTAATCTACAAGTCTCAACCCACCCCCCGTTAGTTGGCGTACAGGGTTGGAGCAAATGAAGTTTAGAGAGGGCTAAAGTATGAAAAAAAAAAAAGCCTGTGACTTTTGCTCTACTTGTGGTCATTTTCAGAATTGCTTTAGACTTCCAAAGCACCTTGCCTGTTTGCTGCCCAGTAGATTTCTTAGCCAGTGGAGAGCTGGAGTCTTCTCAACATATACCTACATGATAATTGTTTTATTTGAAAACATTTTTTAAGATGTGAAATGATCCTGTCTCTGCCTTTCACCATCTCTGGGGAGATTCAACTTTGAATTTTTAAATAATCACTCCAATATTTCTTCCTTTATCTTCTTTCATTTTTGGCTGACATTTTCAACCTTGGATTAGTTAGTTTTCTCTCTTTAATTTTTATTAAATTGTAGTACTTAGGAGTAGCAATTTCTGAGTGGCAATGCTATCTGACCTGTTATTCCCTTAAGATCAGGCCTAAGTCTAGCATACAGCATTACAAATAGGGATAGAAACATAGTGCTAATGTTGCATAGCAGTATCAAGACATGCAAAGAGGGCAGATATTTCTTAAAAAAACCTGCCACAAAAAACCTAAAAAAATTTCCTCTTTCAAACAAAACTTTTTCCTGTTCTAAAAAAGGAAGTTTGAAGGTTCAGTTAAACTGCTATTTGTTTAACACTGAGCACTAAATTAAGCACAGAAAAATCTGTTTTGGTCTCCTCTAGTCCAGAATGTTTGAAGAGTGACCAGCAGAATCACTCTCTCAACATTCTCTGATGTAGTCATGCTTTGTAGCAAACAGCACTGTTTAAAGGGTTCTGGACTTCACAGATTCTTATAATCCTTCTTCTGTACCTTCATGACATTATGAAGGCCTGTTTTATTTGTCTTTCTAGCTGCAAGATCTTGAAACTGATATTTAGGAATTATTTTACTTGTTGAGATAGCTGGGATGAATTTGACCTCTAGTTTGACAGGCTTCATTTGGCTAAAGTATGGGATATGCTCATGGTTCTTCAGTTGGAGTCAAAAACATCATAGGAATGTGCATAGCTGCATTGAAGAATTTCAATAAATGTGAAAATGAGTTTGAAAATAAAACATTAAAGAATTAGAACAGTGCCCATTTTCAGCTTTTGACTGTAGTCCTCTGCATAGAAGCTTGAATTTCTGCAGACCAGAAGAATTAATAGCTCTTTTTATTTTGTAATAGTAATGTAACCAGCCAGGAGAGAGTTGAAAATCTGGGTGCATCTTGTATTTACAGACCTATGATTCCTGATTTCCATGGATGTCCATAAGAAAACAGATATATATATATAAAATATTTTTTTGAAAATCAGCAGGAATTTCTCCCTTTGAAAGTACAAAACTGACTTATCACTGATCCAAGTGAAGGGAAATTAATTTCCCTTTATTAACAGAACCACCATTACTGTTATGGTGTAGAAGACAGTAATTAAAATATAGTTAATATAAGCCACTCTCACTTTGAAGCTGCCTCAGTTTGCAGCCTGGGGGTAAGCCAAGTAATTAAGTTTGGCTGGAGCACTGAAGGGAAGATACATCTTACTAGGTAAAAACCCAAAATGGTTTGGAGAGTACTGCCACGGCAGAAGGCTCCCATGAGTTCCCAGAGCACTGTTTGTGGCCCTTAGTGGATGCACTGCTCTAAGTGATGTTAATTTCATTAAACACTGGAGTTGAGTGTTTTACATGTCAAACCACTGTCATTCTCCAGCATGTCCAGCCCATCCTACCAAAGCAATGTCTCTGCACTCAGAACCTGGCAGCTGAGGTGCCTCTGATTGCAAAACACCCAGCTTGTTGCAAGATCAGGCAATAAAGAGGAGTCACTTCAGGTGAAATAAAAGCAGCAATTTGAGTGATCTGTGGATGGACTGGGAATGGAAGACAGGGGAATATGAGCAGATCAGGTAAAGCTGGCCTTGGAAATAACCACTTCTGTGGTAAAACAAGCACATGATCCTAATTCCACAGGAAGTTGCAGGAAGTATGCACCTCTGAGGCTTAAATTTTGTGGAACTTGGTGTTTACAGGGAAGATAAAAACATTACCAAAACATTCACACTTCCAAAAATTTGTGGATATATTTTTTTCTTCAAGGACTGTGCAAGAGTTTGAGTGAACATTTCCAGTCTGACTGGCAGTGTCAATCCCGTTATTTCAGTTCTGCCTGTTACATTCCAATGTTTCCTGTATCATAGCTATGATGTAACATATGCTAGAAATATATGTATATATACAGAAGTGTATTGATCGGCATTAATTCCTCATTTACTGACTGGTGTAAATTAAACTGAGTCTGCACTGAGAATTACCATCCCTGATAACATCAGCAGGGTTGTATATCGAGGATTTTTTCAGACTCCAGAAGGCATAATGGTATTGTTAGCAAATCAGTGTAGGTTACTTGATTTCTTCAGAATCCCTATATTTCAGTACTCTTTTCACCACAATTTTGTTCAGCCTTCCATTTGCAATATTCTGTTAGGTGGTGTGAAACACCGTGTCTTCTAACTGAAGCCAGTTAACACATCTGATGTGAAGAATCTAAGAGGATGCTTGTCTTGTTGAAGAAAAACTTCTCAGGTCTTTTCCTTCTTTTGAAAAAGAACAGAAACAAACCCTGGCTTCCTGGGCAACAAGTCTTCTCAGTAAAAAGGACTTCTATTGCCTCTGAATACATCTGAGGTTTTGCTGAGAGCATTCTGGCTGCTACATTTTTCTGTACTCAATGCACTGTCAGTAAGATACTTTGTTATAAAGTTCTTTGGGACACTGTCCATAAAGAAGTATGATACAGAACCAAATTCTGTTTTATTTGTGTTATATAGAAAAGAAACTTATCCATGTGTTCACCATGATTTTATATTTATTTATTTTTTAATCCATTTGTAGGACAATTAGCTGTAGCAAGATTGACTAATTCAAAACTGAAAGAGTGGTTGCATGGAGCAGAGAAGGGACAGGCTTCTCTGCCAGGGTTTCCCTGAAATACAGCCAGCTCTCAGACTGTTCCTACCAGAGAAAGAATTCAGTGTAAATTGTGGTGATAAAATGAATAGTATAAAAAAGAAAAATCATGTCTAATTATACTCTACGGTTTAAAATTAAGTGCAAATTTACTTTACTGGCCTGGAATTTAGCTCTATGCTAAATAATGGGTGCTGTCTCTATTGATTTTGGGAATGACGTAAAGAATTCCAAACCCGAGTCAGACTGTATCTGTACTCAGAGTGAAAGTGATAGGATGATAGGATTTGTCTGCTACAAACTTAACACATCTGGTGGATTTTTGAGCTCACAGACCAGTTATTTGTTATGTGGAACTACAGCAATTGCTGAGCAATTTCTCAGTTGGTTCCCCTCTCTCCCTCCCCATGTACTCTGTCATTCTACTCTGTCTCCCACACAGCTGATAACTATTCTCCACCAGCTCAAAAGGGACAGTTCTGAATCCATCTGGAACAAAACTCAGAGGCAACAGAAGAAATACTGAGGACGATTTTCCAGCATGAAGTTGAATGCAATTATTAGATCAGAAATGAAGAAGAATAATGATAGCAAACATAAGAGTGTGCCATAGAACCAACATAAAATTTAAACTGCAAGAAATATAGAAACCTCAGAAAGGAAATGCATTATTTAATTAGAATGCAAATAGCTCTTGTTTGCATTTTTTGAGTCAAATTGCTTATATGAAGTACAAGCCTGGTAGTCACTAAGAGGCATTTGGCCAGTTTCTTGTCTTTCTCACACACTTTACACTGAATTATTTTAGCTGGATCAGTTTCACATCTGTGTAAGTCCACAGATCTTCTAAAGGGACAGAGCATTAAAAATGCTGGAAATAAAATTTAAAATGGTTTCTTACTGCAGAGTTTGTGAGGAGATAATTTTTTCACAGATAAATCTCTCACTTTTAGTATTTGTCTTGGTTTACTTTGTGACTAGCATCTGACTTTTTTATTTTAACAAGAAAAATGTACGTATTTTGTATATAAGAAGAAGAAGAAACAAAAGTGAAATTCAAGCAAAGTCTTCAACTAACCCTTTACCAGTTCACCAAGACTTGGTGAGAGGCTGAGGACTGGAAATAGGTATTATGAGCTGAGAAATAAAATGTGAACTGCATTTATCAAATGTTCACCCTTTGTTTTAAATTTGATATTTTCAGATATTTACTGTTCCTGTTTTTTTCAAAATTCTTTCTCCCCTAAAGTAATTTATTTCTTCATTATCTGTAAATCTGAAAATCTGGCAAACACTAAGCACTACTTAAATTTTGCTGCCAAGTTGTTGTTTCATGCTCTGTTATATCCAGTGTTATTCACTTTCAAATGGCAAAGCCCTTGAATGAGATTTAGCATGAAAGTGAGCAGAAGGCAGCACCTGAATTCCCTGCTGCAGTGAAGGTATGTGGGAAGGATACACATGTGAGATACAAGAAGAGCTGAAGATGAACTATAGAGTTTTGATTGGGATGTGGAACAGCTGCTGTTTCTGGCTGCTCACAAAAGATCCTGTCTACTCTACTTTTCAAAGGAACTTGAACTCGTTACTTTGTCCATTACACTTTGAAACTCCTAAAGTATAGACTGCGGAGTGTGTGTGCTTTCATAATATATGCTTTGCATTATTATTTTGCAAAACAATTCCCACTCCCAAATTTCTCCAGTAAATTCATGGAACTACAAATTCACTGTTTTGTTCTTGGTATTTCTGTGCATCATCAGCAAAGGCTGAAGGGACAGTCTGTGGTATGCAGAACACAGAGAACTGGTGCTGCAAATGCTTTTGTTCCTTGGGCATTTTATAAAGTGGGAAGCCACGTAAGGGATACTTAATCAAGGCATAAGGTTACCTAATAAATATTTTCTCAATAGCAGAGCTTTAACTTATGAAAAACGTTTAGAATATCCACAGGGAAAATCTTTGGTACTGCAGTTTAGTATTTAGATTACCGTAGCTGGAAGTTAATTAGCCCTGCTAGCCTTTTTCTTTTGGGCTAATTAGTAAGAAAACGGGATATAAAAAGTCAAAGTCATTTTGAGAGAAAGAACTTCAACATTTTGTACAGAACAGTCCCTTTGGAGGATATTATCTCCATAATGACCATAGGATACTCTCCATTCTGACAGAATGTAGTTCTACAGTCTCTGGACTCATTTAGACTATGTCTTAGTCATTAATGATTTCAGGCCTAGCTGCTTGCAATTGCCAGATGAAACCACATGACATGTTGTTTAATTATGCAATGATCAGCAGCCTTTACATTTTAATTAGGGAGCCACTGTAATGAAGCCGTCCCACTTTACATATGGCTTATTGGGCTGAAAGGTTGTCTTTACTAATTGGTTGTTTGGAAATGTAATTTTGACACAGCAATACAGGTAGACTTGTCTTCACTTCTAATGTGTTTTCTGATCTCTTTTTTTGATTTGGCTAATTAGTGCTAATAATTTAAAAGCTGCATGGCATTCCAAAACTCCTGCTGTTTACTGTATGTATGGTAGTTTTGTTAACAGATTTTGGTACTGTTATACATGGTGACATACTGCTAGTGCCTACTCACAATTTTCTTTGGTTTCGTAAGATCACAGGGACTTTAGCATCATGCTATTCTTTCAGTTAGCTGTGTGTGAAACAGATTCCTGATGCACGGAGTTTAAACAACTATAATTTAATAACCATTTTCAGTACTCTTTAGAGACTACTTGCATTGGAAAATGCATGATCTTTTGAGTTTTTCAATGATTAATTCATGAATATATCTGCAAGAATGCCAAGGTCTCCAAAATGATGAAAGCTTATCCTTTCATTCCTGTTTGTTTTCATTTCAAATCAAAGCTGTCTTGTTTGTTTGTTTACATTTAAAAATAATAGTCTGTTCTTTCCACTGGGTTTTTGATATAATTTTGACAAGTAAAAAAATTAGTTTACATTAAAGAATCAAATAGGTAAAGTTTTCATCTCGCCCTGGACTACATTGTGTGATACGATAAGCAGAAACATTTCCCAACCTGCTCCACCAATCTTGTCCACATGCTATGTCTCTTTCCTATTTGGTGCCTTATTTTATTTATAACAATAAAGTAGACAGTTCATCTTAGTTCCTCTCAGGGATGGCTCTTTATGAGGATCTTAGCTCAAAAATATTTGTCTCTGTGTCCTTTCTCCCTTAAAGCTGTTTTTGCTTACATCCAGTTGGACAAAATACGAGTTGCTTCATTTAGTCAAGAGACTCAAGAGGAGCGTTTCAGGCAAACATTACCGCTGCTCACTTGTTAGACCTCTCTACTGGTCAGACTGACAAAGATTAAACCCAGGGTTACTTTTACATGACACTCCCAACCCTACTTTTACCAGCCTTCCCAGAGCACTCCTTTTGGTTTTCTATTCAGCAGCTTCTGACAGCTGGCTTTAGATCCAAACAAGTTCTCTAAAAATATTGTTTCATTTCAAAGATTTCCTGTGCATTTCAGAAAATCAATCCCATAGTTCTCATTTGTTACTAATGTAAAGGTGTTAGAGTGGGGACATATTGTGCTGTGTATTTTTATTTTAATTTTGCTTAGCAAAACAAAGGTTTAAACATGATGAAATAATTTTGCAACACTGATAAAAATTAGTAACAATCTCTCATCTGCAGAAATCTAACAAGAACTTGCTCCACCCGTTATCTGGCAGTCAAATAATTTTGTCTCCAGTGTCACAGACATTTACATGCCTCATTTTTGTGTCTTCAGCCAAGCCATCCAGATTCCTTAGTTGAAGTGAATAGTGTTTGTAGAAGGTAGAAAGTTATCTCGATGATTCCTTCCTCTGCTTAATACTTTTTTTGTACAACTTTTTTTTGTATTGGTAACTTGGCTTAGTATATACTACTAGGGTACTAGAACTCTGTGGGTGTTCTTAAAATAAGACAATATAAATATCTTCTTCTGACAAAAATACAAATTATTTAATAATTACTAGATGAGGTACATTAAAGTGATGCTTGAGCAAGTTTACTTTTTTCATGATCACTATCAATTTTTTATAGTTACCTACAAAAACTTGCTCTAGCTTAAAGAATTGTAGATAGTTCTTATATATTCAAAACTATTCCCTCATTTTCTTCAGAGTAAATACCAGATTCTGATCATTACACTGGAGTTAGCTTCAAAACTTTCACTGAAATTAACATTAGCTGGGATTTCTGGAAGTGACTGATCATCAAGACAGTTGAGCTGTACATGTCAAGTAAACAAATCTATCAGAATGTATTTGGCCAATAGGTTGCTTTGTAATTTCACAGGATTCCATTGTCTCCTGCTAAAGCTTTGGCTTTCAGCCAAATTAGTTTTGTTGTGTTCATACAAAATGGGCATAAGGCACAAAAGACAAAAGGTGCAAAGAGCTGAAGTGATTTTTATCAAAATATGAAACATTTGAGCTATTAAGGAGAATTTCGTGGTGCATGTACTACATATTTTTGAGCTTCTTTATTTGTATCATTTCTAAACCTAACGTTTTGCGCTCAAGCAATTGGATTTGACTATGTATGGTTTTCTGGTTACTTCTTCATTTCCAGCAATCAGGACATGATCCTTCATTATGCTGAGTGGTTTTGCCTTTATTTCCCATAGCATGTGAGTCAGTATTCCATCTTTACCCTGGTAGCAATGTCTAATTTTATTGAGTACTTTTGTAGGCTAAGTTAGAACAACTTCAAAGTAGCCAGCAGGACCATCTACATGCTTAGGATATTACCAACTCAAGACTCATACATGCTCAACAAAATTCTAACAGGACAATAAAGCACTTGCTCCTAATCCAAATGGTGTCTTTAAAAGGAAACTGCTTTTGCAATTGTGAAATTGCTTACAACTTCTCATTTGGGATGCACTACATACAGACTGCATTTTTTGTTACCTGCCTCCTGCCGGGGGATTTCTGTGAGACATTGACACATTTACACATTGATCTGAAGGAAAAGAAAAACTTCATGTCATTTCAATAAACCAATACAATTCAGCTCATGCTAGCATGAAACAAAATCTATTGTGCTTCTGGTTTCATGGGTTGAAATTTTTTTCTAATGAGAAAAAAAATCTCTGTGTAAAATTGGTTTCTGTTGATCATGCATACTTTTGAAAAATGCCCTCTCAATCATCCATGTTCATTTTCTGTTGCATTTTTCATGTTCTTTAAAAATTTATTTGGAATTTAGAGAGACGCCTTTAGTGAGCTGGTCTTTTTAAAATGTAGTTATGAGAGGGTATAGAAAAGAGGATAGCAATGTGAATAAATGTGGCCACTTTATTTTCTCAAACATGTCAATATGTTTGATATGAGCCTACACTTATTTACCCTGGTAAATTTAGGACTCTTTTTTCAGCTTTTTAGCTTTGCAACTTGATATTTCCGAAACATTTAAAATGAGAGGCCCAAAGATGAAGATCATTAAATTTGTATGGAAAACTGAATATCAAACATAAATAGTAGCTGCATTTTTCAGTAATGTGAAGGTCTTTGAAGGGTGATCATGCAAAGAACAATCTTTGTAAAAGAGCCCTCAAGTGATAGGAGGTCTCTGGAATGGTAAGAACCATCCCTTTGCATTATGGAGAGATGAGCATTTGATCAGCATGTTTTCAACGTCATGCTGGCTGTATAGATTTTGATAACAGGGTGTAGTTCTTTCTTGGGTTTTCTGGTCTTTGAATGTATAATTTAGTTAGAGTTTTCTAGAATGTATTTGACATTTTGTTAGCTTTATAGTCACTACTTATGAACTGTTCACTAATATAGAAGTACTATTTATTTTATTAAGTTAAACAATGCCATGACAGGGCCTTTTAAAAGCTTAAATGCCCAGAACTCTTGTTTCATGTAGCAACTTTGTGAGAGAAATTAAGAACTTTGGTATTTATGTGATGTATGCATATATATTTAAAGTTTAGGATGAGTTCAGTGGAACTACCCAGGAGATTCACTTGGCTTTACTTATCGTATTACATAAACCCAGGACTTAGGTTTATACCTCTTCTGGGGAGAGGATGGTGCATACACATTCTGACTTCTACAACGTGAATGATTCTTGTGTTGTCAGTAAAATTGTTTGCAGTGGTTAAGACTGGAAAAGTACAGGTCAGCATTCAGGCAGTTTCTATTCATCCTGCATTATGGAAGATTACTTACTGCACTGTCTGCTAAGTAGGTGTCACATAACCTGTATGCTAATACCAGATTTTTATTGTAAATCCTCAGAAAAAGAGAGGAAAACCTCCACAATTAAAGGTAGGCAAGTACACATCAGGTATTTAGATGAAGTAGATAAAGGTACTCGAAACACTAGCTGGTGATTTGCTGATAATTATGTCTGCATTTCAGGTTTGTAAATCTATTTGCCAGAATAGATTTAAGTTAGATACTTTTGAATTCAAAGTAACTATCTAAATTAAAAATATGTTGCCAAAATTTTAGTGATTGCATTAGGATTTTTATGATCTTGAATTTTAATAGTGCTATATCAGCATAGCTGGTGAAATACCTGAGAAGCATGAACAGGATTATTGTTCCCTATGGTTGGCTCAAAATATTAAGTATTCAGCCTGTATCTTATTTGGGCATTGCACAGCACTATCTGGTATCGGAACAAAATGTGATCTATTTGTAACCCAAGTGAGGGATGGGGATACCTCCTATAAATGCTTAGCGAAGGACTAAACTAAAGACTGCCAGCCCCCATGGGAACAATTCTGTAGATTTAAGTTAAGTTTGGAACCAGGGCCCAAGTACACCTGGATGGTTGTAGGGGATGCAGGTCTGTGTTTACAACCAGTTCAACTGAAGAATGACACCCACACAACAGAACAGGAGGAAGAAAAGTTTGCCTCCTGCAGAAGCACAGGTTCCATACCCCACATCCCCCTGATGGGACGTGTCGACCACGTCTGGAAGAAAACTTGTTGCTCTTGCTGCTCAGCAAGGCTGGGGTGCTGCCTGTGAGAATGAGAAATTCCCATGGCTTAAAGCAACTGGTCAAGCACCTGGGTAGAGATAACAGTAAAGCCTAACATTGACTGGGAGCTACAAGTGGTTCTTGGTCATGCTAAGCCTCTTTCTCCAATCTGTTTCCCTCCTTTTTGCCAGATAAAGCAGAATATTTGATAATATACAAGTTTTTCCCAGGGTAATAAATTCATGTGACTCAGCAGATAAGGCATCGGTATGATAAAACAACCAGAGTGACATGTCTTGCTAACTACTACAACTACTGAATTTTAGTTTTAAATACAAAAAAATATATTTTCAAACTAGTAATTTCTGTTTAACTGGTTGAAGCGATTGATATCTTTTGAAAGATGATTAATGGCATTATCACCTACTGTACATCCTTAAATATATGTTTTGTATGGCTTCTCTCTTATTTGGGGAACCTGAATGGTAAATATTAAAATTAAACCTAAATTTTAAAAAGAAGTGATAGCAATCATAATAGTGTGAGCCCTGGGTATCCCACAGCAGTTCAGTGAGTCACGGCTTATCAGTACTTGATTGGATTAAGCCTGTAATTGACTTCTCCATCCAATTTTTGCAAGATTTCTAAATATCTCTTACTAAGTTCCATCTTTCTTTTAAAAAAATGGTTTTCAAATTTTTTTTTTACTGAAGTACACAACCAAAAGGCCTCATGGTTGCTGTATTGTGTTAGTATGAGCTGGTGCAGTGAAGTCATGAAGAATGATTTTTATACATGCTGGGCTACCTACATTCTTATTTATCTACCAAGACATTGATCCCCATAATATGAATATGAGTTTTTGCTGTATCACTGTTTTACAGATAGAGAGGAGAAATGCAAGCACAATAATTGTGTCTCTCTGCAGAGAGACACGTTGCAGAGCAGAGTCCTGGACTGACACCAGCTAAGCCTGTGCCAGAGCCCAGGGCAGTAGAAAGCTAAAGGCAGGGTTTACTGGCTTCAGTGGCTACTGCTCAAGTCTTTCTTCTTAGATCCTTGTGTATTTCCATGCTGGTGCAAGACAGCAACAGCACAGTGACCCCACCTCAATACATCCTTGCTACACATTCACAGTGACTTCTAAGTCACACCTAGTCCTTTGTAACAAAAAACAAAGCACAAAGTTTGCATCCACATCAGGTAAATTGGTGCCTGGATCAGTCATTTCTTTCCTTAGAAATACCAGAAAGTTACAGCATATTCACCATGATGTCCAAATATTCTGCAGAACCAGCAGTGAGCCCTGCAGATCTATCTGCTGAATGCTTGCGGGAGATCAACTTTCAATTCCATTTTACATGCTCATCCCCAAAAATATTTGGAAATCTTAGGGATTAAGTCTCTGACAGGTGGTTAAATTCTGCCTTTTGTTGTTTTACAGAAATAAATCTGACAACAAATAGATATGGAAATATGTATTTATTGTGTAAGGGGAATGCGGTAGGAATTAGCATCAGAACTACCTTGAAAATGATAGAGACACCTTGAGTACTTTCAGTTTGTACTAAGAAAGATGCTTCTCATTACAGAACTGACCTTGTTATATCTCAAAATGAACATGGTGAGGGTTATTTATACTGAGAAAGCTTTTGGCCATCAGAATGAAGACAAAAGAATAAAAAACCCCCTTCTAACAGATCAGGATGCTCTGTTGGACAGTCCTTGTACTGAAAGATCCACATGTGGTGTCCTGAAAATTAAAATTCCAGTCTGTTACTTATAAGAAGAATCTGCTGCTAGTAAAAAGAACAGTCCTTTTTGTTTCTTTATATGAATTACTGAATATTAACTACAATTCTCATTATCTGGCTCCCTTTTTTAACTCTTGTGCATCCTAGCTTGTATTAAATTGTCTTTTTTACTAACTGGGGTGTGGCAAAAAAGCAGTGGCTAACAAATGTGGTCACTGAAGGTTGTTTTTATTGTTTGAAGCTGTTCATTACATAGTTAATTGCATCTCAGCTATTTAGGACAGTTGACTTCATGTTAATCCAATTAAATATTTTAAGCAGTGTCTTTATTTGAATAACATTTTTCTTCCAGCACAGCTGCCCCTGAGTTTGACAAAGTAATTTTACTGCATGATGTACTTTGCTGGTACAGAGAGTAGCTAGACAGCAAGTTTCAGAAAATTCAATATTTATTTTAAGAAATTTATTTTTCTGTTAATATTTTTTTATGCTTTATACATTCCTAATTTTATGTGTGATTTATAATAGCTAATATATGTTCTTGCTGCTATATCATAACAAGACAATATAGTGGCTGATTAAAAATAAAATAACTGAAATAATTTTAACACTTGTAAACACATGAAAATAAGACATTTATATTACTCATTATTCAGCTATGATATTGCTGATATTTATTGCAAAAAAGGTATTTTGTAGAGATATAAAAAATTATGAAACTGACCCTTTAAAAATGTACTTTCACAAGAAGCAAGAAAAAATAGGCAGGGAAAAATTCAAAAGTCAGAACTTAGTAAGAAAGCAAAATTCTGCGTTTTAACTGGCTCCTAGATGTTTTTGAAAAGCGGAGGTAATTGCTATTCATGCATTCATGGATGTGATCTCAGCTATTCCTACAGTAGATCTGACACCCTGACTCAGGGGGACCATGCCTGCCAAGGGCGGGGAGCAGCCTGGAGCACTGAAGATGTCAGTGACTCTTCCAGCAGGACGGAGCAGTTTTCTGGTTTGTGCCCTTTGAAAACCACTAATGCTTACCAGTATACAGTGAACTAAAGGTTCACTGTAGCACAGGAAAGGGGGGAAAGCCAAACCTTGCTTTTTTCACAAGCTTTAAGTTTTATGCTACAAATTGTTGTTGTGGGAGTAAGGAAAAAATTAAACTTGAAGTTTAAACTAGTCTTACTTCTTGGAAGTGAGTTTCTAATAGGAACTTCTCTGTAGGACAGATTTAGTGTGAGTTCCTGGGTTTCTTTCTTTCTGCAAACATGGACTATTCTTGCCTGGCAAAAGATATTTTTTCACCTGTGTGTCACTGCAGGTTATTTAAATAAGTTATCTAATTCACATATGCAAAAATATTAAATTAAAAAGTCCCTTATAGTGACAAGTACAGGTGAGTTACAAAGACCTTTGAAAGTAGCATATTTTTGAAACATAGGTGAAATTTTTATAACTCAAGTCCAGTTAAAGGGAAGATAGTTTCTGAAGATTGTCTCAGAAACTCAGGGAATTAATGTATTTTTACACAGTTTGAAAAGAAGAGCAATAGACAGCCTTTGGTTGGACTTGATCTTAGAGATCTTTTCCAGCCTTAACAATTCTATCATTCTATGGCTTTCTAAAGTAAAACATGGTAATTAGAACTATCAATAGAAAAATGCCACAGCTCATCCCGCTCTGTTAAAGCTATTAAAGTCAAAGTTTGGAATGTACTGGACCGTCTTTTAAAAACAATGTTTTGAATTCTGGTTCAGTGAATTGTTTGAGCACATGCTTTAAGTATATTATTAAAACTAAAGTAAATTCCTCAGAAGTGTTGCTGAATGGGAATGACCCAACAAGTATGCTATTATGGTCTGTTTGTTTGGTTTTTGTCCTAATCAGAACCTCATTGTTCTTTTAATTGGTTTTACTTTCTGAATGTAATACTTTCCCATTTTCATGAAAAATTATCATGGAAAGCATCAGCAAAAACATATTGCTTCTGCATTTCTTGAACAATTTCCCAGCTATTTGCTGAATAATATTTTAAAGAAAATGGGCATTTTTCTAACTAGGAAATACTTCTTGTGGTTCTTCAATTCTTCAGAGGACTGCTTTTGCTGGGTTAGTTGACTTAAAGGTTTAGCACATCTCTAGCAATAAACAAGTGTATCGGGCATGTTGTTTGATGAACTTCAAAGATTTAAGCACTCAGCTTTAATTACTGATGGTTTCAGCAACAGCACAATAACGATGGTCTCCTGCTTCACTAAATCAAAGAAATGTGACTGAGGGACTTCTGATCCAATTGTTCTCATTTAGTTCAGCTCTCACAAACATGGCTCTAAAATGTCATTGTGGCTTGAGTTGACATGAAACACCATTGTCATCAATAAAATAAATAAAAAAATTTGTGAGAATCAATATATAACACAAACCTGTTCCAGCCACTTAATCAACTGCACGTATTTGTGTTTCATTTCCCTCCTGCCACATTTTCTCTCCAACTTCTACCTTTTTTTTCTTTTTAAGCACTTGTCATTCTGCAACCTAGTAAAGCTTAGCAGCTGTTGAGATGAAAGGATCAATATTTCCCAATCAGGATGATCTGAAAGACGCTGTCCCTATATAGCATTCAAGTGCTAATGTTACTGAGTAAAACTCTGTACCTCTTAGTTGTTCAGTGATAACAACAACCTTTTGTCTCCCTGCTGGTACAATTATGCACAGTGTATTGAATAGTTATGATTGTGTGGCTTGTCAGCATTCCAAGGTTTTGCCAGAGACCCGACTCTATGAACTCATTCAGAGCAGCAGGGCAGGTTTAATGGGCAAGATGGATGAAGCATGAAGCCAGCTGGTGTCAGCTGCCCCTTAACAATTGTAATATGTATCAATCACTCAGCATGGATTTTTTTTTTATTGGTATATTTTTGATCTTTGAGGTCTTATACCAATAAAACATAATTACTGCGATTTAAAGGGGCAGCATTATTTAGAGGGAGGAGGTGAAATATTCCCTGAGTGGATAATCTTCAGCATTGCCACCTCTATTGATAGGAAGATAATTCAAAGGAAACTGATGCAACCAAAAAGATCTTCTTGTAATTGGATTCTGCAGAGAGAGAATCCAGTGCATGGTTTCTACAAGGACGGGGGGGTTCTTAAGGATATACTTTTAATTTTTTAAAAACAATGTAACTTCATGTTAGAAAACTGGTTTAGAATACCCAACAGATTATCTTGGAATAATCAGTTACCAGATCTCTAAGAATATTGGTTACTAGAATGTCAGTAATTTATTTTTCTGTACTATAAATCTGATATCAATATTGTATATCTGATATGGATAGCTTAACAAAGCCTTTTATGTTTAATGTGAGATTGTACAAAAGGTGAAGCAACATCCTAATGAAGCTGAACTGGTTATTGTTCCACCATTACTTGTATTAACCATGTTGTCATCTATCAAAACAAATGTCAGCCATGTCAAAACCAAAAAATCCTTCCTGAAATCTTGTCTAAACTGCCTTCATCAAAAATCAGGCACAAACTACCCCATGTACTGTAAAAGGTGTAATTTAGTCCAGGCAAGATGTTCAGTTTTTGCATTGCCGTGTTGAAGGCAAAGAAGAGGAGGAGACAAAAATGTTGTAGCCAATTATCTAAAATGGTACAATTGGTGCATTCTAAGCTTGATGGGCTCATTAAGCATTAAAACTCCTTGACATTTCCCTGTTGTACTGATAAATAGGAATGAACAGTTTGCATTTTATACTTTACTAAATTGTGTGTCTTTTTGGCTTCTTCATCTGTCATGTTTTACATGCTTAATTTTGCATCTATTTCATTTAAAAATTCAGCACTAAAGATTCTTTGCTCTTCTTCTAATTATCTTCCTTTGAAAAACTCATAGTTTTATATCAATGATATTGTTTGGTTCTAAAGCGTAACAGTTAATGCTCATCGTTAAATTGCCAAAAGGATATAGACTAATCTAGCATGTCATGGTTGCTTGGTGAAAATGCCATCATTAGTGATCCATGAGTTGCGAAGAAAAATAGAAAAGAAAGAAGGCCAACAATGTCCTAAACACCCCAAATGATTTTTAGAAGTCCATTTTTATTAAAGGAGTTTTGAATGGAACCCTCCTTGACGTAGTTGAATACATTAAAACATCATCTTTAAATGGGATTACAACTGCATTGATTTAATAAATAGGAAAGAACGAAAAGCAGAGTGAGGTAAATTTCATTTATACTAATGAAATTAACCCCAGCACTATCTTTTTGTACTATTCCAAGTTCAGAAAAAAATCCACCTGGATTGGACATTAGTGGCATGAACTGATGAAAAAGACCCTTAAGTTTTTTCCTTTTATTTTTCATTTTCATTCGTAACTAATTCACTCAAAAATCCCCTTTTGATTTTTCAAATGTGTTCTCTTTCTCTCTGAAATCTCCTTATAAGTCCTTATTTCCTCTAGGTTTTTACAGGCCAGCAGCAGGCCAACAATAATTGCTAACTTCTGTATTAGGTGTAAAGGACAAGGTTCTAGTGGCAGAGGTGGCTGCAGGGAAGAAGTTCAGGGGCAGACCAGTTACCAAAGCCAAGCCGTTTGGAGGAGTTTGTGGCATCTCTGTGAAAACATTTAAGATAGGACAGCAGAATGGAGGGAAGAGGGAACAGAGGGAACAAACAATGAAATAAGAGGAACAGTTGCTCCATGGTAGGGCATGCACACCCCAAAGGGACTATCGCTCCTGGGTGAGCCCATGCTGGAGCAGGTATGTCCCCAAAGACACTGTGGATAAGCCCCTACCAGAACAGGTTCATCACTGTGGGGACTGCATCCTGTGGAACATAGGAAACGGATGAGGAGCAAGGAGCAGCAAGGACAAAGCTCTGTACACTGACCTTGACTGCCTGCACCACTCATGGCCCCTCTAAAGGGTCTGAGTGTACCCTACAGTGATAAGGCAGGCAGGAGAGGGGTCTGGAGGGGGCTAATGAAGTTGAGCCTGGTATTTTCCTTAAGTAAATTTTTGTCTTCTTTGTTTGCCAACACACAAATCAAATATTTATGTTACTGGTAGTAAATTAATTTGTTCTGACTGTAAGAGAGGTTTACCTTTTGGCACCTTTTCTGAAGTTACAGTATTCAGCCAGTAGCTAGATAAATGTGTGGTGCTGCAATAACCATTTTTTTTTCTGATCTAGCACAAAAAGTAACTTTTAAAGTCTCTGTTAATTATAATAAGACCACTTTTTACAGTTCTGGCAGTCTAATGGGACTTAAAGTTATGATTAGCATGATTAGCTTTCATGCTGGATAGACCATAGTAGTCAGTGAAGTGCTGCAGAACCTGCAAAGGTTCTGTTTGCATGCTTTATTCATTGGTGCCATGCTGAGGGCCTTAGGCTGACTTTAAATTCCCTGTTTTCTACCACATAGGATGTATCCAGCTCACACAATTGCTCTCATTCGGGTGTATGGAGCTGCCAGGGAGTGTTCAGTTCCGACACCTCTGTGTGACACTGAACAAAGCTTCCATGAGCACTGTCAGGGTTACTCCTTGTGCTCTTTCCAAACCCTTGATACTCCTGCAGCAACATGAGCTCCTGCAAATGACAACAAGGCCCATAGCCATGTGCTGTGTCATTATGCAATGACAGAGTTGTGGGCTGACATGAACAATTCTTTATTAAAATGGGAGCAGGTGGATGAATAAAAGCATTGCAGAATGTTTTTGTTCACTGTTTTAGAGGCTTCAATAAGAGTTAAATTACAAGGAAAATTTAAAAACCTCAACAAATCACTTGCTGCATTATTTATTTTGGAGGGGTGTATTTTTTTTACCCCTTAAAATTCTATTGGTCTATTGTAATGCCTACTACTACAGCTTTGTCTGTGGTGATTTATCACTGTGTTCTTCGCATTGTCATAGGCACATTTGGCACCACTACCATGATGTTTAAACTTCAGACAGTAGTTCAGTACTGGAGTCATACCAGTAACACATGGTTTGTCCTAAATGCATGAATTTCTGTATGGTATTTTTCTAACACAGATTCACACCCTTCAGAACAGCTGAGGGTGAGGCTTTGTTGACACTGGCATGCATTCCAGTGTGACAGTAGATTTTAGAGATGTCACTGGAACTGCTGAGACTTTGCCTTCATTTTACACAGTATCCTAACCAGCCATGCTGACATTTGAATTTGCTGACATTGAGTGTAGTAGAATCAATATATTAGAATTTTACATTTCTGCATCTACTGTGAGATGGAAAGATTTCGAACAACAGTAACCCTCCATCTGAGTGAGGTACGTGCAGTAGATCAAAGTCTAGAACTAACCATGATACATTTACCAGAATGTAGATGTACAGCTAGATATAGATATCCTGATGGCTAGAGTACATGAATTTCTTACTTTTTAGGTTTGCTTTGTACTGACGGAAAATATGGACAATAGAAAAAAGAGACTAATGCATATTAGAATGTATAGGTCTTCCTAATGTAAACCCCAAACATTTTTAATGGTGCATTTATTCAGCACTAAGTAGTATGGCATGACATAAGAGCATAATTTTTGGAGAACCTGCCCAACCTTCCCCTGCCATTCCCTCCCTTCTCCTGTTTCTTCCTCTCTCACCCTTTTCCCTCACCCTTTCTTCTTCTTCATCCCATCTACTGTTATTTTCTTTCCTTTTTTCTGACCTTCTTTTCTCCCATCTTCTCTACTTACACCTGTTTTTTGACATTCTCTTCTCTTCTCTTCTCTTCTCTTCTCTTCTCTTCTCTTCTCTTCTCTTCTCTTCTCTTCTCTTCTCTTCTCTTCTCTTCTCTTCTCTTCTCTTCTCTTCTCTTCTCTTCTCTTCTCTTCTCTTCTCTTCTCTTCTCTTCTCTTCTCTTCTCTTCTCTTCTCTTCTCTTCTCTTCTCTTCTCTTCTCTTCTCTTCTCTTCTCTTCTCTTCTCTTCTCTTCTCTTCTCTTCTCTTCTCTTCTCTTCTCTTCTCTTCTCTTCTCTTCTCTTCTCTTCTCTTCTCTTCTCTTCTCTTCTCTTCTCTTCTCTTCTCTTCTCTTCTCTTCTCTTCTCTTCTCTTCTCTTCTCNCTCCCTCTCCCTCTCCCTCTTCTCTGAAATCCTTTCTTCCCTTTCATTCCCTGCAGCATCTCTTTCTCTTTCCCACCCACTTCCCCTGTCTGCCCCCTTCTCGTGTTGCAAAACAACCACCTTTTACATTATGGTAACTCTATTTATTTCCTTGGAAGTTGTCCCAACTTATCTTACATTCCACTTTAAAAAAAATATTACTTCCATTACTTAAAGCACTTATAAACTATAAATTATTGTATATTAAACTATATATCATTATATAGTTTCTATATTTTTCTTGGAAAATTTTCACCATATGCATGTTTAGGAAAGAGTTTCAAAATATTTACCCACCATGGCGTGCATCTAACTATACAGTATCTTTTCCCTATTTTGTAAAGAGGCTGAAACCAGGATCAATCCAGCTCAGGGAATGGAATCTATTCTCATAATACTAAGTTTTGATTCTCCTTCCTCACCATTTCAAACTTCAGGTTAATGGACACTCATATTTCAGCCAAAAATTCGCTCTAGTTATCATAGAATTGTAAAAAGAAAGCATTTGAGGGTGTTTTCTCTGCTTTCCTATTTTAAATGATTTTTTCCTTAGTGCTGTGTTCCCTTTTTTACAGTGACTGTATTCATCTGTCATTCTGCTTAAGCAGTCACTCTTTAGGTCTTGATTACCCTTGCTTTGGGCAATCCCTTCTCTTTTAAATAATATGATGAAAGCAGATCCAGTGAGGCTTGCACAATGAGACCTTTAAGGTGCCGCTTAATCCTATCTGGTCTTGCTGAGACAAAGATTGGTCTCTCCTTTTGTAGGATTCATGATCACAAACACAGCTGTTATTATTCTTATAAAAAGTAGCCTATGATGCAAATACTTAATAACTATGTCAATGCAAGAGACTAGCATGGCTCTTTCTGGTGCTGCTTGATTTACTGTTAAGAGAAATGTTTGTTGGTTCCAGAGAATAAAAACATTTCAATTGGGAGGCTCGCTGCAGTCATTCTGGACCAACATTTTACTGCCTCTTAACACACTATTGATTAAATTCAACAGAAAAAGCAAAAAAATTAAAATTTTAACTGGGTTTTACTTCAATTGATAATACTCGATATACTTGGGCAGGTTGGTTTGTGTCCCTCAGCTGAATCTTTGTGAATGAACTCTGTGACAGTTCTGGGGTCTTCAGGCTAGATTTGTAACTAGTAGAGTTGGAAACAGGATAAAACCCCACAGGTTTGTCACGTAGTTCAGAGTCAAAGCCAATAGCAGTTGTGTGCCTCTTAATCTCATTGATTAAAAATACCACTTAAAGGTGTGTTACACATTGTGAATAGTTCTGATACTCTGTTATGTGGCTGTATAAATAATTTAAATGGGTGAACAGGCCAGACTGACCTTTGTCACAAGTTGGGGTGAAGAGTGCCAGTTTGTTTTAGCATCTTCTTTGGGTTTGGAATTGGGGTTGTAAAATCTTCAACTGCTTCACATCAAATCCTTCCTTCTGTGAAGCGTCTGCCTGGCCAGCAGAGACACTCCTCACTAGCTGGGCCTCCCTTGCTATGAGAACGTCAGTGTTGCCTGTTAGTGCAAACATACCAAGTCCTTTCCAGAGGTGTCTGCTTCCTTCCTTTGTGTCTTTGTGCAACTATACAATCCCACTCAGAGTCTAGCTCTTGTGTAATCAGTTTCTGAACATAAAATACTTATAGAGGCTTAATATATTTTTTTGCACTTCTAAGCTTGAAATGAAAAAAATTGCTGCTATTCAGAAGTGTATCTCTTTCTAACTCAGTCTAGGCATGTGCTTAAAATCTGTTTATTGGAATGGACTCTGAAGAGGTGACTGAAATTAGCACATTCTTTTAAATGATCAGTCAATTTTAATGCTTTGATACCTGAATTTATAGAGCTAAACCAAGGGATTTTTCTCTATTTGTTTTGTTTAGGGAAAGCTTCACAGAACTACATAAACACAATAACTGAGGATTTTTAGGTTATTCCACAGGGTCATTGACCCCAGAAAAAGAAGACAAAACTAAATTTGAAGCAAGAAAAAGGAATGCGATTAGTACAAGTAGGAAGAAAAAAAATAAATAATTTGTTAATAGGAATACTGAATAATGTGAATTCCTAAAATGAAAGAAACTGTATAAATTTCCTCCTGCATTTTCTGAAAAATCATTTGAAAATATAAAAAAAGCAGCAACAATAAGTTGCACCAAGGTTTTGGTGGGAAACAATGAGATTTTCTGATAGTGAAGTTTCCACATCAGAAATGCAAAGCTAGGCTAGATAGAAATACCAGGGTATTGTCTTAGGTGAAGTTTACAAACCCCCACAGCCATTTCTTTTGTCTTTGCTTTGAGGTGCTTGTGCAATATAAATGTTGCAGTAATAAAACTTTAATCACAATAGCATAAGACTCCACTGATGGCCATCAGTTCCTTACCTGTGTTATCTCCACAGTTGCCTTAGCTTTTAAATAGTTCTTTCATTGGAGAGGAAGGAAAGGTCAGTGATCTCTTATTGTTCAACACCTCCGAGGGGTTTCCGGAGATTGGCAGCCAGCAGAACCTTGCAGGGAAAGTGCTGGATAGTGCTGCCAGCACAGGCTTGCATAGATCAGCATTTCATTACAGAAATAGCAAATGACTGATGTATTTTCTAGGTCAAGGTGGAAAAAGTTAAATAAGGATACTGACAACTTGAGTAGGGGAAGGTGGCTATTGTGTGCAATATTCCACCAGCTGTGGATGGACAGTGCAATCCTCTTTTCTTTCATTATATAACAATACTTAAGTATTTCTTCCCTGAAACCTATTGTGTGTTTGGATATACCAGAGGACCTTCAAGTACTTCTCTTAAAGAATTTTAGATTCTTTATTTCATTGTAATTTAGAGAAAAAAACCCCAAAAACTAGTTTGGTAAAAGCTTTAAAGCATTTGCTTTTTTTCCCAAAATGTTCTTCATAATCATAGCATCTCAAATGAGCTGGTGGAACTAAGGGTTTCAGGGGTGCAACTTAGGAAACTGAAGTTATCAAGAGGAAGAATAGCTTCTAAGGCAACAGGATGGTGTTTCCAGATCTTTCAGTTTAGAAGGCTCAACAGTAAGAAAAAAACATTGAAAGACCATTTAAAGACCTCTTTAAGACAGCTAATTAGTTCCTGTCCTCTAATCATTCTTCAATTTTAACTATTTCTTTGTTGTTTCACTTTCCTGAAAGTAATAAAAATGAAGAAGTTCTGCCATTAAAAAAATTAGAAGTGTAATCTTTGCTGGTAATTTATTAGTTTGGTGCAATGCCAAGAAACTTTTAAAGTGGATTTTGGCAAAATTTCATGAAAATAATTCCTTTTTCAATAGTATTACAAATAATTGTCTTTCTGTTATGTCCTTTTGCTCCTCCTTTGTAGAAAGAACCAGATGAGGTTAAAATACCATTTTGTTTATTTAGCAAATAAACAAAACTTTATTTTGAAGACTTACATTTTGAATTTGCAAAATTCAGAGAGAAGTCTGTGTAAATGTGACATGGACACAAGTGACAGGAGCTGTTCCTTTGCATTCAGAATTCTTCTCTCAAGGCAGTTTTGATGCAGAGCAGGTGGCTTGGCAGATAGAACTCCACCTGGATAAACCGTGGGACATCAAAATTGCCTGTTACCTACTGACATGCAGGAACCACAACAGGAAATTGAGATGAAGTATGAAAACCTTTTTGCTACGAATTCACACAGCTCTTCTGCTAAGGTGGACCAAGAAAAATATGATAAATTTCTTATTTGTGTTTACATTTAATGTTTCTTAATTTTCTTTATTTTTACTTTAGTTATTGTATTTAATGTCTTACATTGTTAATCAGTTTTGGATTATCACAAAAGCAAAATATGGGCAGAAAATTTGGAATATATTTGTGTATTTATGACTGCAGGAAAAGGAGAATTGCAGGTGTTAATGCTGAGGTCAGTTACAATCCTCATCAGGTAAAATCTGATCAGGTTATGTTGTGCGGACTTGGGTACTCTCTTTGGAATAAATGAAAATAAAACTTCTTTTTTTAAGTTGAATGAATTTCAAGTTTTAGAAAATCCCATTTTATACTTAGTCTTTACAAAAAATAAGAGTCTTTGTCCACAAGACAACTTAGAGTTGTCACCAAACTGCCAGATAACAAGCTTATATTGTTCAGGAAAATATATTACAATTTTATCTACTTGTACTGTTCAATAAAACATTAGTATCTCAGCATTTTTATTTAACAATAGGCAACCTTAGGCCAGTAATTATGCAACAATTATAATAATAAAAACTGTCCCCTGCTGCTCACCTAGAAACAAGAATATATTAAACCAGTACTAACCATCTAAAAGGAAAGCAACAAACTACACTCATTTTTAATGCCCCTGCAGTGCACCATGGGAAGCTAATAATTCACCCTCTAATTAGTATCCCTTCTGCTGCTGTTGGCGCAAGGACAGACAAAGAGGCATCCGCTTCATTACAAACTTGCCTTGGTAATCTTTAAATGTCTTTCTTCTCTGCAGGTTGAATCCATGGAACAGGGGCAAATAGAATGTGCAATTAAAGAAGGTTTGCTGGTATCACTAGTCTGACCATGCATCCTAAGTCTAATGAGTGCACTAAAATGTGAAAAAAAGAGCGCCATTTGAATGTACTCATTCTCTTTTTTGGCTATGTTATAATTCTTCCTTCTTTTCCTTCATTAGTGTCTACATTAGCAGAAAAAAAAGGGAATACAACAATGGCATAAAGATTTGATAACTTCACAGCATACCTGAAATGACAGTGTTGTTTAGACTTGAGTAGTTGGTAAATGTTATAAATCTAGCTTGAGAAAAAGTGAATGACAGCAGGCCTTAATTAATGCTTGAGAAGATTGAGTGTAATTGTTTCAAGGAGAGTGTATCAATTTTAATAAATTTCTCTTTTAAAAACCATTTAAAGAATGATTTTGCCACAGGGCACAACAGATTTGAAATATGCAAAGCATTTCTACATGATTTTTAGTACTATGGTGATTATAGTGATCATGCTATTACAGTGATGCTTTCCTTTGACTGTCTTGTTTACACATGCAGTGTGTTTGTTGATTAATTTAAGCTTATTAAAGAAAATGTTGCATACCTGAGGATATTTTCAGCTTGCCAATATGCAGCTGATTCTAATTATTATAGGGAAATTTTAGTTTTCACAGTGGCCTGCTGGTACTGTCAGAAGAAAGGCCAGCAGTATACTGGACAGCACTAGGACCTTGTGCTCTGGTTCAAACGTGGCTTAAATCAGTTGTGTTATTTCCATTTCATTGCTGTGTAGTGATCTCTGTGAAGCCCATTAGTAGGCTCATAACAAAGCTAGGTGTGTTGTTGCCTTTTCTGTTAATTTTGAGGATTACTTATTGAGTAATCAGAGGACCTGCCTGTTCATCACTATTTAAATCCAGTCCTGCTCTCTGTGAGATTCTGCTTGTGTAATCACTAGGAAAGCTGGGTGTGTTAGGGGAGTTGAATATCACGTCACATTTTTATGGACAGGCAGTAGAAAATTCAAAAGTGAATGACCACAGTAACCAGCTTAAAATGTTACCATCTATTTTCATATATATCAATGCTGCCCTCTGCTGAATAGGTAATTAAACTTTTTTTCTTAATGAATATGTAGTTTGAAGAAAGTTAGTGGAGCCTCATAATCCTTCCATTTGGATAGTGCAAGCTAAGAGCATGTGAGTACTGGATTATCAGTATGTGAAGTACTCATGAGTACTAAATCAGTTCATTAGTTAGTTTTTAGTTTTAATATTAATTAAGGGAGCCACAAGGGAAGTGAAGGAGTGTTGTCTGTAAAATGAAATAGGATCTTCATTTGTTGTTCCCTCCATCTAAAATAAAGATATTTCAGAGGTTCTTATAGGATAGTAAAAGGACATATAGTACATGTGATAGAAAAAAATTGGTTTGCTTCAATTCAAGTAGTGCTTCACTGTTGATCCCTGTTTGTCCTAATTCAAATGTGCACAAATTAAGAAACAGGGAAAATTGCTATCTTAGGCCGTGTGTACACTTGAAAAGGAAGTTGATGCCATTTTAGATTATTTTAGGATTTATGTTGGCAAATAAAAGATCTGGAGGTTGTCCTGATGTAAAATCAAAGAGGAAAAATTTATGGAGAGCTTACAAGTTTTTATCAGTACTGTATCTGTCTCGAGAATAAGTGGAGGACTTAATCAAATAGTTCCATATATTTAGGCTTAGCACTGAATTCACTTAAAAATGTCAAACTTGGATTTGGTTGGCACTCAATCCTATAAAATTACTTTCTAAAGAGTTACTCACAGTTGCTATTTTTGGAGTATCTTGATAAGAAAATAATTGGATATAAATTAGAGCGTGTTGGTTTAATGCTGAATGAAGGCACACTTTGCACGAATAAGAATGGAAGAAAACCAAAGTCCTAATGATAGTCTCTTCTGAAACAAACATGTGTTTGTAATAATGACTAAACCACGGGTCACTTGCTTAAATGTTAATGACATGGTGGATTTAAGGGATCTGGATGTTGCACTACGACACTTCTAAAATGGGCCATTAGCCTCAACACAAATACTTTCTGCCTTTGTCATTATTGCTTATTGATCTGACACACTTGAGCATAACTTCTTCTTATCTTACGAATGGCCTCTCATCCAGTTACGTGGTGCACTGCATCAGGTTACATTTTTTTCCATAAAATAATATATTAAGTCTCTATTTTTTATGGTTGACTAGAAACAGCAATGTCTGGACTAGCAAAACTCTGTGGTAGACAGACTCACAAATATGTCCTTGGCCAGCTCCCAGCTGCCATGGGAAGGATGGGCCAGAAGATTGAGGAATCCATATGCAAGAGTTATTTTTTGATGCCATTTCTTTCAACAGAATCATGCCTGGCTTGCTCACCATGATCTATTCGCTGTGGAGTCTGTTCCTTGATTTCACTTTCCCAGAAAGATTTACACTCCAGAGGAGAAAAAAGAAATCTAGACACAACTTCATGTTTTTATATTTTGTAACTCCATAGAGTCATTTTGTAAGTCCATATATCCAGAGTCTCAAATGAGACCTTCTCTGACATTCTGGCCAAAGGGGAAGTTGTGCTTCATTTGTTCTGCCTCTTGTGTCACCTTCAAAGTTTAATGCAGGAAAATTTTGCTTAGTTTTGTAATGACTGATGGCAACTTGGGGAATTATTATAATAGTAAATATATTAGAGTTATAAATATTGGTAAATACATTTGTATAGATTCCAGATTCATAACAGTGATAATTTAATTATATTACTTTATTTATTTTTTTGGCCTTAATTCTCAGAAATATCACTATTCTGCAGAAATTAATCATGTAAAACAAATTAACATTGATAATTTTTGATCTAGAGAATGTATATTTCTAAACATTGATCAAGATAATAAACAGCTTGCAGAAGGTTTTAGCTAAGACTGAGGTTACATTTTTAAAATGATTATTGTCTGCTTTCAATTTCTACTATAAATACAATCTTTTTCTTAAGCACACCACATGTTCCTCTTTGGTGAGAAGTGAGATTTTTCTGAGGAAAAGTAGTAGTCTAGAATTACTTAATGTCTAAATTGATCACTACTTCCAGGAAGTTAATTTTTTTTGTTGTCTTGGCATGGCAAAAAGCGTAGCTAAGAAGTCCTGTGTATTTGTGAAACAATTTTCTTGTGTGCTGCACTATATTTGAAAGGCCATACACCATTTACAAAAGGTGTAAAATTGTTATTGGGAAAGAAAGAAGACAGCAATGGACTCGACGTCATCAGCGTTCTAGATTAGATTTTTAGTACATCTGAATTCTGCCAGATTGCCTTCAGCTGCCTCCAGAGGCTTTAGAACAGAGTCTTGTGCCCACTAAATCACTGACAGCTTTCTCTAGTGGTTTCAATGCAACTGGTTTCAATTTCTAGTTTCCCCAGTGAGACTAAGAATGAACAAACAAAAAAGAAAATGAATAGTAATTAATAAAGCAGATAAAAGACGTAATTCTTGAGTAGCTTTGTGAAGAGATCTATACTTTTCATAATGATCCATTGTTCTTCCATCTCATATATGTCAATTAAAAAATAATTTGCTTTGTGGTATGTAATATATAGTAGACACGTGAGAAAAGGGTAACTAAAAGTATAATTACTGTTTCTTAAGGTAAACACTTTCAGAAGCAAACCTGCAGCAGCAAGGTAATGCAACATTATGCTAGTTTTTTATACACTATAGCTCCAACATTCTTTATATATTTTCAAAAATTCTCTAGGATAAACCACATACCGGCCTAGTATACAAAATTAAAAAACTTAAACCACTACATTCCACGCTGCTGTTTATATTGCTGAAATATTTTAAAGAGTACAGGGTTGCAGAATATTTAGAACATCTTAGACTTAGAGTTCTGAAAAAGAGGAAATTTATCCTTAAAATTTTATGATGTAAAAATATTTGCCCCATAATGTGTAATTGAATAGTAAGTTTGTCATCACTGTCACACATATTGTCACATGCATTGTTGCTTATAAAGGAGTGAAAAAGTCCAAATGTGAGTGACGGCCATGAAACTCTGAATGGCTCTTATAGATAGTGACAATTTTGTCATGTGAGAAGGTATGGTTTTTTAAAATTTATTTGTACCTATTTTTGAGCAGTTCTTGTTTGCAACTCTTATTAATAACAAATCATTTAGCATACCATGGCCCTTTAGAGGACTGCATTGCAAATTACATTTCTTTTCTGAGTTGGGCTGTTGTTACTGGGCTGAATATGCTGTGCATGCACAGGATCGAATGATTATTAATAGTTCTAGTCTTCCCTGGGTTGCTAGCTGCACAATAATGAAAAAAAAGCATCATGGCCAAGGTACAAATCAGATGGAAATATCTCCTGTGAACTCCTCATTCTAGATTTATACAAAGCAATTAAAAGCCCCTGTACTTACATATTTCTTTTAGACTGCACTAATGGTTTGGAAGTAACAAGGTAAGAGAGACATTCTGATTAGAAGAGACCAGCAGTTCCCAGATCAATAAGAACAGAATGTCCTTATACCTTCTGTACCTCTGGGTGAGGGATTTTGTTCCACTGACTTTCAGTTTAGAGGTACTCACAGAAATTTATAACTGTAAAATAAGAGGGGTTTGTTCCCCAAGTTCTGAAATAATATAAATTTAGTATGTCTACAAATATAGTTGTCCTGCAGTAAAATTCATGTGTTTCATGTCACATAAGCTGTATGAACTTTTGGGCACGGGTATATCCACGTCATGTATGTGATAGATAGGTGAAGGTTCTGCGATGTGCAGTGGAGAAAGGGACTTCTTTCATAACTTCGGAAATGATTGGTGCATGAGCAAGGGTTGGGAACCCACGCGTTTTAGACAGTGAAACACTGAACAAACTTTCCATTTAGGGAAAAAGAAAATGTTATGTTATGATAATTATATAATGGATGAATCACAGTTTGGAATAAAAAGGAGTAAACTTTAATCTGCTTCTCACTTTTCTCTTTTGTTAGAGATTATGCTCTCAAGCATCATTCAGTTTTGTCAAATGCTTGCTTGTGAATTTTTTTCACTGAATTACTGCATTTGCCTCTTTTTTTGTCTAGTCTGTTTCTGCTTTTTTCTGATGATTTTTTTTTCTTTTAACCTGTAAAGTTATTGATGCAGCATCTTTTTCTCAGCTGAAAGAAACTGTTTAAGGAGTTGGATTGCTGTGACAGGATTACAACAGCATGTTACCTCTGTCTGTCTGTCTCGCTCCTTTAGGAGTACTGCTGGCTGCTTTTTCCACGTCGGGTAGTAGTTATTCACTGATTTATTTCACTTCATGTCGTCTGCCTCCAACCTTTCCAATCCCTATTATACAGGATGAAAAGAGAGACTTTAAAGTAGTAGTTTTCTAAGGAGAAGGAAGTGTTTTGCTGCTATTCCTAAGACAAGTAACGAAGAGCTTGCATTATCCATCTCAGGGCCAGTATCTCAGTATTAATTATTTGAGCACCTGTAAAATTAATTGAGAAGCTGATTTCCTCTATGGAGCCGAGTAGGAAGGTAAGGGATGCTCATGCCTTACACTTGAGCTTTTTCCATAAAGAATCTGCTGTGCTATTTCTGTAGCTTTAGAGCCATGTAGCCCACCACAGAGACATGCCTTTAATGCCAAGTCATTTTGGCCTGCTACGCCTCACATTCTTTAAAATGTGCTGCTCTTCAAACCAGTCTCTGCTTCCACAGTCCCAGCGTTTTTACTGCTGTTGGAGAATATGTCTGCCAGCCTCTTTAGAGTCTTTCTATGATTTTTCAGGATCCTGACATTGTCTTTGACCCAGCTGCCTCAACATGCTGCTGCTACTCTCGTCTCTCTTTCCTCTGGTCGTGTACAGGATTTGTAGCTGAGTTGTACAGCCTGTGCCTTGTGTTATAATTTAAAACTCTAATGTGATCTTTAACAGAAATACCTCAATTTCAGGAATGTAAAATCACAAGAATGTAGGATTACTGCAATATTCACTCATGCCACCTTGGAAATGCGTGTCCCATAAGGGTTGCTCGTAAAGCAGGCACAAAGGTGGATCAAACTGTATACTGCCTCTCCCTGTGTCAGCTCTAACATTAGGGCATGGATGAAACATTTCCAATTTCTCCTAAAGGTCTACACAGCAGGATACATTGCACCAGCAGTTAGCAGTATGTGTCGAAAGGCTGCAGCATATGCTCTCTCCTCACTGCACTCACCTCCGCACATTTAACACCAGCAACTTTAACAGACTGAGCCTGAGATATTGGGACAATGATGCTCAGGAGGGAATCACACTGTAGGCTTTCTTTCCTTCCTGCCTTGTCCACAAAACACTAGAAACAATATGAATCTTTCTGTTCAGGGTATTCTTGTAGTTCATGGATGGAAATCTATTTTCATGCCTGTAAGAAGTTATGAAAAGTGTTATTCTAAAAAAAGTAATCTACTGTAATATTTAAGCAGTGCTCTCTGAAGCTGCTGATTTCACTGTGGCCTCAAGTGGTATATTAACTTTTTTTAAACTATTCCTAATAAACAAAGATTCTTATCTGCATTTACTTGCTCTGAATTTTATGGAAGTAGCAGTGTCTCACTGCAATAAACCCAGATCAAAAAGTGTTTTCTTTTGAATTCAAATCAGCCAAATGGGCATCTCTTTCTGAATTCATTCATGCAGCTGGTCTCTGGTCTTCAGCATAGTTAGGAGTTTCATGTGGTAAAAAGGGTGTAACTTTTTTACTTTGAATTGTGTATTTACATACAATGTGTGCCAAACAGCCAGGGCTTTTTCCAGTCATATCAGATTCTTTTGGGAACCTGTAGAGAAGGAATGCAGATCATTAGGCAAGTTACTATTATTAAACAATGCAAATCTTCATCAAGTCCTGTTGTGGAAAAAGATACTGGGCCCAATAGTCCCAGCTGCTGAGCAGCCATAGCTCCAAGTGAAGTCAGTAGGAGGTAAAGGTGCTCAGACTCTCCAGAAGTAGAGAATATTGCATGAAAAGAGATCTATCAGAGTAAATTGAGGTGTTACAAGTACAGAAAGGGCTATTCAATGTCTACTATAAAATATGAATCTATGGAGACTGTTTCCACGCAACAATCCAAGTTGCAATGTGAAAGATGATCCTTTCAGTGCAAAAACTATAAGGAACAGGGAAAATTCTCATTGCTCCTATATATTTTTTTGGTAGACGTTTGTCCTCCTTCTACAAGTTGAGGGTGTAATTTGTCTGTTTTACCTTGATAGGTGGTGCCTAAGTGCTTGCTCTTAGTTTTTCCCTGGTCCATGTTGGTTCAGTGGCAGTGCGGTGCATACATTATATCAAGTGTGCACTCACAGCTCAGCCTCAAAGCCACCCAGGCTTTGTAGCCCTGGATGGGTCTTTATACCAAAATTGTGTTAGCAGACTGGACAGAGTAAGCTACAGCTTAGGAGGAAAAGAAAGTGTATGAACCTATGGGGGCATAATATATTTGACTTTTGATTGCTTTCCATTACTTAAATATCATTATCATAATTTATGCTATTTAAAAGCTTCCTGGGAAGCTATTCTCTAATGACAATATTTTTAATGCTTTGAACAAGTAAACCAGTACATAAGTTTATTAATGTTTATTAATCAAGATTTTTAAAAAACTACCAAAACATTTTTAGCCATTGATTGTATAATTGGACAATGTGTGTTAAACAGCTGACTTTTGCCAGCTTACAAGTTGTAAACTTTGACAATCTTTCAAGGTTTTCAGTCCCCGTCTCTCAAAACAAGTTTTTTTGAAGAGGAAATATACGCAGGGAGAAACAATCTGAACTTGCTATGAAGCTGGTGACCCAGAGAGCCACAGTTTGGCTTTCAGTTTACTTTGTTTGGGGGCAGTGAAATTACACTGTTCTTTATCTGAGGTCTGTCCCATACCACAGTCAGTTACCAGGTAATGCCCTTTCACATGCTGCCCACCACATGCTCGAGGCATCCTGCTTCTTCCTCAGGACTCTGTCACAGTAGCATTTCCTTAGTAACCCCTGTAGACTTTTTTTGTCAATTCTGTGTGCCAAAAATTGGAAACAAATCCAATTTTATCCTCCTCTCTACCTGTGGCAAAGCACAGTTCTTCTGTCACTCACTCAGGTTGTAAAATGCAGTTTGTGGATTTACCTGTTAATCTAAACTGCTCTGTACTCCTGTGGTGGTGCAGGGCAGGTGTGTAACATCCATTCACTTAGCATATGTAAACTAATAACAGAGGGCCTGCAGCTGAAAAAGATGTTTTAAAACAATGCATTTGCTTTTCAAAACATGTTGCATTCAGCAGTTTGGCCCAAGTGTTAATGATTTGGAGTTGCAGGGAGTAACCAAGTAACACATGGCAAATAATTTGTTTGTTTAAAACAAACGTAGGGTTTAATGTTCTGCCTAAGCCTGTCTTAGACCTGCATCTTAGTGCTTTCAGGATCTCTGTTACTGAGAAGGATTTTTTGGAACTTAAATTTAAGTGGGCGTTTATTATATTTGTACTGTAAATGAGCTGTTCTGGAGGAAATCCTTGGAGAGTCTCCACCCGTACAGGACACAACAAATACAGCAGCAGCTGCAGCATCAGCATGCTCCTCACACTTTCAGCTAGCAGCTCAATGAAACATTTTGGCAAGGCAGAGGAGCCAGTGGGTGCCAGATTGGCACTGGTGCCTATTGTGTTTTCTTTGCCTTATAGGATTTTTAAAAAAATTGTCAATCTATTTTTATGATACTTCAGCTTAAAATAAGGGAGAAAAGGGGAAAATAATTAATTCTTCTTTAGGATCTCTTCCCTGTCATGGACTTTTGTCTTTGTTCTTCTACTTTCTTCATCACGCTAATTAGGAAAAATATTCAAACACTTGATGTTGAGGTGTTTGTTGAGGACAGTTTCTGGAACAGGATGATACATTTCAAGGGAGAGAATTTCCTTGACATTAACACTACAGTTTCTTACATATATTGTTTTCTGTTTTCAAACTTAAGTGTTTGAAGGCATGCTGATCTCATGCAGTACAGCAGAGAACAGGGCTGCCTGATTTCCAGAATCAGAAGCAAACAGCTGTGCCACTGTGGTGTAATGCTCAGGCTAAGTGGGAGACCTGCTGAGGACAGAGCCTATCAGTTCAAGAGAATTGGCAACATAATTGGCAATATGTTACATTTAACATTGTGCAATTACGAGAAAGGGGAAGGAATGGAATTATCTCAGTGAATATTCTGTGCAGTGTCTTGGAGTGACTTCTAGATCTATATATATGGCCTTTCTTTGTTGACAGCTTCAGCAGGAGATGTTCCATGTTGAATGTAGTTAGCTCTGATCTAGGAGCTAAATTTGTGATTAGAATTTCCCTCGTTATCTGTCTTCAGGAGGTGGAAAATATGGCTACCTAATGCAAAGTATGAGTACCTTCTTTTAAGTAGTGCCTCAAACAAGCATCCTCTGTAGAGGCTCTCCAGTCACCACCAGTTTCCAGTTAATTTGTAGAGTAACTCCAAGTCTATTGGCTTTAACTTGTAAATCCCTAGATGCTTTGGGACTAGGCCACCTGACATCATTTGTGGTATCCCTGCAGGTGTCATCAACAAATAATCATTGTGCCTTTTTTTTGACACTAATGTGCTGAGCAGCAAGATGCTGAAATCCATGTCCTGTCTTTCATGTGTGGTGCTTCTGTGGGTGTGTTGGACGAATGATGGTATAAAGGACTACATGAGACTGCAGATTATGCACAGCAAAAACTGATAGCACATTAGAATTAATACAAGCCCACAATAAATGTAATTAATAAGGGCTCTGGAGAACCTCAGAATAAATAATTTTATTCTCACTTGACAGCTAGACTGAAAAATGTGCTTGTGACAAATGCAAAAAGAAGTTGCTTTTGCTAAAGATATGAATGCATTTAAAGTATGTAAACAGATGATTATATTTCCTATTATGAACAGCTATACTCAGAAGTAGGTTTCTGGAGAAGAAGAAATGCTAGGTGCCAGCACATTCCTGCCTGGATCAGAACTGCAAAATATTTGAGGAACAGCTTATTTTTGACAGTTAGACTTGTGTTTTTTTAAGACGATCAAAGCAAGTTTGATGCAGTATAGCAGTTACAGAATTTTAAAAGTCTTTTCTACAAGTAGATTTTGACAGTCTTGTTTTGAAAAATGTATTTTAATAATTAATTCCTGTATTTTCCAAAAAAAAGACACTTGTTTGGCTTCACGCATCTCACTGAAGTCAGTGAATTTATGTATATAAACTGCTTACATCTTTATGCCACTGAAGACTTTGATGTTATTTATTGTTTAGCAGTTCTGTGGTAAAATTGTCTTCTGAAAGCAAAGTGGATGAAATGCAGAAATATTTACAAAGGGGAGAGAAAAAAAAATTCTAAATGAATGAGTGCTTACTGGCCACTGAGAATTTTTTTGCAAGATTTAAAACAAGACAGTGATGGTAATTATTATTTGCTATGCTTTATTTTCTGGTTCGTAAATTAATGCATAAGCTAAGTAGATCATTACCTCTGCTTTTGTATGATTGTAGATAAACTATGAGGAAAAAATATCACTGCTGAGAAAGTGTGCCTGTGCAATTATCTGCTCTCTTGCTGTTTACCATGTCTGACTATAAATGTTTTATTTTGCCCTGACCGTGTTAGCTTGAGTAGGGAGGTCAGAACCATTAGCAGATTGATCCTTCTCTCCTCCGTTTTATGGCCCATATCCATTGTTATTTTCACTTCAATGACTTCTCTATTTCTCTTTCAGTACAGCTAATTTAAATAAACAAAGTTTGGGGTTTTCAAATCTGATTATCTATCACTTTCTCTCTCTGTAGTTGTCTTTTCTCTGAGCTGTCTACTCTTCAGATGGTCGTTGCCTTCTGTGTGCTCTCTTACTGGTTTTCAATACTTATGTTAGTTTTTGTGACTTTTTCTATTGGGTAGAATTGTCATGTCTTAGATCATCTCTATTAATTTTGGAACGAGTATGTTTCCAAACTCTTTATTCATTTTTCTCTTGTGGCAAGCTATAAGTTTTCTTAAGCATCTGAATTCAGCAAGGACACCCAGTTGTCATTCAACGCTCTGTTATTAGCTGCTTTAATTCTTGACAATCTGCATTTATTTCCACATTTACATGCCTATGTTTTACTCATTTGTCTTTTACTGCGGCTACAGTAAGATAGAAGATACTTTAATACACAATTAATATTTATCCTGGCAAATGTGACTGAATTGCTCATCACTCTTATAACAGTGTTTGATCAAACTGCCAGTCATTCAGCTTATTAGTGTCAGTGTTTGTTACTGATTTTTATTGTTCTTCAAGCAGTCTCATTTTCAATTCACTTGCCAGTAACCTTTTGTTTCTGTACTGCAGAAACTTCAGAACTCTTCAGCATCCAGGGTCTTGTTCTGGCTGGCATTTTCATTCACCACAGGACTCCCCAAGTTCTCCCATAGTTTCCAAATGCAGTAGTAAACAGCGTAACTCTGCTCCTCTGTCCTATTTCATAGGACATTTTTCCTCCACAAATGTTTACAGTGTCCTCTCAGGAACGGGTAGCAAAGTGGTTGTGCAAAGGTGAACATTTGTGCAGGAACCCTTCCCTGGAGAATCGTTATTCCTCTTCTTGAAAGTACCATAGGAGTATTTACATTCCATGCACAAAGGAACCAACAGCTTTGGAGTTATATTTAACATCACCTTTGAAGTAGAGTACTTCTGACAAAGTATTAATGGAAGACAAGAGGAAGAAAAATAATGCGGTAAAGAAAAATCTAGATATGAATTTTTGGAAAGGATTTAATGTAGAACCTGCACTCTTCTGGAGGAGTCAGTAGAATCCAGTGAAATATAGTTTCCATCTCTATGGAGCCACAATGCAGAGACTGTAATACAGAAAGGAAAGGATACAGATGGGATGGAGTTAACTTCCCCATAGAAGCCCTCATAGTGTTGTATGTGTATGAGAATAATACAATGCCATCATATGAATTTGTATTTTCGGTTCTGGTCACCTCATGTCACAAGGAGTATAAAGGGGAAGAAAAGTAGTTCACAGAAATTATAGTAGACATAACCAAGTGATATTTTAATATTATAAATCAGTCAGGCATAGGAAAATAACCCTTTGAATTTTGTATTTAGTGCAGAATCACAGATGCATATTAGCCCAAGGCCCTGTTTGTGTGTCCAGTGCAAAAGAGCTTTATACACATTGGAAATATTAATAAATCAAAGGAGAACAAATATGTGCGGTTGTGATTTTCTGCAAAATAACAGGTGTTGAGTGTATGTATTAAGGCACCTGTTTTATTTGGCTGTTATTTGTCCAGAGATGCTTATTCATGCTAAATTTAGCTGGGCTGTGGCAGAGCATGAGTTCATTTGGGAATGTGAATCTGTGAAATATGCTTTCACTGGAGCATGGTAAATAATTTAACTCACTAAATCTCTTTTTCAGCTTGCCATTTAACTGTGAATAGATTTCAATTTTGATTTATTTTGTTCTTCAAGTTATTCAACAAAAGGTTTATGCAAATACATTGCAGCCTAAGGACAGCTCATATATTACTCACAGTGACTCTAGCTCCTGCTGCTGCTGATGGGACTGATTCAGTGATCATTGAAGTCATTGTAAAGGCTTCTATACACTTCAGTTACAAAATCCGGCAGATTTTTTTTCCATTGACTTCGGTGAGGATGAGATGAAGTTGTTCTTGGCTGTTCTACTCATGCTCTGTGTCTGGTCAGATAGCTCATATAAGGGGGTTTCTGCTGCTTGACAAGATGACTTAAAAATCCACAGAGAGTTCTTAATGGTTACCATGAGACCACTCCCTCAAAAGATGTGCATTTCTTCATGGTATTTCTTCTTTCTGGAAAAGTAAATATTGGAGCACGTGCAGTACAAACATGTCTGCAAGAAGTCATTTAACTACATAGTGCATTTCTAAGTCATTACATATATGTTGTGAATTTACCAATTTACAATCAGCTTAAACAATACTTGCTAGAAGTTTAGGCATTGCATAAAAGGAAAACTCTAATCTGGAAAAAATTTTTATTAATTACAATATATAGCAATTAAGTAATTCAGAACAGTTATTGATAGCATTGGTTCTAGTATTTAGGAAATACCTGGTTTCTTGTTAGCAGTGCAGAAAGCTTGGGTTTAATTTCTTATACTCAGAAGTCTTTTTGGAAAATGTATCCTGTGAAAATACAGGATGACTCTCCATTGTATTGTTCATACAACTAAAGAATTTATATAATTTTATATAATATCCTTTAATATCTGATTTTTTTCCAAGAAGATTAAAATGAAATTTATAATTATATCTAAAATAAAATCTCTTGAGATACTTAGGGGGTATTCTCTGTGCTTATGACTTAAAAGAATGATGTGTTCATTTGGATTCTGTACCATCAATTCTAAAAAGGACCAAAAGGATAATTCTGAATCTGATTTTATAATTACTAGGCCTTACTTAGTTGTTTATAAATTTTGAAAAAATTTACTTCATTGTTTTATTTTCAGTGATTAACCACAGAATAACCTCTGATGATATTGGTTGTTTAACCAAGCGAAAGATTTAGTTATATGCAAATCTCCTTAGTCACTTGGCAATTTTTATGACAGTCAATTCTTTGAATTCCCTCCTGACATGACTGATGATGAAGTATTTGCAAATACTTTATTTATATGCATAAGTATCATTTGACTTATCAATATTATTTTGGTTTACAAAGTCCATAATAGCTTATCAACACTTCATATCCACCCAACGTCTTGATGCACAGTATTTATTTTAATGGTGAGTCTTTAACTTCTCCTCCTTTTCCTGAAGGAAACTCTTGTCTGAATTTTTAGTGGAAGTCAGAGAAGGACATAGTTTTTTCAGTGATTACTTAAGAGATTCATGTCGTTAAACCTCATTTATCTCAATCTGTTCTTTTAATATCACCAAAACTTCTTTCCATCCCACTCATTCTTTCAGTTTTTTTAATATATACCTTTTGCATGTTAGATATTTTGGTGGTGGTGTGAACCCATGGTAATCTCTTCCACAATGTTTCTTTTAATGCCATATGCTTGCACTGCTGGATTTTTGATTTCCTTGGGTATCTGCAGAAACAGTAAACACAGATTTATTTATTTTCTTTCTGATTCATCTCATTGCTTGCATGTTCTAGACTTCTATTTTCTTGTAGCATTTAGCAGCCAACATTTACTTCCCTCCTGGACTGTTCCAAGTACTCTGTGCCCATGTAGGTTCTTGAAAGTATCATTGCAAACATCTTGAAAAAAAAATAACCTTATTTCTTTTGTTTTGTGAATAAGCTTTTGAAACGCACCTGGCAAAGGAAAAACAGCGGGTGCCAAGTGATTTGAAGTGTCTGCACTACAATTTTCTATTAAAGTAACTAGACAAAAAACTCATCCATGTACAATAACAAGCAGGTGAGAGATGAATTTGTTAGGTTGTGTTTTAAGGACTATAGTTAATTCAGTAGATGGCACTATTCCTCCTGAGTCACTTAGTTAATAACCCAGATACAAGGTGGTTCTTCACTATGACAGTCATCTTTTTTTTTCTAGATGAGACTGAATAAAATTTTTGAATATTTCAGTCCATTGAAAGTTCCCATGAGATTATTTGCAAGAACATGGGCAGTTTTCTGCCAAAATTCCAGTGTGATTGTTTGATTTGAATAAATTTATATTTGTGTTCCTCTGTGTCTGAGCACTGCCTGCACCCCTTTTGAGTTCAAATGATTACATATGGTGATATAGTGTGGTAGTTCTACAAATCATGTAGGCCTGCACAAACTCCTGCTATTGCTTCAAAAAATGCAGCGGCCCTGGTCTTTGCTGATCAGTCCCACCCACCTACTGCCTCTGATAATTCATGGTGACATGGACATGCCTATGTGGATTGGGAAACTGGTCTGGATTGTAACTTTCTTCAAAGAAGAACTTTTTATTGAATTGGATTTTTCCCACTAAAATCTAGGCATTTTTGTCACACTTGTCTTGAAGATAACAATTTCCATTATTTTTTTTTTCTTTTGAAAACAGTGATTTAAATTATTCTGTGATTCTACTTTGTTTGGTGGACATAAGAAAAGCAGACATGGTGACAGTTTCATTGCAGGCATTCAAAGCTGCCAGAATAAATCCCGAGTCTCTCTTGAAAAATATTACAAAATGAGAGATGAATAAAAGGAAAGGAAAAAAAATAGTCCAAAGGACTAAACCATGATTTCCCAAATGTATTTCATTTCACCAGGTGTGAAGTTGCTTTTTTATACATGAAAGAATTAAAGGATGGGGTTAAAAAATGGGTGCATTCTGTATATTCAAGTTCAAGCACCGGAACTACTCACATGCATTGGCAGTTATTGCATTTGTTGCATTCCCTTGGCCTGATAGTGGTGAGCTAAGAGTATCTATGAATATAACATATGTGTTCTCTGTAATGTAGTGCTGACTTTTTAAATCAAGTGGAAAACAAAGGTATTTTAGAGTAAACATAATACAGGCAATCAAAACCCTTTTTCTTCCTTTCAGTTAGATATGATGTCTTCTAAAAAAGGTCCATGGTCATAAATAGAAAATTAATAAAGATAGTGGGCAATTTGAAAGGTAAGGGTGGAATTTATTGCTGTGTGTTGAAATGGCCTAATCTAGAATTAATTTTCTTTAATCACAGTAATAACATTTCACTTGCTTGTTTTGGAAATGTGGTGGGAACACAGCTGCTTTCTCTGTGGAACTGTTTGTAGCATCTTGTAGTTTCCTTCCTAATTTGCATGGTTGGAACAAATAGGCAGGTAGATATTTAGTGCAGCAGAGCACTGGAGTATTTCTTACTGGAGTATCACTGAATACCAAGTGCTGTTACATAGCAGAGTAATTAGGTGCACTTAGTGAAGAGTGGGTGGTGTATAAACACAAAGGTTTGTCGAGATGGCCTTTGGATACTTACACATTTTTAATTTTTATAGTAATGACTTTTGTCCTGAAACCACCTCCATGAAACAGACATCAGCTTTGATTAAAGGGAGGATGATCTGTGATTAAGACATAGTCAGGGGACCTGGATAATCTGAGCACTATCCCCAGTTTGGTTTCTAATGCCAAGTAAATAAATTTATGCAGGTTGCCTGTGCAATGTTTTGAAGCTGAATCATTGTGATATTCAGGGTTCCTGTGCCTAATTGTACCACCTCACAAGGTGAATATTCCTCTCGCCATGTTGTCACTACTATGACTTAACTCTACTCATTTTACAAAATAGGAGCAATTCCGTTTTACTTAGAAAGTTTCTTTGAAATTGTTTAATTTCTCTGATGTGTCTAGCTGTAATGATGTGAGAAATCTGTATGTTTACAGTATTGACACATAATTTTTTTAAAATCAAAGTAGTGGTAGCTGGTAGGAAATCTGTGACGAATAAGTGTATGAGAGATATTTCCCCCCAAATCAATAGATTTTAAATTTCATTTAACATATGTAATTAAATGCAAACTTTTTTTCTTGATTTTATTGGTAGCTTGGTCATATCCTCCCATTACTGTGCTATCATCTAAAACAAGTCCTTAAGAAGCAGTATTGTATAGTTTTGATGTATAAATAACCTGAGCTTGGTTTGAAATAATGAACCTATTAAAAAACCCAAACCAGCAACTATAAATAATTTCCTCTAGCTTTCTCACTGAAATACTGAGAGTTATATCACTCTTATTTTTTAAAAATTCAAAATAAAATCAGAAAAATTCATGCAAATGTTTTATTTAAATAGGAAGGTCTTAAAATACCATGTGAGTTGCCATGAAATATTTAGAAAGTGGGAAAATGTTTCTTCCCTGAATGTGTATTTTTATATGGCTGTATATAATGGAGTGTTTTACACACTGTGATATGAGTAAAAGTGACCCCTGTATTTCAAAACAGGTAAAATAGAAACCAGGTAGTTACTATTGATTTGTGTTAATTGCTGCATGTCCAAGCGGTGTTCCCCTATTGTTTTAGGTACTGTGCATACAGTATTAAAAGCCTTCCCCATCCTTGCTCTGACTCCAGAATTAAGATTACTGCTTGTAGAAGGACAATAAATGATCAACTTTGCATTTTCTCCACTTAAAAATACCTAATTACTAACATTGTGCTGGTTGTTTGCTCTCAGCGGATTAAAAAAGTCTGGCAATAAACACATTTATTTTCTGTACAGAGCAGTAATGATTCTCCTTGCATTCCTCCAGATTCTCCCAAATTCTCTCACTCAGTAATATGCTACTCTTGTCAGCCTAAAAGGGTCCCAGATGGACACAGCAAATCAGCTGCAAATGCATCCTTCCTTCATTTATATTATTTAATAAGCTGATACTGTGTCTTCAGTCGGTACTTTCTGTCAGGTTCGTATGTGTTCTTTTAAAAGCAGTTCTAATTCCATAGATAAATCTCTGTTTGAGCTGTCAGAGTATTCATTGTGCAAGACCAACTTCTGCAACATTCCCAAGGCAAAGCAATTAAAACTCTGCATTTCTCTTAGCCCTTCTGGCTCCTAATGGCTGTTTATATTTTCTGTGAGGGTGATGGAAGAATGAAGAGATAGATTTGCTCAATACAGAGCAGTGGCATTAAATGAAACTGACCTTCTTTAAAAATGTGTGTTTTATGCTGAATGCTTTCTTATCCTTTCAAACCATGTTTGGCATGGCAGCTTGTTTTGTCCTTGCAGACAAAAAGTGGTTTTGTGCTAATGAAGAGTTAGCAGCTTTTTAGATCTGGTGAGAAAAAGAAACTTTCTTTTGCAGTTGTGCTGGCAGTGGGAGATTGTAATTGCTATGGCTTGTGGCAAATTTGTTTGCATCAGAATATATCCACATAGGTGATTCAGAGTTAATTTTAGCTGTTGGTGAGGCCCTGAAAGCTTTACACATTTTTTCTCTTTAGCGATGTCCAAGGTTCTCTTGTTTTACAGTTCCAGTGCTTCCTCTGTGAAATTGAGGCATGTGCATGTGACAGTTTTCATGAAGACAGATCACTGTCTGTGCAAGGTTAAACTTCAAGTCCATGAATTTTGGCAGCCACATCACTCAGAAATGGCAAAAGACCATCACCTTTCAGTCCCTTGGCTGTCTGTCTTGTCAAAAGCTTTTCTGGAGCATATTATGTCATTTAGAATGTCTTTATAATGAGTACGCAGAAGTAATTTGGCCAATGTTTAACTGCTAAAGAGACCACAAGGAAGAGAAATTAGTTTGAAGCTACACTGTCAAAGAATGTGGCTGAGAAAGGGATATGAAAAGCAGACTTCACAGTTTTCCTATAAGGAATAACCAGAATATCTAGAAATGAGGATAGGCCTGTAATTCATACGTGCTGAGTATCCAATGATCATATGCACTTGAACACAAACTGTGCTCAAAACTTCTGAAAAGACTCTGTTAAATAAAAATAAACCTTGAAGAGTCCAAAGCCTAATTTTCAAGCATTTGTAGCTCGAGACAGAATTTTAAAAGATCTTAACTCTAACTAGGACACATGTATCAGGACCAGATTTTCAAATACACTCACCAGCACAGTTCCCATTGTGACACCTAAGACCAAAGTTTTAAAAGACTTTGCCCCTCAGCATGCTTAGGTATTTTTAAAATTTGTCTGCAACTGTGTAGATGTAATAGAACTTCTTTCTCTGAAGTATAAATATCTAAACCCCAGAATGGAAGGAAAGCTCATAGAGCACTTCCCTCAGATTTCTAGGATGGGTGAAATTCATTCTCCCATTCTTCTGTTATTCTCTCATTCACATGAGGACACCTGAAACTACAAAGAAACTTATGAATACTGGGATAAATAAGATTCAAGGAGATTATGTAAGAATAATTATGCATTCATCTATTTACAGATAAAATTGGGAGACTCTGGACCTCCTTCTCTAGTTTCTACTCAAGTTTCTATATTGCTTTTATTCCTTCCAGATAATCTTCTTTGTCATTAGTGAGACCAGGATACCACCAGTAGAAGTTCTACTGGCAAAAAGTTTACTTATTCATGGTTAAATAAAAAAATTTGCATTTCTGAAGCTGTTAGTTAACAATGCAAATATTATTTATTGGAAAGTTGTTTTTTAAAAATAAGTTTCACTCAATAGGGGCCACAACCTTTTAAAAGTTTTTAAATAAAAACTTGAAACCAGGAAGTAGCTGCCTTATTGTTAACATCCTCCTTGAGAAGAAACTTTCAATTGCAAAAACTTTCTGTATTATCTTCAGTTATGAAATACATCTTAACTAGGAGAATATGAAGTATCTAAAGTGAAAGACAAGATGTTAAAGCTTCTTCTTCAATGTCATGCTAATCAAAAAATAAGTACCTGGATTTAACATTAACCTTTTTTTAAAACCAAATATGATTTTTATATCACTTTATAACATTTAACAGACAAAAGAGGTCTGAATTTATACATTTAAACATCTTATATGGTTCTTGAGTGGAAACTTGAACTAGTATCAAAGAATTCCCTGAGTGTGTAAATATAATTAGTTTGGCTGTTATGAATCAAATCCTTCATAATCCTCATACATACAGAGGCTGAAGGATGGGATCTGTTTGTCTTTATAACTCCTGAAATAGAGCTAATTTGCAATGACTACGCTAATTTAGCTTATCTATAAAATGAACACATATTACAAATGGTGTTTTATGGTTCTAATATGCTGTGATTAATTTTATAACTAATTTTAAGCCTTGGACACCAATTGGTTCTTGTGCATGCACACACAGAGTACTCTGGTAAAAGCATGCTGCCAGAAAATCTTGGGGCAAGAAAATAGGCCAGATATCCTCTTCCAATTTCTTATTGGTGATAATAGGAGCAACATGCATTGTAAATATTTAGTAAAGAGTAAAAAACATTTGTAAATGTACTGTCCAAGTAAGGCTGCTGCAGAACCTTTGGAGGCATTAGGTCATAAATTTTAGTACATCTCCACCTTATAAACAAGGTTAAAGCCAAGACATTAGATCCTGAGATAATTTTCTTCACTATGGCGGTGTAAGGGATGTATGCTTCCTGTCCTCTCTCCTACCCGCCAAGCTACGGACTTGAATTGATTCTATGGAGTAAATAATGTAATCCATGAAGATGAAAAGCCATGGAATTCATACTATAAGGCAAAAATGCTGCTTGAGCAAAATCAAGTATTTTTATCATGTGAATATGCAAATATCTACCTACATACTGACACTGCAATTTCAAGTGTGTTGACACCTTTGGACTAGGGGAGATAATTTTTATATGGTTGAATTCAGTCAACTGTATTGAATTTCAGCACAGCTTTGCACAATGCCTCAGGAAGGTTGTTTGGCACTTCTATGTTTAACCACATTCTGAAGGTATCTGAAATGCCTGCAATTTTCTTGAGGTAGTAAGTGAAATAAAGCCTTTTAAAAAACTTAACACGATTCAAAGTAGATGATATAAATTCATTGTTTTAAAGATGAGTAGTGTCAGTATTTTATTTGGCAGCATTATTTGTTGGAAAGTGCTATTTTCTTTGCATATAAGTAATTGTCTGAACATTTGCATTTGTTTTTTACAGCCAATGTAGGTTACTACTAAAATACAGTGTCTCTGACAGGTTTATAATTTTGCTGACACAGGTTGGCAGATAGACGAGCATCTCACATGGAATATAAACATAAATTTCAATGAATAAGTAGAACAGGGTCTGTTAGCAGAGTCATCAAAAGAGAAAAGCCTCATAAGAAAATAACAGAAGGCTTTTGACCCTTTAAATTATAGCTTACTAGCTCACTGTTACAATGAACCAAGCTCCCAGGCATTGCTGGTACTGTGACTACCCCCGGCATCTCCTTGTATGCTGTTCACATCAAACTCCCCATGGAAGGTCACATGCTCCCAAAATTAAGTAGCTAATAGACTACTCGAATAATCCAGGTTCTAGGTCAGAAAAAGTCTGTATGTTAGTCTGCAAGAGTCAGGGCTGAACATCTTTAGAGAACTGTAGTAAAAAGGGAGGCATATTTGAGTATTTCTCTGACTGTTTTCTGTTTAGCTTTTGCCATTGTAAGGTAAAACTCAATGCAATTAGAACATAAAAGCAGGGAGGCACAGTAATATTATTAATTAGCACTCATTTTCTTAGAAGTGTTTCCCAGGCATTGTCCCACTCACTTTGCAGGGGGCATCCTGGGTATGGACTACCAGATTATCTGCTGGTGTGAATTTAATGAGTGAGAAATGCTGCCTCACTGCTTAACTTTTGACACATCTTTTTAAATACCTCCGGGGATGGTGACTCCACCACTTCCCTGGGCAGCCTGTTTGACAACCCTTGCTTGACAACCCAATGCTTGACAACCCTTTTGGTGAAAAAATTGTTACTGCTGTCTGTAGCTCTGTCTGCAGCGATTTGCAAATGCAAAAGAGGCTTCATTTCAGGTCTGAATTTGAAATCCTCACATCTTTGGGGTTGTAATTACCTTAATATAGATTTATAGGTGGGGTTTTTTATTAGTCAGGCACTGGTGTTTGATTCCTATCTAGATCTTGGCTGGCTTCAGGACTCTGAGGCTGTTACCACCCCACTTATGACATTCACTTATGACATTGTGATTGGCAATAGTTACACCAAAATTTACAGGCATCCTTTCAGACAGCTGAGATGTGTGACTGTAAACACACCGGAGCTAATGTAAAGCTGCCTCATTACAGCCCTGCAATGAATGAGCCCATCAAATGTGGAATTCGGCCTGCGCTGTTCCTGACTTTCAGCGACTGCTGTCCTCCCTTATAGCAGAGTCCTCAGCTGAGCTGTTGGAATTAGAAGTAGTTAGAGCATGTTCACTAATATTACAGACATTGCTTCTTTTACAGCCTGTTTTTACTTTCCTGAGTTTGACAGTCCCTTTACTGCTTGTACCGTTCCTCCTAATTGTCATTTTCATACCTGATATTTATATTACTCCCATTACTGTCTTTGAGCCTTCAGTGAAAGACTCATCTCTGTTGTCAGAACAGCAAACCTGGGAACTACGGTAATAAAAGACCTTTTGTGAATCAGCTAGTTTCAGTTATTTCCAGTAAGTGCCTTGATGTGTGGTGTTTTTTAAACAGAAGTTAATTATAATTCTTAATGTTTGTAATTGTTCCAGAGGCTGAAGTTGTTGGAACCTTCATAAAAGATTCAATAATATATGTAGAAAAGCCTTGGGTTTTTTTTAAACAAATTCTGCCTATCAGGAGGAAATTCTTACGGTGCTAGCTCCTTGATTTCTTTATGGAGGGTTGGGGGGTTGTTTATACATTTTTCATTTGAGTTACTGTAATTTTGCTTCTGGCTTAAATTTTTCATTGGTACTCTGGTTTTTCATTATTGACAGATAATTTGGAAAGGTATGGCATATATATGTTACATTTCTTAAAGAAGGGTATCTTTGGTAGATAAGGCATGATATGTGGGAGAGTTCTTCAGGAAAATCAGGTGGAGCTGTGAATTTGATAATTAACCTAAAAGCTGAAAACATGTCTGTAAACAATTTACAGATAAATAATAACTGTTAGATAACATTGTCTATCAGGAAGAATTGAATTTTTTCCATTAACAGCAAGTCTGTTCTGGTTTCTTAGCCTTTTTTCCTGACTATATGTCTTAGCACACAGATCTTTGTTCTCATTTACATTCAGCATTTACACTGACGTTGTCTTGTAGACTTTTACCACTTCCTTTTCATTATACTTTATCCCAGTTAATAATTGAAAATTGACCCTAGGAAAAAAATACACTGGAGGAGGGAAGAAAAAACTGTAACACACAACAAATTCATGAAAGCAAATCTTAAGTTATCTTGTAGAACAGTCCATTTCTTTAAGGGGAACAGGTCATGTTGAGAGTTGTACTTGTTCTTTAGCAGAATTTGCAATGATGTGTGTGGGGTTTTTAAGTGTGTGCTTCTTGGAATAAAGTATGCAGTGATTCCTGCTGTCATTTCCTGGCCTTTTCTGTGTGATGTTTGTAATTGCTTCATTATGATTTTTGTGTGTGCGTATTAAAACAGGACCTGACGTAGAGCTGGTGTAAGTGCAGTTGCAGAGTTCTAGTCAATCACCTCCAGACTAAATTTGAATTCCCTTTGTCTTTATGAAGAACTCAATAAAATGTGTGCAGACTAAGAGCATAGCTCTTCCCATTTAGAAAAAGGTTTGATGGTGAATCCTGCAGTCTTCATTCAAACAAATCTTTCTGCTGAATTCTGTGTTAATGGCATTTTGGGTGACATGTAGACTGCTTTTAGTGTTTAAAATATCACCAGTTTTCTTTTCTTCCTTTCACAGTTCTTCAAAACAGACTTGTATCACAGGTTTGTATTTAATGTGAGATTTTTTTTTTTGGTCTTTTTGAAGAGTAAAATTTCTTTCTTGTATAAACATCCAATTTCAAAATAGGTGCACTGTCAGAGGCCATATGAAGAGGTAATAGATATGCAACTTAAAATCAAATCCAGTTCACCCAGATTTCAAAGGCAATAACAAAGAGATCAGACAGAGGAGAAAGGAGATGAATCTGTTGTACTTCCTGACTGAAGTTCTTCATAAAGTGCAAAAATTCTAAGAGTTAAAAACAAAAAAAAAAGTCTTTGAGAAAAGAATCCACTGGCTTCCAAAACAGGCTAAATACTTCCCATCTCTGTAGTCTGCTGCCAGAGCAAGAATGTAGTATTTGAACTCTCTAGTTTCATTATTTTTGAGTTAACGTAATGTGACCTTCCCTCGTCTTTTTATGGAGCATCACTGCCTTGTCTGCTTGAAAGATTCCAAACACTGCTCCCATTTTTCATTGGCCCTCTATAATCAGGGCACTCTGTTTTTCTGTTCAGAATTTTAATTAGAGAGTGTTGTGTTGCTGGTGTTGGGGTGTTGTGTAGGTAACTTCTGTTTCAAAGAAGGAACTTTTAATGCCTGGCCACCTTTATTAATTTTTAAGACCTTTTTTTAGTTCCTATGATAAAAGACTCCGGAGTGTTAGTGTTTTCTATGTATAAGTGAACAAATACATTTCTGTTCATAGGAACAACTTCCAGACACAAAGTGGTCAAGTAGCAATTTGAACATAAACAGCCATGTTACATTTCAGTAATAGGACAATAATAGGACATTTGGATCATTTTATGGTTATTACACCCACAGATCTGCAGTAAGGTGAATAATGAGACATGAGATGAAAAACAAATTCTTCCAGCAGCTGCATGAGGGCAATTAATGCATAACAGTTTTTCACTCTGGAATGGTTCATCCCTGAATGAGATCAAATCTGTGTTGTAACATACCATGATTTGTGAATAAATAAACCCAAATATTTATGAGAGCTGTGAAAATCTAGAAGCTCAAAACTTAAGCATAGTAGAATTCTACTTATTCCTTGCCAAGATACTGCTTCCCTTGAAATTTTTATCCCACCAAGATTGTTGTAAAGACATGTCTTTACCCAATGGAAACTAGAAATTGGACTTCAGTGTGTTCTGGCAGGACAGATCTCTCACTATGGCCCTGACATATGCAAAAATACAGGTTATTTCATTACTCTTCCCTGAGCTACTGCAGTTTGTAAGGAGAATAATTAGAGTTTCACTGGGGAAAGGAACAAAGTGTTGCATATTTATTAGGAGACTACCTAGCTCAAAAGTCATAGTTACCTTTAAACAGAAGATTTTAGATTCCAACCTACCAGAGATAATGAAAACAATATCACGAGGCTGACTTTTTCATTTAGCTTTCAGTACACAATAACTGGGCAATTCATACTAAATCTACATGCTTAAACTTGCTTTCAGTAAGACAAAATTTATTTCAGATTTTATAAGTAGAATATTATTTCCCCAAATTCTGATATATATTAGGAAATACAATTTCATTTTGCATTTTTGACTTTATTGATATAGAGAACAAGAGACTTTTTTAAGGCATTGGGGTAGGAATTGGCTCACCTGAGTGCAAAAACCAAAACACAAACACATGAAAATTATACTATTCTAGTCTATATGTTTCTGTTGCATTTGAAATATCTCATAAAACCAAGGTCTTTTTTGTTCCAGAATTTAATGTAAAATAAATAATAATTTTTAAATGTAACTACATGTTGGGGAGGGGAGCTCAGTAAATTTCAGTCTTAATTCTGATTTCATGAAGCAAAATTTTCATCCTCTCATGCTTTTAACATCCAGTGAATGAGCACTGGATCTGCCCCAGCCTTTTGTCAAACAAAAGTTTGTTGTGCTACTATTCTACTGGGCCATCTTGTAGATGAAACACTGCATTTTTCAACTCCTCTTTCATTACTCAATTCACCAACAGCAAGTTTTTCTAAAAATCTTGAAAATAATTAGCATAAATACTGATTTGTGAATTCTCCTGAGAAGAATTATTCAAAATGATGAAGTGAGGCACAGCCAAAGTAAACTGGAGATTTAATGAGAAATGTTTGGCTTGATTCTTCTTTACTTCACTATAAATCACTAATAACTATTGTACCCTCTTAAAGCAAATTTACATTTAATGGGAAGTAGCATTGTGTCAGAATGCTTGCACAAAACACTCCTGGAAGTGTTGATTTGTAACAATCATGCCAAAACAGTGGAAATTCTTTCACTTACAAAATCTGTCTGTATCATACACTCTCAATTATTTTAAAATACATTTAAATCTGATCCCATTTATTAACAAGTTTCAAGCAGATGAAGCATTTTTTTCTGAAAGCATTTTGGGAGAGGTGCATTGTTCCACATGCTGCAATTCCACTGATTTACAGCTTCTGCAGCTCAGGAAGCATTTCTAGATATGCTTCTGTTTTATTCATTGCAATGGAGAAGGGTTTACAGTGCAATCTAACTTTTACAACATAACTTATAAATGAAAATAGTTATATAGTGAAAATTCATAGTGCCAGAGTCACTAACATATACTCAGATTTAAAGGATCAGATATTATGGTTTTACAGAGATTGTGCTCTTAAAGCATTTTTCACTTAAATATCATTTAGCCAGAGAGACTGAGGGATTAAACAGCCATTGGAACAAAGAGAATTTCCTTGTGCCAGATCAGAAAACCTCTATCTTTAATCACATGAATATTTGAATATTTTCTGAATTGTGTCATTTTTAAATTATCATGCAGGTCTATTTTTACTTACATTGTCATGTATTGTTGATTTTTTCAAACTGACACACCTAAACAAGAGTACAGTTAACATATAGCTTTTATCTAATGTTTTAGATAGAACAGTGCTTCTAGGTACTAAAGGTGTTTCGCAGTCACTAATTATTTGGTCACTACAAACATATTCTATCCAACAAGATAAAATTGAAGCAGAGGGATTGTCGCCGTGAGTTTTGCAGTCTTTCGGTGTTTGTTTTCATTTCTATGATAGAATTTGTCATGCACTTTTCTGTAAACAGCCATGTGTTTTGCTAACCGTCCTTATTGTTTTTCATTCTTTTCTCCTAAGATGGAGAAATATGATAGACTTTTCCTTTAGCCAGTGTGATTGAGGAGGTGGTAACCTCATCCTCCAATCCACAGTTGTTTCTAAAAAGATATATAAATGACCAAATAAAGAAGGTGGGGGGTTATTCCTGGCTGCTTGTCCTGTCCTGAACTGAGTCTGCGTGCTTCTTTTCGTGTCCAAGTGCGACAAGGGATTAATTCCTTAGTATATAAATATATATATCAATATGAAGTCTGTTAATATAAAGACAGTGAAAGAAGGAACGCCAGAATTCAGGAATCACCATATATTACAGTTGAAGTATTGTTATTTCAAATTTATTATATAACGAGACAAAGAATAGCCAGTGACGTTTAAAGAAACATTGGAACTGGAAAGTGATGTGAAACCACGGGAAGTATAAATTGCTTTAGAATCTTTAGGTCCTATGAGTCCAAAGAAGTAGAAACATTTGTATTTGCGAGATGGGGTGAACCCTTTCAGTGAGATGAAAGGGATGAGAAAGAAGAGAAGCAAGTCGGGAGGAAATATTTGATGCCTCATCTGTCTGCCCAGAAAATGGGCCGTGAAGGTGGTAACAGGCACTGCTAGATTGCATATGGAATTGTGTCCTTACCATGAACTCGACTGTCTTTGCACAGGATCAGTACCCATAAATTCACACCTTGTTCCTGGTGGACCATATGTGATACTATCTGTATCTTCCCCAGAAAATCTAAGGGACTGTGGGCAAATCTGCTTTGGCCATGTGAGATGGAATGAGGATAAATACTGAAGAACAGAATGAACAGAGATAGGAAAAGAACCCAAACCAAAGACCAAAACCTTAGGTGTTTTATTGTGAGGATGAGAAATTGAGCATATCCAAGAATATAATTTTCTGAAGTATTGGAAAGAAACTACCAAGCAGGATTCAAGAATGGAGAGACTGAAAGAAAAAGAAGAAAATGCTAAATTAGTAATGAGATCATCTATTGTACAAAAATGTTACCTCCTAAAATCTGTTTGTGCTCTCCTGTCAACCCCATCTAATTTGCATTGAGAGAGGTTAAAAGGAGATGGCAGCTGTGCACAGTGTATCAGGGCATGAGAGTGTGCACATTTTGCAGTACACTTGGTCAAACTGCAATGTAGTGCTGGCCCTGGCCCAGAAGGATGAAAAGTACTGGCTTGTGTTGGTAAGCAAGTATTAATGAAACAGTGTGAGAGATCAGCATGAATGATACAATCCTTGCCTCTATAATTGGCATTAGCCTTTGTGTTGTTGCTTTTGTTTTCGTGTATTAACAGCCCTGAGTAACTGAGGGCTTCTTGTGACGGATGCTGCACGTGTGTGCATAAATACATGCACATATATACATGCAGAGAACAGCGAGAAGGACTTTGGATTAAAGATTTATGAAAATTTGAAGCAAATCCACAATATACAAGATTGGTATTCTTTCTTAGTAATGGCTGTAATGCCAGAAAATATGATTAATGGAACCGATGAGGAAAAGATAAAGACTGCAGTAAGATTGAAAGGAGGGAGAGTGATAGTTGAGGACGAAAATACACTAAAAGATACTGGCAGTTGGTCTAATATATAATATATCAGTGTGGAAAAAGTTGGAGAAAAATAGCAATTCCAGCTATACCTGTAGGTGCTAATACTCTGCTACTGAGAACAGCTTCATGGACTTCAACAATCATAGATTCTTGCCTTGACAGGATTAAAACAAATGATGCATTAATTCAGTTTCCCCATTCATTTCTGTAGCTACCAGAAGACACATGAAAGAATGTCTTTTGAGTGAGTTGATTTTAGAGTTGTCCAGTGCAAGAAAAGAAAGTAATGGAACTACTTTTGTCAACCAGGTGAACCCACATTTTAAAACGACTTCAAAACCTTCATACTCTGAAGCCTACAGAGAGAAAAACAGAGAAAAATTTCATTTGAAGCTAATTCTTAGCTTATTTTTGCAGCTGCCCACTCTCACCTTTATTCAGGTGACTTTGCTGAACCAGCACTGCCTTTGTCAGTCTTGCACACTGGAAGGACTACATTGAAGAGAGCAGGTTGACTCAGCAAGTGTAGGACCAGCAGGCTGGTTGCAGCTGATTTCAGCAGGAGGATTTGAAAGTTATATAACTTGCTCTGCAACCTGTTCAGCAAAACAGATGGAGAGTAGAAAGAGATGCAAGGGCAAGAAGGAGTAAGAATACAAGGGTAGTAGGACAAAGAGGGGAACATCATAAAGGGACAAACTGAAGATTAGACTGCCTGAAAGAAGAGTAATTGATTGCTGTAATTTTAGTTTGTTTTCTCTTGTAGTTCCTTGCATTCAAAATACTCACTGAGAAAAACCCCAAAACAAACCACAAAACCCAGAAACAAAACACCCTTGAAATTTTTAAGTATCATCCATATTCATTATACAATATAAAATTATCAACATTGCAAATTTGTTAGAATGTAATTTCATTTCGAAAATCTTATTTATTCGGAGAAATTCAAGAATAGTTTTGCTGAACTCAGTGAAGTTACTTTCCATTAAGTGCAATACAAGAACTCTGCTAAGTGCTTTGTAGAGATTACTAATATGCGTTAGATTTTGCTTGTATTCATATATATTGTTTAGTATAATAAGTTGGTGTTTGGCAGTTAAAATAACCCATCTAATCATCATTCCTACATTACTCATAATTTATTTAGATTTTCTTGTGGTACACATTTTTGTTACTCAGTAATCCCTCTAGGAAATATTTATTAAAGGTTTGAGTGCAGTTATTCTGTATGAACTGGTTTGATTACTTCTTTTTACATCAGTTTGCTGTTTTGCACGTGATATTTTGTGAAGTCTTAATATTTATATAAGCACATTACTGGTATACATCTATTAAACTATCACTGTAGTCTTCTCCAAAGTCTTTCAGAAGAAAGTGAGGGGTCTTTTCATTGCTCACCAAGTCTTTAGAATAGGTTCATTAACAAATCAGTGCTGTAGTTCCTCCTACAGCAAGGGTCCACTAACCAAGAAAGAAAGATAAATTCGGCTTATTTAAGGCAAATCCATGCTAATTGTGCATTCCTGTGATAACATTGGCAGGATAATTTGCTAAGAGTTTGATCTATGTTCTCACACTGTATTTCAAGATCAGAGAAGGATGACATTAAAAAGCGCACCACTAAGGAAAAATACTAATCTAATTTTCCTGAAGATGAACAAAATTAACCTTAATTTGAATATGCAAGCACGTATAGCATTTGGCAACTAAAAACTGTCCTCTGAGGACACAGAAGGCAGTAATGAAACTGCTTATATTCCAACTCAAAACTTTATTCTTGAAGGCTTTTACACATGAGAAGGTGCTAAATAATAATAATAAGCAGAGACTGAAACAAACTGCTGGTATCTGAAGGGTGTCAATGCAGTCAAGATAAAGAACTGGGAGCTCTTCAAGTGAGTTGGGGTGTGACAAAATCTGTGCTGATGAATGCTGACATCCTGAATAAAATCACTACACAGCTTCACATAGGTCAAGAAACTACATTGTTTCCCTGAGCCACAATGACAGCAGGGTGACAGAGATTAATAGCTTTGTATTGACTGAGCAACTTCCAGTTCCTTATCTTTGTCAAGTCAAGGCTCTGTCCAAGAGCTGAAATTGTTATTAGACTTATAATTGCAAAGACATTTAAAGGGTTTCCCCTTAAGGGACTATGAAATCCAATAAACCTTTCATAAAACCTCAAGCATTCAAGTGCAAAACCCTTGTCTCAGAGACAGGCACGCTCACAGCCATAACAGGGGAAACCTTGAAGCCTCATACATTGAATAATGTTTGATTTATGAAGTTGGTTTTGAATTTGTATCAGTTATTTTATTAAAAATATATGGAAGAATGTTTTAAATATGAGTGAGCTGTGTTCACTTCTGTCTTGATCAAGTACTCCATGTGTCTGAGCTGGAGGTCTTTCTTCCCCTGTCACTTAGATTCATGAGAGTTCAGAAATCCTGATTTTGTACTGCTAATTTAAGGTGCTTAATTCAATTTGGATGAGATTAAATCTCAATTTCTCACTGAAATTTCAAAATAAAAGCTGTAGGATCAGGCTTGGATTTCTTTATTATTGTTGATTTGTAAGGAAATGTTTGCAGCATGTAAAGAGTTTTCAGTGCTGTATGTCAGATTTACTTAATGAACCTATTTGAATGAGAGGATGGAATGTTTTCAAGCAGTAGATTTAATGTTTATCTCTTTGGCTTACTTAGAGTCTCTTCCAGTACAACAGAGGGTAAATTGAGAGATGGAACTGGCCTCAGGAGATAAAAAATTCTTTCTTTTGTTTAAGAAGCTTGAGCTTTTCTAGGAAATTATTGTGGCTTGCCAGTAACCCATTTTGTGCTAAATTTTCTGTTACTCTATTTATTTACTTCCTTCAAAGCTTAAAGGGCTTGCACTGATGCCAGTCGTAATAGTGGTAACTGCAGTCATTTGGCAGCAGAGCAAGTGATACTGCATGGTGCAAAGTGAGGTAGAATCTGCCCTTGATTTTAAAGACAGGAAATCTCATGAAGCTCTTCTGCTGTGTTTTGTTTTGTTTTATTTTGCTAAGACATTCAGAAATAAACAGGTAACATAATTAAAAACTACATTTTAGTAGTGATAATCAGACTTAATAGCCATACATTCAGGCACATTCCTTGATTATTTCATTAATTCTTCAACAAAGCTGGGTGTCATTCTCCAGAACTACTTACTCCAAGCTATACAGCTTTCTACTAATGTGTCTACAGCCACCACTGACTACTCTCCAGATATTTCAGAAGGTATTGATATGTGTTATCTCCTCATTTCAGCAATAACTGTGCTTGCCACCTCCCCTAGCTATAACCCTTATTCTAGGAGCATTGGAGTGATATGGAGATTATGCCTAATCTTCCCTTTTGCTCCAGAGAAGACAGTTTGCAAAGTACACTTCCGATTCTTAAGTCAATTTTTAAAAGTAGAATTTGAATCCTGAAGTAATAGCTTACTTGTGGCAAATAAAATAAAAACTACAACCTGGATGACTACTTAACTCAGCATAAAAATCCAGTTGGCAGCTGCTTTGTGATTAATAATCCGAAGGTGGGAGAGTAATTGCAGCAGTTTCTTGCTCTCCCTTTTTTTTTCTTAAGTTCTTTTCCAACCATTAGTTTTATGTTGGTCCATCTGTAGAGTCATGTTTCATAATTGTGGTTAGATTTATTTATTTATTGGAATAACCACTTTAAATTCTAGGAGCTTCTTTAACAAAAGCTCTCTTAACAAATCCAGAGTACAAACTGTCCAATAGTAAACTAATATTTTAGTAGCTATATTTTATTTTAGAGATGCAATGATCAGTTTTAAAAATAATTCATTTTAGGAATTGCAGTAACAAAAATTTCAAAACCCTCTACATTTTTTTGTAATATCTAGAAGGGAGAATTAGTCAATTCAATTTCTGTTCAGTTGTGGGGTTTGTGCATGTGTTCAGGAAACCCATATAATTTTGGACTTTCTCTGTTATCTGTGAAATCTAGATATTAAGCTTGGATCTCAAGATAAAATACAAGGATCACCAGGTTCAATAGCCACTCAAGATTTCATATGGTGCTTTTACAACATATTCTTACCTTACGGGGAATACAAAAGAACACTGGTGTGGCTGATCAGCAATTGGATATCTCCCTGTAAAGTATTTCCCACAGAATCTTACCAAAGCTTAAAGATGGCAACATCCTGCAAGATGAAAAATTTCCTAGCATGAATAACTAATTTATAGAAAAAATGTCAGGGTTCTTTCTACAACTGTACTTTGTCAGTAGTGCTAGGAATCAGTTACGGGGATTATTTTATCTTTTATCCCAAGAGATGATTTATTATGGATCATTTTTCTGCAGCTGGAGATACTCAAAGGCCTGGCAGCAGCCGGTGAGCTGAATGCTATCCAGCTGAAAACCAACATGGTATGAGTGCAGCTTAGGTGATCTCATGCAGCTCATGCCATTACCTTCCCTCTCTGGTTACTTCAAATTTCTGTAGCCAAAGGGGATATGAACCACACATTAAAGATCTATGATCTCATGAAATATAAATAGTGATTGCTGTGTATAATGAGAGGCCATATTAATGAGATTTTTGTCCTGTAGTCAGTGGGTATCCTACTGTCACCACCACTGAGAAGCCAGAATTTCCTGATAGTTATTATGTAGTGAGAGCTGTGGCAACCATGGCTTTCTCTCCACTGCTGAGGAAGTATTGGCACTAACCCTGCAGTTAGGAGCAGTCTGGTAAATTTTGATTAAAATCTTATTTTTTAATAGTTTTATCGGTAGGGTTTTTTATTGTGATGGTTTTCTGGGGTTTGCTTTTTACTGTTTTTTGATTTGAAATTATCAGCATTCCACAAGTGAAAAATGTCCAGTGGGTTATCTCACTACATTACATAAAGAGCTTTGCCAATTTGGTTAGTGAGTGATGTTCTTTTGAAGCATATTCAAACAAGCAGCTGATGCTGAGAACAGCCCAGGCCTGTGCAAGGCAGTTTGTTGTAAAACTTGTTTCACATTGTTTTCTTGTTTATCCTGAGACAGATTTTAGTCAAGCTGCTGAGTGCAAATGAGCATTGCCAAGTTGTCCAATTTTCCTTTTTAAGTTCCAGAGGGAGCAACAAAACAGTTGTACTCCATTCCTTATCATATTAATCTTAACTGTACAGAACTATAGAGAAATGGGAGAGGGTAGGATAGAATTCATTGCAATTTTATCACGGGAAAGCATGACGTTTCTTCAAAAGTCTGAGTGGAAAAAGAAAGAGATGAAAAAATAAAACCAGGTTATTCTCCCTTCCAATTTCTTTTTCTTCAGGATGGCACTTAATTCAAGAAGCCTTGAAGGATCATAATTATCAAGCTAGGCGGAGTTCCTGTTCTATTATAATAACATGAAGGGTTTCCTCTTTTTAATTTTGGTAATACAAAACTTGAAAGTTTGCAGAAAATGACTTTATGTTCCTCAACCACTGCAGATGTTATTTATTGCATAAATATAAACCTAGAAAAGAATTGTTGTTATTGATTAGTGATACTGTTTTTTCGGTATAACTGAAACCTAATTTTGGACTCTGTAGCTACTGAATGAATGTGATACATTTACCAGATGTATCATCAGAGGTGATTCCTGCCCTGAAGACTTAATAGCTCTTGTGATTCAGTGACGTGCACAAATATAAATCATAGCAAAGCAATACATTTTCAATAAATCTGGTACTGCACTGTAAATTGGTGATGCAGGAAGAGGATATGATGGATCATATGATAGGATAAAGCTTTGCTAGGTCAGAGCCTTATTTAAAATCAGGGACCATGAGGACAGGTAATAAACCTTATGAGGGAAAGGAAATGCAGCTGTCTGTAACAAATACATGAAATCATTTGTGTGTCACCTCTGTGCAGGAGTCCACGTTTTAAATTCAACTGAATTTGCAAAGACATGTGAAGCTGTGATTTTTAGAGCTTTCTAATGTTTAGTGTCCTTCAGGAAAAGAAAAGGGGGAAGAAAAAAAAGAAAAAGTGCTGTAAAAATATTTTGGGAAGAAAGGCTTTTGACCTCTCTATTGATTGTTTTTTTTTTTTTTTTTGTAATATGGAAAGTAAGAAACAATTTATTTTCAGAAAGTATTGATTTCAAGGATCCTAGGTCTGGAAGGAGAATATTTATTAGTTTATATAATCAAACTGTTGAAAATGTTTCTTTTTCTGTAGCCTTAGCTCTGTTTCTTTCTTAAAAGTAATAAACACTGTACACAGGAGTATTGCTAAAGTAGACTTCTGATACCAACCTGGGGTGTTGGATATAGTTACATTGCTCTGGGAAAAAAATACTGGTGCTTTTATGAGTATTTCTGTAAATGAAAATACTGGAGAGAAGGTGGGGGAGGGGATGGCATTTGAGCAGCTACCATTTAAAAATTGTCTGAATGTGTGGCATTGTTTCTCACAGGTTGCCTAGGTAAACAGAATATTTTTACTATTCTGGGCTTACCAGAATTTTCTTGCTAGATGCAGGTTATTATTGTGTGGGGAGAGCTTCAAGTCATATTACTTCCCTTCTTCTTCAGCTTTCTCTTTACTCTGCAGTTGGTCATATTTCTTCTATCACTGTACATATGAACATGTGCCCACCTCACTCAGCGACAGATGAGACAGTGCCATGTGGGACACACTTCCAAAGACAACGGGATTAGCTAACGTATGAAAAAGGTCAGAAAGGATTCCTGCACTTGTGCTGACTTCATTGCTACTGCAATTTATGTGAGCAAAAACTTTATCTCAACTTCTTCTGCCTCTCAGCCTTGCATATTTTAGCTGCTGTTTTTAAAGTGAACATGGGTTCTCTACAACGTGAGCATCACCATCACTAATGAGGATATTTCAGACTAGATCAAACTCATCTTCAAATAATTCCCTTAATATTCCTGTGGTCATCCCAGTGGACTAGAAAAAAGATTAATACAAAGCCTGTTGAAAAGAAAATTCTATAGTTATAATCAAACATCTTGCTCCAATTAATTTTCTGCTTGGTCAGATTTTGACCCTGGACTTGTACTGAGACAAGTAACAGAGTTGGATATAAACCAAATACTTTGGGATTTTTTTAGAGATTGCTGTAATATAGGTATCCTTTTTTTTCTTACTCCATTTAGCTATATACCTATTAGTCTTTAAAAATAACTTAAAGGCATGCTAGTAGTACTGTTAAAAGTTATTTTATAATGATATTTTTGATAACAGCCTTTGGACTCTACTGGAAAGTAGTGACTAGTAAAAGTACAAAGTATATTTAAAATAAAGTAAATACAGTAACATTGGTAATCAAAATGGGTGGATCCTGAAACAAATAAACCAAATTTATTAGTCTGTTGGAGAACAGATATAGTTGTTGATATGAAATGAACTGTGATTATCTGAAATTCTTCAACTGACAACTGATATCTCCCAGATATCTGGGTTTGGGAGCAAACTAGTTAAAGAATGGCCAGTGTTACTGAGTATAAACATCTGGATTTGCATTCACAGAAAATACGGTTACAGTCTAAAGAATCATTTGAGAGTCAACACTCAAAACAATGAGGAAAACAACTTTGTCCATTACAGGGGTAGAAACGAGGGCTGACCAAAGCTTTCCTTTAGAATAGTTGTTGCTGCTTCAAGAACAGCTGTTGCTTTAAGTATAGGGAAAGAGTTTCATCAAAGAAATTTACTGCTGTTAAGGCTTAATGTAACAGTGTTTGAATATTCAAATATTTTACATTAGGAAAAAAATGTAGAAGGACACCTTAGTTAATTGCCTCATTACTGGGAAATGAAGCAATGTTATTGTTGTTACCAAAAGGTTTTTTTTTTTTCTGGTAACAGGGGCTAATAATGGTAAAGAATTATTGGGAATTTGTTATGGAATTATGATCCTTTATAAATGTCCTTAAAAGGCTGCAAATTTCCATGTATTCCTGCTGCCATATGTAGCCAATAATTTCCATCACAGCATCTCTGTGGAAATTGAACAAAATATCTTGATAGGAACAAAATTAACACAGGTCACACATCACTCCATATGGCAAGTCACTGTGCCAAGACAACTCAAGGTGCTTTGTAGTAGATGGAAAGTCACTAACAAATACCTTTCTCTGTCAAACAGTGTTTCTGTTATCTAAAGAAAGTTTGACATCCATGTCTTCAGCCAAGATCCATCAGTGGTTTTCCATTACTTTATTACATTAGCTTAATCTGACCTAGAAGAAAATATAGATGCGTAAGCACAAGCTCTGTATCCTTGTGTACTCACCTCAAATACCTTGAGAAGGAGAAAATAGTTGGCATTGGAATGCTTAAAAATAATCATTATAAATTCTTCTTTGATGTTCCAGTGCTTGACCTCTACATACTCATGTTCTCTCCCTGCCCCTTCTTTTGCATTTCAGCTGGGAGAAAATGGCCGTGTATTACTTTTGGATCATGTATGGGAAGTTGCTTTCAACTTTACCTCCCTTCAGCTTTGCCTGTGAATGTTCACTGAGAACAAGGATCACAGTTTTTATCCTGGCTGATCCATGCACATCAGGCTGCAAAGTGAGGGTTCTGTGATGGAGCCAGACCAATTCAGCCTCAGTATCTCCGAATAGAAACTTCCCCTCTGAACTTCTGCCTACAGGGTCCAAATTTTATCTCCTCTCAACTATATATTTTACACAATGTCATCTACAAAAGCACTGTAAAGCCTATACTGGATCTGTGCTTATCTCTGGAATTATTAAACCCCATAAGACTACTCCTAGCAATTTTCTGCCATATTCTATGTGCAGGTTTAGGACCTGTGTTTCTGAAAGTGCTTTATAAATGTGACACCCACATTTTGATGTTGATGCAAAATCAAACATAACCATGCACTACGTGCCACTAATTTCTGGTTTGCTGAGATCACATATTAGTTCTTGGTTTTCAGGAGACTTCTCGATATATCTCAACTGCTCTAGCACCTTCTCCATGAGTAATCTAACTGTGTGCTGTGGCATTCCTAACTTGGGAACGTTGTTTTTCTCCAAGTAACATACAAAAATTAAATAGATCTATTTGACGGGGTATTGACAGCAGTTGTCCTAGTGAGATTGTGTTTGAATGCAGTATGGTTTTGCATTGCTCTAATTAGACTAATCACATCCCAGAATTTTGGAGACATAGTTTCCATAACAACTTGGGTAAAAACATAGTGCATATTTTTATTCAGTGGTGATTGTAGGACTATCACCAGAGGAAAGCTGAATCCTTTCTGTGAATTTCCAGTCTATACATTTCTCATAAGTGAAGGTGATCTGCTCCTTATGGCCAGGTTCAAGTGACTTTGAGTTCAAAAAGAATATTTTTTTTTTTGCCCTTATTGAGGTTGTATCAGGCACAAACAATGTTATTCTGGATTGGGAACTAATAGAGTTATGTAGTCTTAGAAAATCCATTTTTAATTTTATAAGTAATTTTAAGGGGAATTTTTATATAAATGCAAATATCTTGTGTCTCTTCTAGTTAAGTAAATTACTCTATTGCAGAAAAATTTGAAAGAATTTCACAGCTTCAAAATTACTACAGGAAACAGGGATTGGATTTTTTAAAATAGTTTTCAATGCTATGATTGTGTATAAATAATTACATGGTAAACCCTGATTCCTTTTGCAAATCAGTGCACTGAGAGCTGTTGGAGAATGTTTGTGGACTGAGGAACTATCGAAATACTAGAGATGAACATTTGAGGTACTGCGGAAAAACATACTGGCTTTTCAAGTTGTTTGCAGTGTGAAAGAGAAGGTTATTTGCTAGGTAATCATGACTCAAGGAATTAATATTTGAAATATTATTGTGTTCTTCATGGGCTCTCATATAGTTGCATAGTGGTTTTCATAATGCAATAATAATTTCCTACAGTAACCAGCAGCTTTTTCTGTGTTAGAAGATGCATAACTGCTAGCTAAAAATAGCCTATATATTATTCTGTCTAGTTATGCCTGTAAGTAAACAAACATATAAAATATCCATATGGAAAATCAGTTTTAAAAATGGAAATGAAACAAGCTCAAACACAGTGTGGTACTGACAAATATTGCGTAAGTTGCCATATATATATATGTACACACATTGTATAACATAGACATATCTTACTGGAAAAACTAGAAATTTGTAGTTTTCTATTCCTTTTATTCTATTATTAAAAAAAAAAAAAAAAGCTTTGCGAAATATTTTGTGAAGTTCTCAGAACTAAAATTTCCCAGAGCATGCATTCACAGTAGCACCAAGGAGCAAGGTTTCTTGTTCCATTTTTTTCCTTTGGTCTGTTTGGTAAGGAACAGACTTGACACCCATCCTCTTGTTATCCTTTATGTGAAGCTCCCTGTTCCAGCTTTGTAATCTCACAGATCAGGATTAACTTCCACTATAGGCTGCATTCATTTTAGGGGGATTTGCTCACAATATTGAAAGACAGGATGATATAAATGGATTAGAACTCCTGGGTCTTGCTCCCCATCTCATTCTCATTGTGCTTTGATCTTCTCTCCTCCGTCAGGACGCTCTGTTTCAGAATGAGAAAAGACTCTGCCCATTAAGCATGAAAGACCTCTGATGTTTGATGCAAGGAGAGCATCTGCCATGTTAATAGATTTGTCAGTGAGCTAAGTGCAGAGGTACTACCTTTTGTACTGGATTTGTACAGTGCCTAAAAAAAAAAATTAAAGAAAGAAATCAGTACTGACACACGACTGAAGCTCCTGAGAATGTTTTCTATTTTGCTGTCCTTGATGGGAAGCTGGCCCTATGAAAATTGTTTAGAAGGTGCATAAATGCTATTCTTGTAACACTCGAATTCCTAATAAGCTGCCTATTTATCTCTAATCTGTGTAGGATTCATGAAGGGTTCAAAACGTATCTGTTGAGAGAGTTAAAATGTGGGTCGATGCTCCAGTGTTGGCCTGCTCAGAGGCTTGGGCTTGTTTCCTCCACAAACACATATGTCCCCCTCCCTTAAAAGTCAAATGTCATTTGTCTGCCTCTGAACGATAGCATTCCAACTAACCAGAAAGCCTAAATTTAACAGAGCTGAGCCTAAAGTTTTAACAGATACTGTTACTCTCTGCACATTTCTCAGATTTTTATTGTACATAACTTTTCAGAGTCCTGAGCCTCCTGTGTAATATAAGGTGTTAGAAACTCGGGTTATTACCAAAGTGGCAGCCTCAGGCAGGAGAGAAAATTGGCACAGAAAGAACCACACTTACTTTCCTCATCCTTTTTTCCTGCCTTCTGGCTTTACCCTCAACTAATGTACCACAAACTTCCAGAACTCTGGTTTCTGAAATATGTTGACTTCTATTGTTATCTTTGCTGTATCGAATATGAATATTTTAAATGCAAAAAAAGTATTAAAGTAAGTCTACACATATTTCTGTGTAATTCAGTCTATAAATTTTTGCATGAAATTGTAGTTGGATGCCACTCCTACAGCTGCAGTTTAGCCTTCCAACAGGCTGCCTCAGTTGCCTTTTCCTGTTTTCTTTCAACTTATTTGTAACTTTAACTTTGTTTCTGTTCAAAATCAACTCTTCAAATCTTCTCCCCTTCCCCAAAGGAACAATATGGCAATCTTATTTCCCTAAGGCACTGATTCAGTTTCTGCTGAAAACTGAAGCATCTTCATTGACTTCAGAAAGATCCTATACGGCTTGTTCAGAGACAAAGATCTCCTCCTTGATAAAACTAAAAACATATTAAAATTAGATTTTTTTTCTATCTTTTGGGCTGATCAAGTATCCAGACTTTCATAAAAAGCCCTGAGAAAGTGTAATTTCTTGGTACCTAAGCCTCACCAGCTCAAAAGCTGGAAATAACCAAGACGTTTTTTCTGCATTCCTCTTCTAGAACAACTAAAAGGGAGCAAACTGTTCTAATTATGCTAAAATTTCCTACGTGAGGAGCCTCACCTATGATACATACTAGGATTCATTTTCCTTCTTTTCACCCATCATACAGAAGTAACTGGCCATGGTACTATTTTAGGACTTCACATTTTGCATTGCATTTATAGATTTCCTGATCTTCTGAAGGCTATCTCTGATTTTGTTTGATGGATTGCACTGGTGAAATGTAATGTTGTTGCAATTTTATTTAAATCCTTCACTTCACCAATGGACTGAAAGAAAGTCAGCCCAACACACCTGCAAGCTATTGTAGAGTTTATGTGTTACTACTGTGAAAGAAAGATAGGGAGCTGAACACTTTCAAATTTGCTGAACTAGTTCTGTGGTGTTGCTCACAGGTGGCTGGAATTAAATTGACTAAGTGACTTCTCCAAGCACAGTACCTGTCATATCTTGTCTCCTTTTCATAACTTCAGAGATATGAAAGTCATAAAACCAAGCCCAGATAGGGTCAGAAGCCACAAGCTCCTTTGATTGATGTTTTGTCATATTTTGGCTCATTACTTCACCAGAAATCTTCTCTGCTAAATTTCAGAATTTATGAACTCGCAGAAAACAAATATTATTAAAAACTGGGTAAAAGGGTTGCAGGGAATCAAACCAAAATGCATGAATCAAATCCTTATGCCTCTAGGATGAACTCAGAATAAGGAGATACAGTAGAGATTACAGTCAATGTACTTGTTTTCTATTTCTTTGACCTTACAGCCACCTTAAAGTGCTGAACCACTGTTGTTGAAGGAAATATTTTTTTGCTGCTGTGTACAGAAGTTTCTGTCTAATGAACACCAGAGGGTTTACTGATCGCTCTTAATGAGTTAGGAACAAGTGTCCTGCAGGTAAATTGTCACATATTTTTAGAAATAAACCAATCAATGAAGGTGATGTATAGAATGATAGAGTTATCTGTACTTCTCCAAAAGAGAAAACAAATATATCAATGTCCTTAGTGCTTTATATAAAAGACACTTAAGGAGCTGGCAAAAACTCTGTTTGGAGCTGTGCTTCAGACCTTAAGAATCAATAACAGCAGTTAAACTGAGATTTAGGGACTCTAACAAACATAACCAGGAACAATATTCAAAGGAATGAAGAAACTGAGGGTTGTCACAGGAGAAAAAAGTCTAATTTTGTCAGTGTCTCAGTACTTTCACGAAGTATCTTTTGGGAGAAATAGCTGCCTCTGAATGTTACTGTAACATTCCTTTTTCACAATGACCTTACTGCTGTGTTTTAACAATTACGTTGACTACCTTAGGAACATGTGATGGAAATCTGCTATTCTGCTAGAATTCAACCAAGGAAATAATTTATGTACAGTTTTTAGCAGATGTATTTATATCTGAGTATATGAAGCAGGATCTACTTTTTACAAAATGTACTTAATTCTACTGTGTTTGGTGCAAGGGAGATATACACCTTTTATTTATGTATAATGCATTTGTATAATTGTTATTCTTAAAGGCGCATTTATGTCTTTGTACAGTATTTGCATATATGTGCTGCATACATAAAGGTTGTTTTGTCCACTACTGAAATGCAGGAGGCTTTGGCCAGCAGCTTGCACTGCCTGATGCACAGGGAATGGCAACCTACTGATGATGGATCAGTGCAGTCCTTCATGGGACTTGTGCACATGGATGTCTGTTCTGCCAGTCATGCTGGGCGTCCTTCAGGTTTTCAGTGTGAAAATCTCATGAGCTGAGAGTCCTATTTTCAGGATTTGAGGATGTGGTGCTTATATAATAAATCCTCTGATAGAGTTTATATTTTTAAAATTTTTCAATCTGGGCCCTTACTCCATGCGAGCCAACATAACATCTCTGGAAGAAGGATATATAACTGAGATAACTCTAATAAACAGTCAACATAATTCTACCTATTTTGTGCACAATACTTAATGCATTAACTCCCTTACTACTTAGGCTTTTTGCATGCAAAATGGAGAAATATGTTACTGTAAAGTTTTTCAATATTTTCCTTTTTTCACATGCAAATGCCATTTTGCTTCATATAGCTGTTTAAAGACAGAAAATCAGGATTATTTTGTGTGTGTAAATGTAATGTGTTACAGAGCCCCTTGCAGCAAGACTTTTTTGTAAGCTTGAATATGATTTCTTCTGTCTTTACATGAACATTTTGAGACTGGTTCTATCAAACAGATTAAGTCAGTTCAGAGTACTAAGCATAAACCCCAAATTATGTAATAAATACATAACTAAACGAGTTTCTGTGATTTTCCTCTTATATGTGAGTATGTCTCTGTTTTCTTACTGTTGGGATTCTTTTAACTTGTGGAAGAACAGGCTTCCGTACATGGCCAAGAGCTACATTTATTTATGCAAAAGTAAGGCTTGGCATTAAATATTTATATATCTCATTTATTTGAAGCTGCTGCCCCACAAAGAACAGACTGCTTTGGGGTTGCTATTAACTGGCCAGGTTTTCCTGACCTCAGTTTAATTCTCAGACTGATGTGCTTGAAATTGTCACCTTGTATGAAACATTCCAAGAAAATGACAACACTGTTTTGAAGTGAAGAGCTCATGCTTGTCCTGCTCAGTGACCTCAGAACATCCTTTAGATACTTGTACTTTTGTCCTCACTAGTTCAGTTCAAGAATTTAGTTCTCACGTGAGGGTTGATCATTTTATCACCATTTAGGTGTCTTTAGGAATTTCCTTATTGCTCAGATACTCATTTAGTACGTTTCTACGAGTGACAGACTTCTGCTTATGAGTAAGTCCTTCCTTATTTTCTGTGAATATGATGTTCATCTGCCTGCATTTGCTGCTTTGTTGCCTGGGGAGAGGCAGTGGGGGAAATGTTATCTGAGGAAAAAGTATGTACAGCATGCTGCATGAAAATGTCCTTAGTTTCAAAGCAGTAGGGACTAGAGACAGACTGCTCTTAATGACAGACTTGTTATGAGTTTCTTAGATAATAATTTTGAATGGTACTTGTAATTCAGTTTTCTGAATTCTGCTTTTCTGTGGAAAAGGCTTTGCACTTCTCTAAAGTTTTGCTGCTTTGGTTTTACTTTAGCTGGGTTGCAGAACATGCCATTATGTTTCATTTATGTCTCATAATTTTTAACCTCTGTATACTTTTCTATACTTTCCTTTTTTAAATGATCTCTTGCACTGTGGAAGCACGGAAACATTTGAAATACAAGCAGTAAAATATAAAGTTCATGATGAATCTGTGGAAGCTGGTGGTCTGAAAAAGTCAGAGGGTATTGAAACGTGCTTGCATGTTTTGTTTCACAACAGACTAATGGGTTATTTTACAGTAGCGTGGCATTACAATCTTACTTGTATGTAGCAATTTTTTTTGTTGAGTCTCCTTTGTAGCATATTTCAATTTCTGTGTTATTTACCCAACGGTTTTATCTACAGCCTGTAGAATATTATGGCTTCAATTCAGAACAGAAGTTGTCATCGTATCTATAATTCAAATTACACTCTGTTAATTTTGCTAAAGTTTACAGTGTATTTACAGCTCCATCTTGAAGATACCTGTTCATGTGATTAGTAGAATTGTAAATAATTAGTAACAGTTGACTCAGTATTACCATTTGTTAAAGTTGATTTCAATTCTGGAAATAGAAATTTACAAAACCAAACTGGATTTTAAAACAAATAAGATGTTCAAAGACAACAGTAGCTCATTGGCTGACCTGGAATCATGACAAGATATGAGATATGAATCTTGTCTAATGCTTAAACTGTATTTAGGTTTTAAGATCAGAATTAGTGACACACAGTCCTTGAATGTTTTTGTTATTTATAATAGGCAGGAGCACAGAATTCTACCTGGAATTTTGTCTAGGCTATATAAATATAATCTGATTATTGGGGAGCTCTAAATGCTTTGAGAAGATTATTTCAAATCTCATAAAAAATAAACTCTACTTTGACTAGCTGTAGATATGAAGAATATAGCAAAAGGATATATTTGGTATTAAATCCATCATTTAGACTCATGAGCACTGAGAATGTACGTCTCTAACTTTTCAGTTTGTTTTGAAAGATGACCGAAGTAAGATAATTTTTTTATCTAATTTGCCTTTCTTGTCTCTAATGAGTCTGAGTTGTAACTGTTTGAATTGTAGCTGCTGTTTCTATTTGATCTGTTAGTTCAAATATGCCATGTCACATCAAGGAACCCTCGATTTATTTCCACATCTTTTGCAGATGGATTTACCAAGCAAACAGTTTTCTTAGAATTATTTAGGTTATTTTTGGCATTTTGTATTTAGCGAGAAAAGTGCAATAGATCACATTTTTATTAACATTTCTAAATGCGCGTCTATTATACTGTATGCATCTACCCCCAAAATCAATATTTGTTGAAGATTGTTAGGATGACTGGCAGGCTGGTTATTACTTCTGCCCTCCAGTGACTGTCCACATGGATATTCCCAGCCATTCACTAACACTGGCTGATTTTGGCTTAAAAATGAACTGGCTTGAGACTGAACCATAGATTTATGGATTGTGCTTCCTTTCCTCAAATTAGAGGTGTATAGATTATTTTACTCTCAAAAAAATATTTGTTTTACAATTGAGACACATACAACACGTATACAAGTTTAGAGCTTTGTTTACTTAAAAGATATTCAGAAAAATTATGCCTTTATTAGCAATTGTGGTGAGAAAATAGGAATACTGGAAGTGCTTGAAATCTCTCCAGAGAATGTCTTTTCCTAAATCACCAAATTAGAGTGAAACAAAAAAATTATTAAGAAACTTTAAAAGCTCTTTGAAATAATCCATAAAATAGATTAGGAAGTAAATACAATTTCAGTTAATCATGCTACTATTTACTGAGTCCTCAGTGGAAAAGTTGTGAAATATGAAAATCAGATTTAGGAAAAACGTCAACTGGCAAATTGAAAAAACCTTTTTCTCCTGGAAAGGGCAGATCTGACAATAAGGTTATTTACATACACCAGAACAAAATCAATGAAGTAATTTTACTTTCTGTTTTCTCCTCTGTTGTATGCAGGTGTAATAAGTCATCTTGACTGGCTCAGCAAGGAGGGATCCTGGAGACCGTGGGTCTTTCTCTTTATTTCTGAAGCTGTACATGTAGTGGCTCATGAACAGACTCCTTTTCCAGATTCATTTTCTGCAATCCTTTTTATGCTGAGTGGTTCATTAAAAAAAATATTAATCATACCATTCCTGAGATGCCCTTTTGCACAGCAGTTTCCGAGTTTCTCTTTATTAGACTCAGCAGAGCACAGTGACATTGGCCCCTCACCTTCTGATCACTGCTAAACTTTGCCAGTGGGGCTGACAGGCACTGTGTCCCTAAACTGCCGAGGGCCGTGGCTCAGTCCTTTCCGTGCATTTGGAACTGGTCTGAGAACTAAAGAGAAGGAGGCTCTGCCTTTCACTCAGGTGTCACAGATCCGTCCATCAAATAAGCAAAGGGGAGGGCAGACCTTCAGCAACTCATGCTTTTGTTAATCAGTGAGGTTTGTAATTATTAGCAAAAGAGTATTCTTAAATTGTAGAAATGAATTTGTGAACAAGTGTTCCGGAAAAAGAGCCGGTTCCTGAGCTACTATCTGTGGGTGTTGCTGAAATATTGTTTTTTGCGATCCCAAGTGAGTTTGTGAAAACCAGATTTTGGTATATTTCCCAGTTGCCAATTGCACAAAATTGAGCATTCACACAATTGTTAAGCTCTGCACAGGCTATTTTTAAATATATCATTTATTTCTTCAGCCAATCTGGAGACAGACCCGCGTAAGAAACCGGCAGTGTTCCTTTAATACTAACATCTAATGCAACAAAAGATACTTGTTACTCTTTTCAAGCACATTCATATTAAACGGAAAGTAGGCCAAAGGGATGGATACCAAACCTGCTTTTTCTTAGTGTTTATAGGAAGCAACTGGAAAGAAATGATATTCTATGGGGGAGTTAAATGATGTACACTGGGTCAGTGCTCTGGTCCTGCAGGAGGTAGAACTTGTTCAACTGCCTGCAGGATGCTGAAGAAGATCATGAGGTTCCCCACCTCTATTGATCATGTGCCAATTCTCTACGGGCAGCAGCTATTTCAAAAAAATATAGATGATGTCACAGGAAATAAAAGATTTCTCCTTTCCAACTGAAATTCTTTATATGCTGCAGAATACTTTAGTATCTTAACAGCACACAGTATATATTTTATGATGTGCTCCTTTTTTATGTGTAACTATTAAAGAGCAGAGTTTAGTTCTTCTTTTTGGTTCTTTTTTTTTTTCTTTCTCTAAAAATTAATCTAATTTGCATAACGGTTTTTTTGGGCAGGTAGGGAGGGCAGTTTAATCAGTCTTACTAACTGATACAAGATTTGGCTACAAAATAAATTCAGTAATGTACCTTACAACACTCTAAAGCTTGATCATAAAAATAATGCAAAGGTAGCATCATAATTCCTTCCTTAGCTCTTTGAAGTTTTGATCTAAAATACTGCAAACTGCTAAAATTTATAAACTGTACAAAGTAAAATATCCTGTTGTTCTGATTTGCCTGCTGGTGCTGAAAGTTATAGACATTCCCTCTACATGTGGATGCCAGGAAAGAATCTATTTCATGTGGGTAGCTGGAAGAACAATGCAAAGTCAGGTCTTTACAAATATATGGCACAGAAAGATTTCTCTTTATTTGTTTACTTTTAAATTCGGTCATGTTAAAATGGCAAAATAACATTGGAAACTTTCACTAAAAAGGACAGTGTGTTAGAAAGTGGACACCTTTTTTTCCCCCTTTCACTGCATACTCACAGCATCAACACTAAATTGCAATTACGGAAGTTTACATTTTTGCTTGAAATATTTCCCCTTCTCCAAAGGAAATCTGTATTTAATAATGTTTCTCCACAGAGATCTCTGGATGTTTCTGTACTGCTCAAATCCCATTTTGAGAACTGAAGTGCTTTGATCCCATGCTTTAAATCTTTCAAAGGGACAAATCCTCACCCACTGTGAATCTGAGTCCCTCCCCTCTGCATTGTTTACTATTGTCACCACTAGCAGTTCCAGAGCTACTTTGTGAGTATGAGGCTGTTTCCTCAGTGTGATTGTAATTCTTAATTTTTAATTTAATGTGTCGTGGGAACCAGTTTCCTTTATCAGAATCAGTTCAAAGAAAGTCCAGCAAAAGAGGAGGGAGGAAGAGGGGATAAATACTAGGGCTAGTCATGTTTTAACTAAAAATATTGGACTGTCATGCCTGGGGAAGCTGTCAGAAACATGGCTGATACTTTCATAATGACTTTTTTAGGGTAGCAAGAGTCATTGCTTCAGCCTTTTCCTTGTGTCTTTTGAATCAGATGAAGTTGCCAATACCCATTCTTCTATGTCAGACATTTTACTTATTCGGAAGTCTAAAAGCTGTTTGGTGTCATTATTTAGGAACTGGTGTTATTATCATCTCATATGTATTCGATTTATTGAGAGGATACACAAGCACACAGTGCCTCATCTGCTTGATCTGCCATATCTGTTTTTCTGAAACTGTTGAAAATCTGGAACTAAAACATTTCCTGTTCTTGAACCTACTGCTTATTATTATATATAGTTTCTTTATTTCTGAGTGGTTTCTCAACACTGTTGAATAGATATGGTGATCTACAAAGGAAAAGAAATACTCAGTTCAGGATGTTATATACAGCATGCCAAGCAGAGAAAAAAGAAAGAAATGTATGCCTGATCTAAAACTTCAGAAGGGAATCATTCACTGAAGATGATGTGCTGTTTGCTGGAAATGAGGAAACTCAAGTTACATAAAGACACTTCTGGTTTTAGTTCCTTTGGTTCTGGGCTATCAATTGTGTGGCACAGGAAATCTGGTGTTCTGGAGGTTTTCTTAGATGCTGGCAGTGGTTTCAAGTTAACTTTTTAGGTGCTCAGAAGCACCTAAATTCTGGAATTGGATGCTTGGTGTCTCAAATGGAGTAGCAGCACAATTTATAACTCAGCTTTCTGTGGGCACTGTATGGTCTGGCTAAAGGCTGTAAGGAAGATATGTCATACAGATGCTTGGATATTGACTATCTCATTGTGCTTAATAAGAGGAGGAGATACCAATATAAGAATAAGGGTTTTATCTTAACTGATTATTTTCTCAGTAATCAGCTGGTTTTTTTCAGTGGTTGCTAAGAGAAAAGCTGTCCTACTGAATCAGTGTGGATTTCAACATGGATCTGTTGCAGGGAAATTTTCTATTTGCTCCTTTGTATGACAAGTATTACAATTCTTTAATCTGTCGCGTTGAACAGCAATTTACAAAAAAAAAGGCACTGGAGTTTCTTATCTAGACAGCAAGGATTTGCAGTCCTATTCAGCAAAGATGGAAACTGCAGCAGAGGTATGAGAAGCAGGGAAGTGCCAGACAGAGGGGAGTTGTGTCTTTCTCCGGTCTGCTGGAACAAATTTTCTCTGACATCAGATTCCAGCACTGGGCTGACTGGGACCTGAACAACTTCTTCATTGTACGGACATGTGCTGCTTGTTAGATAAGTCTTTTGGAGACAATAACTTAAACTCAAGTATGATCTCATAAAATCGATGTGATATCTCTTCTTTTTGGACTGGATTTTGACTTTGGACTGTCCAGGCTAATACTATTATTTTTAGAATGACCAGAGGATCTGAGTCAGCCAGCAAATGAGCCAAGGTGAAATACTCCAGGAGGCAGAGACACTAAGGATATGACTAAGCAAAAAAGGTCCTCATGTTGTAAATGATGCTTTAAACCAGAGATTTCCATCAGTTGTTTCACCTGTAAGTTGGACAGAACATGTAACCCACAGAGGTGGAAGCAAGAGGAATTGATGTCTTCCAAGTGTTTACTGGCTGCTTTGGAAGTTTTTCACTGAGCTTGCCATATTTCCACGGAGTGCAATGAGAATAGACTTTAAAATTATACTTTCTGTGATGTATGCATGATTAATACATAACTATTCTTGCTAGCATTATTTTAGCATTAACTTAAGTTTTTTAAATGGTCTTAAGATCAACTGTGCTATAAAATTTCTTATATGGAAGGCTCCGGATGATGGGACTGTTTTTTTTCTCAAGAATGAATAAGCATTTCTGGAACACTGATAATTTAGAAATTGTTAGTTCTGATTTTTGGGTGTGAAGCTTTCCTAAAAAGTGGCATCCTTGTGACCCTACCCTTGGCATGTGCCTCCTTTATAACATTTGAAATTGTTGACCAATTTTAAACAAATCTGGCCTGGGTGAAAGTCACAGAGATTGGGTATCTTCACATTTCATGAAAATGAGTTTTAGATATTGGAGAGAGAGAAAACTGTTGTCATATCGCTACCCAAGGAAGACAACAAAATTAATCTTTGGTTAGACATCAGAGACTCTGCATAAACTCACCCTTGAGACAGAAATCTCAGCTATGATATTGGACTGTGATAGTTTTGAGGCTCAGAAAATAATCAGATGTGGTTTGGGTTTTTTTTTCCCCTCCAGCTGAAAAGAGCATCCCTATACTTTGAACTGGAATAACTTCAGACATTAAAAAAAAAAAAAAATTAAAAATGCAATTAGAGCTTTGATGAGAGCACTCAGGTCTAATTCAGAGCAACCTGGACTGAGCATGAAATGGCTCTAAAAATAGCAGGGCACTTAAAAAACTGGAAGGGGGGCATGGAGAAAATACAGATTTACATAGTTAAAAGACTAAATGAGTAAAGATGGGGATTTGCTGCCATTGTTTTTGTTTCCACTTCATCACCTAGAGAAGAAAGGGATGAGGACTTTACATATAGTTTGGACTTTAAGGAATGATTTGTCATCCCTGAGTTACCATAGTATCTGGTTTCCCTGGTAACCAGTGACCATGGAAGGGACACTAGGGAAGCTGAAGGCTGGTTATATATTTATTTTTTTGAGAAGGTAAAAGAGAGAGAGAGAGGGGTCAGAGAAGATTTTTGTGTGTGTGAGAAGAGAATGTGAGAATAGTGCTGGAGGATAACAGCTGAGAACAGATTTTTGTCTGAAATGGAATTTATAGATTTCAGTGCAAGGAGTTAAGTAGTTGAAAGAAAAAGATTGGTAGTGAGAAACAGAAATTCTGATTAACAAATGAGGAAAAGAAGAGCTATAAGCCTGTCTTCCTGCGATACTGGAGTTTGTGTTAATACAGGTGATGCAAGGTGTGATTTGACCAGATTTCCTCTTTGCCATAGTAGCACTGGACTGGTCCTTTCTGTGCTTGGGGCTTTACAAATAGAGAGCCAATCTGCTTGTGTCACAGACGACATGTTTCTTGCTAATCCAGAGGACTGTTTTGGTAATTCTTGTGGCTGACTGCTCAATGGTTCCCAGAATGGAAATTTAAGGAGATTCTTTTAGTGTTTCCTTATGGCCTGCCGCAGAACTATCGACAGACAAATAAGCATGGCAGATTATAACAAGGAGGGTTCTCAAGGAGTTTTTGTTTGTTTGCTGGTTTCAACAATAAGAACATTGCTGATTTTCCCTTTTGCTTTCAAACTTATCTATTTCATGTTCAGAAAGCCTTTTGAGAGATGCCACACTGTAACAGACACCCAATGCAACAAACACTCCTGGGCAGCTTTGGGTTTGATATTTAGTGGAAAGCAAAGAAAGGCAGTAATTGCTTTCATCCTTTAGACTTGTTGACACTTAATCAGAGCTCAGATTTCCAGGGAGGAATTATTCAGGCTTGGGGAATTTTTGACACCTCTACATTAGTAAAATATTTTTTAAGACATTTTAATATTCTTATTCCACAAAGACCTGCTCATGTCAGAGAATCTCTTACAGCAAATTCCCACAAATGCACGAGTGGCTCTGCTGCACTAGTTCCAGTGTCTGAGGCAGAGAAAATGGGAACATAATTCTGTTTTCTCCTTGTGTCTTATCCATGATCCACATTTGTTTGATTTCTTCATTTGTAGGGCAATTTTCAGGTCCTTCACTGGACCAGCTTCTCCCTATCCTTAAATCTAAACAATACAAAGGCTTAAATATAAGAATACTAGACTTTATCAAGTGTAAAGTCTTTTTTATGGTTCAAATAGTAAATCTCTGTCTTTAATATGCTCTTTTATTTCTTTGCACACAGGCCAGATGGTAGAAAACAGATGATTTTACTAGTTGGATAATTTTAAGCATGTGATTACAATGCTGTGAGTAAATACATCATTTTGCTATATTTCATTACTGAGCTTGTTGATGTTCCATTCAGTCAAAACAGTAAATAAATTTTGTTTTTCAGAGGTTTTCTTAGTAATTTTATTTTCAAGATGATTTAAAATACCAAAAAGGCCCTTCTTTTTATGTCTTTTAAGGCAGAGATTTTGAGGAAAAAAGAAAGATAACACGGTGCGAATGAGCCCTTAAATTAATTGAGTTGAATTGGCTCTGGATTTGACCCTTAAGTTCAAGGTTCCAGACTATCAGTAACTACGATGTGATGATTTAAATATCCTGAGCATTTCAGTAGCCTACAGAACACCTTAATTCACCAGAGGAGAAGGCTTCTGTAGTAGTGAAATACTACTCTGAGTTTATTCATAACTAATAAATTACCAACTACCATTAATTTAAATTAGTAATTCTGGTGACTTTAGTAGATTTAGAGTATATGAAGGTAGATAGAGGATTTATATTTTGATTCTTCGGATTTATTGTGCTAATATTCCCTTTTATTTGCCAGGATAACTCAAAATATTTGTTTCCAAATACTAGTTCAGATTCCAAAATTCTCTGAATTTTTCCTTTTGATTGCATTTTCCCCTTTGTGTTTTCAAAAGGATATCCCTGTTTTGATCCTGATTTGCATAAGTACAATGTCAAATGTACACATGCAAATGGGGTGGTTACATCTGCATCCCATCATGCATGCAGTCCCTCTTTGCATTCGCAGGTAGGCAAGAGCTAAAATGTAAATACAAGTTAGTCTCAGTATGTCACGATTCTCATTCGCGTGACAGCAAAGGAGAATTTTATAAATGCTTTGGAAGGCATTTAAGGGGAGCCTTTCCAGCCTAATAGGCTTTAACCAGCATCATGGCCTGATTAATTAAAAGAATCCATTGGTCCCATGCACTGTCTTGTTATTGCCAGAAAGCTTTTTTTTTTGTGTGTGCAGGAATAAATTTGTTCCCTTATAGAAACTTCTTTCTCAGTAATATTTGCTCTTTGACATGCAGCAAGTTTTCCAGACAATGCATCTCTGCAAATTCTACACTTTGGTGCCCACAGCCAGAGCTAAGTTCAGCACTCCCACCTTGGGGGCTGAAGAGGTCCAAGTGCCACCTTCATGTGGCAGAAGTGAGTCCTGGTAGCTGCTCTGGGTACCAGGGCCACTCCTTGGGTGAGCCCAGGCTGGGTCTGTATGAGAGGGGAAAGCCACTCTGCCCACCTCAACCCTACAGTGACACACATACTGTCGTCCTGGACTCAATAATGGGAAATGTTGGTGATCCTCCTGTGCCAGAATCTCATTCTTTCCAGTGAGGTGATATCCACTCTGATCAGAGTTAGGAAGGTTTTCAGCACTGGGATGCCCTCCCACACCTCTGACATTTAAGGTAAAATCTCCCTTTCCTCGGGCAGAAATACTTGTATCTGGCTTTGTTGACAGGCACCAGATAGCTTCGAGTTAATACATGAACTACATGTTCTAAGCACCTTCTTTAAAAAACATATAGCAACACTTTGTCATAGCTAGTCTTCCTAAAACATGACTGTCTTGTTAAATATTGTTCCTTTCATGCTGCTGAAAAATATTTTATTCAAAATATGACTTATTTAACAGCTAATATGTCTAAGTTATAATTTCCTCGGTAGAAAGCTTTTTCCCCTTTATTTTTCTTTCAATATTCAGATACAAGTGAAAAAAACCCCCAAAATCCCCCAAACCCCCAACCATCATTGCCTAACTCAAAGGCCAACGTAGAGTACAATTTTGAGGAAAATCTGCCATGAAAAAATATAGAACTTGTATTGGAAAGGACAGAATTCAGTAAAAATGTTGCCAGTGTACACATTTTGCTACTTGTTCATAAATAGTAATTTAATTTTCTGTTCTGTTTTGCTGACATATTCCAAAAATCTCTGTCAGAAGGTGCTTTGTTAACCTTACCCTCACTTGCTAAATTTTACAAGCACAGTGGTAGTTGCTTCCCTTGAAGAACATATTGTTGCCAGTAATCATTGCTGAGTGCAGCCCCATCTATCCCATATGTGACAATAAAATTGGCCTTTTCAAAAAAAAATGAAAAAAGAAGAAGAAGAGAAGAGAGAGGGAAGAAAAAACCCACACTGATATTCTGAATCCCATAGTTTAGCAAAGGAGAACAACTTTTTTCATCAACCCTACCCTCATAAGCCCACCTGCAGCTTGTTAAATAAATGCCTGGTGAAGACACCACCCCCAAAACCCCCCACAAGGATCCAGGTGTTGGCCATTTGTGCTAACGATTTGTAAGTGAATCCCATCAAAAGGGTGACTCAGAGGTATTTGAAGAAGCTTTGGAGGGAGGATGCTGGTAATCTTCTCCTGCTAGAGCACATTTGCCCAGAAGATTGCTAATTGCTGTGCAAAATTTCTCTAGAGATTTAGAAGGTGTTGGTAATTGGTAGAAAGATATTAATTTATTTTCTGGGGTGAGATGTCTTCTGAGGTAAGAAATAAGTTTTATTTAACAGGAGCAAAAATTAAGTAAAAACTGGGAGGATGGGGGGGGAGAGTATCCTAGGAAAGCATGATGTAATAACATTTTTACAGTTTTCCCTGCAAATAGGCAGGAAAGTTGTGCTAATGATTTGCTAGAAATGCTTTAATGTCTCTTGCTGTGCACAATTATCTTGTGAAGTTTGGTTTTTGTGTCCCAGGAGGCTGCAAAAGTGGTGTGTGCATGTACCATCTCACATCAATCACTAGTTCTTTACAGAAAGTTGAAGTGGTCTTACAGTTTTTTTTAGACATGTCCTGAATACTTGTATTAAAAACTGAGACTGATTGCTATTTGGTTAAAGATATATTTTGGATGTGTATCTCTGTTTTCCTAAAAGATGGACTCTTTCTAAAGTAAAGATATCACTAAATGAATGTGGCAAGTCAGCACAACCCTGTTGTGTTAGTATCTTCAGAGCTGCTTTGTTTTACGCTGTCTTTCCTGAGGAGATCAATAATGGATGGCTGACATAATTCTTTCACCACTCAGAAATGAGAAAGCCTAAATGCATTTCTTTAGGGCAGGCATGTTTTTCATCCTGAGCTGAAAAGCCTGTAATTGAGTGAGGTTTATAAGTGTGATTGCTCTTGGTGTGTGTTCCAATCTGATGTGCCTGTGAAAGGTTCCACTGGCATTTACCTGACTCTTAGGAATGTTGACCTCATCTCCCAAGCTGGCCAGGATGTGAAATGTCTGTGCTGGGAGACATATACAAAATAAATCTTAGAAGCATTGAGGTTCAGCTTATGATTGTGTTTGTAACTTCCTCAAAGTTTACTAGTTCTACCTATTTTGCATACACTGTAACTTTAAAAAGAAAGCAAAGCTGAGAACGGGGATCAATCCCCTTGCAAAGTTGCCTCATATTTGTATCTTCCTGGTGAAGTGGTTGGAAAGACTTTATCAAGCTCCCCATTGGTAAGAACGTGGGAAAACAGGAGGGCTTCTTTGACTGGACAGTTCTGCTGCTACTCTCAGGTCTAAAAAGTCAGGAGGAATATGTATCTCTACAATGATGTGCCAGTATGGATATCCTTATAGTACAGGACTCTAAAGTACAGTTCCTATTACTTGTCAAGACCAGCAGCTCTTAGGTCTCCAATCATTTATACAAATGAAAATGGATAAACCTGGAGGAAAGCAGCTGGAACAAAGAACTACAGGTTCAGTGTGAATCCAAAGTCATGACTGTACCCTGGATCCTTCTCTCAAGGAAGCTGTCCTTTTAACCACTTTAAATACCTTCCCTTTCTCCATGAAGCCCCGGTGGCACAGCTGATCTGTGCTCTGGGCAGGATACTGACTGTGCCCCTACCAAACGGGCACTCACAGGGCCAGAGCATTTTCCAGAGCCAGGCAGACTTGCTGCTCTTGCCTGAGGGGATTTTATTTTACATTTGGAAGGCTTTCTGTAGTATATTTACAACATATTCTCCAGAATGGCTCAGGTATGTGGAGGAATCATGGTGGGTGTAAGACAGCCTGTCACTGTCGAAGACTTGTCCTATCTGCTGATTTTACTCATCTCTTTAATTAGATTAGTAGTCTGCTTTGCATTGTGTGCATCCTGGAAGTTTCTTGGAAAAAGCCAACAAAATTTTTTAATTTAATGTATTACTGTTTTCATCTGTTACTTTGGAAGGCTGTGGGTAAGACAATTTGGTTTACAGCACATGTGAAATGCTGTTGAAATATGGAACACAGATGCACCAGGGTAAAACAGTTCTTTTCACAATTAATTACTATTGCTGAGAGAAGGGTAAATGCAACTTTAATTAGCATTTTTGACGGGCTGGTTGGGCTTTTCTGGTGTTTGTCAAAGGAAGGTGTGGTTCTGGGTTCATGGTAGTCCTGGCTGATGTCACAGAGGTGGTTTGTGTGGCTGAGAGGGGAGTGCCAGGTGCAAAATGATGTTGAGGGTCCTGTGGGTCCCACCTGTGCCTGCTCAGCTGTGGCTGTGGGGTCTCTGTAGAGAAGCTCCATGTGGGACAGGGCTGATTCCAGGTGTTCTGGAGCACCCCAGCACAAGGCACAGCTGAGCACCTCAGCAACACCAGTGGTGCCTCTGTGGGAATGTGTTTAGAAGAGCAGAAAATACTGGACAAATGCAGGAGGGGGGAGGGAAAGAGCAGGGAAAAAGCAGAAGGGTCACCACTAAGAGGCATGTCATCAATGTGTACTTGTGTGATTGAAGGTGATGTGTTGCTGTTAGTTGCACATATAGAACTTTATCTCCAGAAATAAAATAATCCCCTAAATGCTGTAAATCAGCACCACTTGTGAAACCACAGTATGTCTTCCTTGCTGTGTGAACTCAGTTCTATTGGAAGCAGTATTCCCGTGTTTGTTTTGATACACAGTGGAAATAAAATACTAGTTCTCTTACCCACAAATATGCTATGTGTTTGTGAATTGAGTTTCAAACTCTTTTATCAACACTGATTGCTGCCTGGGGAAATGATTCCAATATATCAAAGCCTGAGAGAAAAGAAAGCCAAGGGTAGCTGGATATTTCAAAGCAGAATAAAAAATGAGCATTAGAATTCATGACAAGTAAAAGCAATTTGTAGTACAGAGGTAGGCATTGTATTAAATAAATGCATTTAAAATATTGCATGTAAATGAAGTAGATGTCTGAATTTAAGAAGGAAGAACAAGCGCTATGCATCAGTGTTTAATCAGGTATTTGTAAGTAGTAAGAGACTTAATTTAAAAATAGGATTACCTGTAATTCACTCTGAATACTTAAAATTTTTTTCTTTATCAGAATGAGTCACATTTACTTCTATTGAGCAATATTTTATTCTTAAAATAGGTTTCTTCATTTGCTCTACCTGTAACACAAAATAGTATTCAGTGCTAGAAACAGGGGGAAAATATTCCTAGCAGCAAGGTATTTAGAGACAGAAAAAGGGATATCATTCACTTTTTTCATTATGGTATGACAAAGTCAGCCTCCTAGAAGAGGTGAAAAGTATTTTGAGTGCCAAATTGAATGACACTCACCATTTAATTTTTTTCCTCAAGCATTTATTTTCAGCTCATGAATACATCTATTATGTGTTTTCCTGTTTTCCAATGGAGATGTGGCAATGTCATGAAAAAGGCGTTTCTAAACACCCTTAGTCCTCAGTGTCAATTAGATAATTTTGGAAGCATGAGTTTGTCTTATATAACGGTAAAATAGCTACAAATGTAGCTACAAAATACAGAAAAGTAATCCTTTATAAAAATAAATTAAATTATTCTATTACCTGCACAATATTAGGATTTGGTTAGACTACATTCCTGTTTTGTTTTATACATTTTGGGTGTTTAGAAGGACATGAGCTAAATCTGGTCCTTTTAACATGTTGCATAATAGGTGTTCACTTGCAAGGAAAATGCTTTATCTTTGAATGTTTCAGGGATGCTTTTAATTTAAAAGACATTAATTACTTGCTGATCTTAAGAGACAGCAACGGTTTCCACCACAATGTGGCTGCTATTTGGGATATGTTCACCATTTTTATTAGATTCCAGTGTTGAACTTTATTTAACCAAGAACCCTGGGGTTTACTTGGTGACATACAAAATGTGTGTGCATGTCTCTGTGTGAGATTTAAACAGGCAGCCACTTTCTCTTTTCAAACAAAGGACATCCCTATCAGCAATGTGAAGCACTGCATTCAGTCTTTGTTTCCAGGGTTCAAACCTCTGTATGCAATTGAGAGAATTTCAGTATTGCTCTCTAACTGGCATTTCCATTTTTGTAAACTCTTGTCAGATTGCTCAAAAAGCACACCTGTCAAAACTACACATTTTGGTGGCAAAAAGATTTTGAAGCAGAAAGTCTTTTGTGGTTTGGATGATTCCCCAGCTTTAAAGCCCAGTAACACAACATGAAACACACCAGCATTAGAATACTTTGCAAGTTGATTTCGATCAGCCTGTAAAACATGCTTTTTAAAAGAAAAAAAAAATTTAAAAAGAATTTTAAATTCCATCTGAGCAATTCTGAAAGCTTTTATTTTAGCTGTGTGAAAGTACACAAGGCTTAACTACCTTGAAAATAAGAGCAAAGTAAGGCAGACTCAGGTCCTATTTCAGTCAATATGGTAGTGATCCTGTGGACCTCAAACTCACTGTTTAATGCACAAAAATACAAATAAAATCATTAAGCATTGACACTTTTAAAAAAAAAAATGTTTTTGTTGGTAACTGAAACATGAAACAGTACTGTCAGGTATATAGATGTAGCTGTGTGATGCTATGACTGCAGTGTGTCCTGGGGAACCTGCTATGCCTGTCCTGCTGCTTTAAGGCTTGAGTTGTAAAGCTGACAACTTTCAGTATCTTATTTCAATCATCATTTGTTCCTCAGACACTCTTATAAACACAGCTCATCTGTTACCTGGACTTTATCATTTTGTCTGGTCTCAATTTACTGCATGTTTGTATGATACATGGCACTCACTTGTGAATATTCTTTTTTTCAGATGAACAACAAATTGACAAGAAGTTTGTGGTGAAAGCTACGACACTTTAAAGGACATATAATCTGCTGTGCTTTTCAAAATCCGCAAATAGGTAAGACACAATCAAATTTTATTCTAGATTCAGTTTTGCCAGTCAGGCACCATTACAATTTGACGGGCATGATGTGATACAATGAAACCTGAATGACATAACCTACTGTGACATATCTGACAGGCCAATGTAGAAATTTAATAAACATTTCCAATAAGTTTGCTATACTTGGCCTATCGTGTCCCCAGCCATGCTGCAGTGCTCTATCAATCTTTAGGTCAGGTATTTGGTCTTAAACATCACAAAATATAACGGTTTGCTTATTCATGGAAAGTTCCGTAGGTGTTTCCATGTACCCTTCCTGGATGTTCTGGATCTGACTAATGTTGCAGCTGTATAATTATTCCAGCGTAGGCACATGTAAATCATTGTACGTGGTCAGTAGAGAAGCTGCTGAATATATAGAATCACTTAACCTACTTACATATAATTTGCCTAACACTGATATACTGTGTTGTGGCTAGCTATGACCTAGTTGGCTTCTTTCTGAAGTTCTTAGTTATTGAAAAAAAAGAAAAGACACAGCTCTGGGGTTTCTTTCCTATAATTTATCGTGACAGCGGATTACTCAAAGAATTAAAAGAAAGGTATCTCCTCATCTACTGCTTTGGATTTACATTCCTGCTGCCATGAGAGGATTCTCTTCTGATTCAATGAAAACCAGTTGGTGCAGCTAAACTCCCAAACCTCCTAAAGTGGCATTTAATACATAAAATTAACAGAACATAAAATACTTTTTAAAAGAATTCTTCACACTAACCCTTCAGCCAGATATCAGTTATGCCTTATCCCCTTTTCTAACTACTTAAAATTAATGATTTGGAATCCAGTTTTTATGTTTCTGGAGTCATCTAATTCTTGTGATTTCAGTGGGAATTGGCAGGCTCACAAATGTAGCTCATAATTAGAATGTATTTATCATATCTGCATTACCTTCTTATTATATAGAAAAACATTAATATTGCATATCACAAAGTATTTGCAAATATTATTTCTAAGAACTTTATCTAAAAGCCTTGTAAACAATTTAAATTTTTAAATTATTTTAAGCAACAAATAATGTAATTTGCAGCACTTATGAAATAATTGCTTTTACAACCTGGTACAAACCTGCCACATGGTCTATTCCAAGCCAGCCCATGTATGTGTTTGCTAAAAATGGATGGCTATGGAAGCCAGAAAAAAATTTTCATGTATTACTTACTTTTCCATTTGAAATATGGACCAAAACTCGTTATAAATTAATTTGCTATGCTCATATCATCTTCTCCCAAAAAACTTCCATATGTAAACCACTGTCAAAAATGTCATGTATGACATGGATACACCAGGCTGTTCTGTAAAAATAAGAAACTCATATCTCTATGTGATTCCAAGTTTGAAGGTGACTTATGCTTTCAAAATAAGTGTCCACAGATTCACTCTGCATTCATATTTCATTTGAAATCCTTGCCCTTTATTATGGAATAACTTCATTGATGAAGGGCATTCAAATAACTAAAATCCTGGAATGTGCTGGTTAAAGACAGGAATAAACTGTCCCCTGCTCCTGTATGGTAGGAACACTGCAACTGCTCAGCCTCACAAGCCTGACATATCTGGAATATCAAACCTCCATGCTCGTCTCTGCACAGACCAGGGACAGCAGAGGTGAGCACTGTAACCTTTATTGCAAGTAGCCAGATGGTCCTGTTATTTCAGTCTCCTGCATAGATAATAGGTAGCTCGGGAAAGAAGTTCTTATTGTCAGCTAAGATGTAATAGTTTCTGGACACATAATATCACTGTTTAAATCTGTTCTTATTGTTTTAGTTGCTATCTAAAATAGTTTTTCTTAGGCACAGTAGATTATACAAGCTAAGTTTAAATAAAAATATTGGATGGGAATACTAATAGTCTATGTTTTTCAGGAAATAAGCCTCAGGTATACGTAGTGTGATCTGGTATTATATTTAATGTAGCTATTTGTCATTATAAAGCGTTTCTGAGGTATTTTACTTGACAAGCAAGCTATGCATTAAATTTTAGTAAATTTGACATATAAATTTATAGGGAAGAAGCAGTAAAGACAGAATACAGGTTACAATAGGCTCCAAAAGAGATTTGGGGATGTATATTGCTAATGAATACAAATCTTTGTAAGTTATATTGAATGGTTACATTCAGTAAGTCCAAAAATATTTTATTTTGAAACCTGTAGCTGTATTCATCTGTTTCAAATCTCTAGCTGTGTTTTTGTCCATTTTCTACCTATCTGTTCTCTGTTGTACTTGTGTTTTTATGGCTTAGCCCCATGAGGATATCCAGAGGCAGTGCTGTGGCAGAGCTTGCTGAAACCTCTACCAGCTCACTGATGCTCAATTTAATTTCTTCTCTCTTCTTCCTTCTTCTCACCTTTCAAATCTTTGTTCAACAAACAGTCCAGAGATGCCTTGCTAGTTATTTGTATTAGATGTGCTGACTACCATCAAAATGAAAACGGTGGTTTTCGCCAAAGACAGAAAGGAGTTACATAAGTTAAATTATGATTTAACTGGTCAAGAATGGGCCAAATTCATAGAATGCATTGGCTTGGAAGGGACCTTAAAGATCATTTAGTTCCTGCCATAAACATTCATTCTGAAAGTAGCTTCTCTAAGGCTGCCCACCTCTTGAACTGCTTAGTTCACAACTCCTCCTTTACTCACAGAGACAAACAGTTTCACGGTGTTGTTTTAATGAATGGAAACCTCTTGGCAACACAGTTGAGGTGGAGTAATCCTACAGCGAGATGTTTAATTTTACGCATGTAGTAATGCAATACTTCAGAGGGTAATTGTGTTCAGGAACCACTCAGTCTGTCTGGAAGGAGACACATAAGAGAAATGCTCACTGATTGGGATGATGGGACAATTGCACAATGCAGGAGGATTTTCTATAGTTCAGAAACAAATCCATTATTATTGCCACTGGCAAGAGACTTGGGAGACTTGAGATGCTTGAGAGAGAAACGTGTATCTTCTCACTATTCCAAGAATAGATTTGTGCTCATACAGCTGAATTGCACTTTGGGTATGTTCCCTCTCCTTTTTTCCCCCCAGAAGGAACATATGTGTACTATTCCATGCATTGCATGCATTTCCTTTGCTGAGGAAAGTATTTCTTGTTTTTCCTCTATTCTGTGGAAAATTCAGTGAATTGGCAATAGAATGAGTCCTAGGTAATAATGAATCGCTTACGTGTTTACTCCCAGATTAGCTAAGGGTTTGTCAGTGCTCTGTTCTGATTATAATTAATATATGTAGTCCTACAGGAAAAGATATTATTTTTAAAAGTGCTTTATACCTCTAGAAGATAAATCTTTCCTGGGAAGTACAAACTTTGCTTACTCAGCAGAGTTTATGCAATTGTCGCAAGCCTCATCTTCAAGTGCCTGCATTTACACTGTGCTTGCTACTCTGCCCTGGTACAGCTGCAGTAAGGACCTACCTCTTTTCCCCCATCCAGCCTCAATATAAACAAGATCTAAGTTACAAATGTGATAATTAACTATACCTTACAATTCATTACATATTCTTAATTCTGATGGGGGAACAAATGAAGTTCATCATTAGCAATTGAGTTTTAGAGTGAGTGTGAGTGGGTGCATGGGAATATGTATGCTAGAAAAAATTTATGCAGATTAAATCCATTAGCAATTTTTTGCATACCTCATTAGGCAAAATATCAAATCCTACTTAGCTCTTCTACTGCTCTCATTAGACAATTTAAATGATACTATTCCGTACCATGGAAAGAAAAAACCAATCCCTGGTGTAGTGTCCCACAAGTGAATTCTCAATTCACAGCTGTCATACCAGCTCCTTGGGCTCATCATGTTGCCTCCCTGTACTGTGGCATTGCTCAGTCTGCTGAGAGAGCCCGGCAGCTCTAGAGGGGCTCTATGGAAAACAAGTATGTTTTTTACTTCTTGTCACAGGACTGTCCATGCTCTCTGGCACTGTAAGTGGCTTAAAACCTGTGCAGCTCTATATTGTGTGTTGAAAATACTTCCAAATGGTGATTGTTGAAAAAGCTTCCCTGTCACTTCCCTTGTCAGAAAATACAGAATTATAAAAACATTTGACGTTTTCTGTGTGATGATGTCACTCTTGTTAGACTTTTTAATGGAATAATTTATTGTGTTGATGTTGGAATATCTGGTGTGGCTACAACTGTGTTGTGGGTTAAGTCAGTTTAAGCCAATTCCGCTGCTTTGGGAAGTGTTCCCAACCTGCCTTGACCCCAGCAGCTCATTCCTGTCCTTCTTTATGTGCTCATGCTGGCACAGAAATGGACAAGAAAGGGGGGAAAACTGGCTTAAAATTATCCTGGCAAAATAGGGCTGAATTAATTTTGGTACAGTTAGGTTTGCTGGGATGGCTCACCATCCAACCTTGCAAATACTCCATCACCAAAGAAGGAAAGAAAGTATTGGTTGAGGCTGCAGAGAGGGAGGACAGAAAAGTGCTTCTTTTAACTGTACTTGTCTTATAGCAGTTAAGGTTTCCATGATACTGTGGCAATAGTCAGTAGTTCAAAGGAAGCTCTATAGTCCAAAGTTGAACAAAAGTAGGTGGGAAATTTTAAAGGGAGCTTGACTGCAAGAATTTGTCATTATTTTTGCAGGGAAAGGGGAAGAAATAGGGTTTTCTCTTGTTAATTCATTTACACACAACAAAAGGTATGAAAGTACAAGCTAATATTATAATAGTCCATTCTGAGTTATACTCTAAAAGTATGGAGAGACATTTTTTAATCCTTTCTTTTCCTGTTATTTGACTGCTCTTTCTGGTTTTGAGACTGAAAAGCGCTAAATATCTTTCATTCCATGCCCAAACCATTTTGTGCAATGCAAACTTGCAGTTTAAAAGCAAAGGGCTCTCTTAACTAGAAGATAGCAGGGGGAGAGAAAAAATTTGCAGCTGAGTACTCAAGGTTGAGGTCCAATTAACTTTTCTTTCTTATTTATGAGTGAAAATACAGTAGTGTCAGAAAACAGTAACAAAGGCATTTACTTCCTCACCATGTACAGTATTAGAGCAGTATTTAACTTTCAAACTAGGTTAACAGTATTTTTAGCTTCTGTCCTCTCCTTACTTCTTGCAGATGCCAGAGCAGGTAGAATTTCCATTTTTACCTCATACTGGAAGCAGCAGTGTATAAGAGAACAGCTGAATTCTTGCAGCGCCACATGTAGTGTTCTTTGCTGCCTTTGATCATTTGTCATTTTTATCATTACAGTTTGAACAAAGTAGTTAATTGATCCTTTCTCATCGCCTCCTTCCTGTCCTGCCTGCTATCAGCTTTGGTAATTTCCTTTATATTCAAAAATGTACAGGAAATAGTACTGCAGCTCTTAGCACAAGTGGGTGTGCCTCTCGTTCTGCTGTGAGAGAAGTGTTCCTGGCACCAGCTGGCACCTTGCTCACTTGGTCAGGAATACTTTGGAGCCTCACCAGGGTGTAGCTTGTACCTCATTATGCTTTCTATAGCCAGTAGGCGCATCTCGCATGCTGAGAAGAAGGGCCAGACGAAGGAATTGGCAGACAGGAAGATTTTTAACAAAGGCTCCTGAAGCCTATATCCTCTGTTCAGTCCCACAAAAGCAGATCCCATGTGGGATGTATGAAAGTGGCCTAGTAGAGGTTCGTGCTCCTATTGGCTTTGTGTATACTTATGAGGGTTGTGGTTCCCAGGCATCCTGGTGAAACTGGGACAGTCTGGACAAAGCGGAAGCAATTCCAGTACTTTCTATAGGAGTACAGCCTGTACTGTCCCCACCCCACATGAGGGAAAGGGGCTGCTGGCTGCTTCTGGCAGTGTGGGTCACTGGTACACAGGCTGGAGAAGACATGGGCCCTCTGAAGTGGTCTGAAGAATGGAGTTTAACCATCTAAAGAGAAAATCTAATTTTCTTGTTTATCTTCTGTGTCATCTGGCAATACAGGTAGGGTTAGATTCTCCCTCAGCTGTTGCATGCTCTCTAGTTTCCCTAGCCTTGCCAAAGGAAGGGAAATCTGTCAGGTGATGGCCTGTGAGCAAGTGCTCATAGCCATGGGGGAGCTCATGGAACAGAACAGGCCCTCAGTTGCATTTAAATCTGGGGATGGAACAGGAGAGAAGAAGGAAGAACTAATCTCACTTTGTGTTGGGATTGCCTTTTCTCCTACACCACAACTCATTCCAAATCCCTTTGTTAAACCATGAATACATTGTATGCTAAGCAAATAATTTCTCCTATTATACTTTACACACAGTTCTTCAAATTCAAAGGTCACCAGCCAGACATGTAAAATGACTTCATGAATGACTTCAGCTCGTTAATCATGCCTCAGTGTAGCAGTGCCTCTCCTCTGTTCATTAGAATAACATTTCTTTGCACTTTATGGCAAACCATCATTATAATACAGAACAAGGACAACAGAGTGAGAAAGACTTTTTTTAATGAGACTTCATAGCTGCTCATGGTTGGACTCCTCATCCTGTTTGCTCTTGAAAGAGCTGTCTGACAAAGGTTCAGGATTTTACCTGACGAGGAGAGCCAGAAAGAGTTTCACAGGGAAAACTGTCAATGAGCTTACAGAAAACTGCATAAACTTGGCTGCCCTGTCGGCTGAACTGTCAGTCTTCAAACAAATGCAGAGAGAAAATCTTTAATTGTACTCACCACACACAAGACATTTTATGCTGTATCATTGTCATTTGCAGCTGTTCTTAACTCTCAGAGAAAAAACAACAGCTCAGGATCCCCAGGATCTTGAGTGGACTCTGGCCTTAATAAGGAGAAACTCTGTACTTTAATAATTACCAATTATTGAGGAAAATAAACTGTTAATCAGAACCTCTAACACTCAGTTGCATCATCAATACTCTTGCTGTTATTTTAATATTATTTTAGTCCTAACCTTGGATATACCAAAGAGATGGAATCGCTACAATAGTGTTGGACTCAGACAGCTAATTTAAATCTCTCTTAATAAATATTTTAAGGGATGTTAATAATATTTTAGAATCTTTCTTCTTTAGCTGGAATAATGAAATTGCAAAAATGGCTTATAAAGTTTTGTGGATGTTCATTTTTAATTAAAATGTTCTTCCCTGTTTTCCCTGAGGAGTGGAGCGACCTTAAGCACTAGAAAAGGATACCGGGGTTCCTCAGAAAAAGTAGCAGTCTGACTATTGCCCACATTCATTTCCTGTCTGAGGCCAGTTCAGGTGCTCCCAACAAAAAACAAATACTTATAAATCCAGGCTCTAATCTTGTCCTCATGACAAATTTTCAACTTCCTTTGAAGGCAAATGCAGTTTTAATTCATATGGGAGGCAGCATCAGAACAGTTCAGCAATATGCAGATAGAGAAGTAATAATGATGAGATATACTTATTTTATTGCCAGCCTCAAGAGATAAAATTGAACTTTACAATCAGTGGATTTGTGAGGTGTTTGAAAGTGATTGTTGTTCTTTCCCCCTGCCATCTGTTTGTTCTTCATTGCCCATCTCCATTGTTTTTGATATGCTCTAGCTGTTATTTTTGCAATATACGTTTCATCTCCTATATATTGATTATTTTCTATGTGTAATTTCCTAATATTTTTTTTCGTCATCTCTGAGTTTTGTACCTGTTAATTCAGTCTGTGCCCCTGGTTACTAGATGCTGAAGCAAGTTTCACCCTAGACTTCATCAGCCTTCTCCCCAGCTTTGCTGCTATTTTGTCCCTGCAGCTCTTTTGAAGTTCTGCTTGCCCATCTTTTTCTTCCTCACTGGCCAAGGTCTCTTTCACATGGGTGCTGCATGGGCCGTACAAAGGTAAAAAGCTGGGGTTTTTCAAGCCTGGAGTGAGGAAGAGGCACTATTCTTTGCTCCCCCAAATATTTCTGTCATCATTGGGTGAAGCAACAGAGGTATTGAAATAAAATAAGCTGTTCAAAGTATAAAGTATGGTTACTAAAATGTTCAGGAGCTCCTTTCTTCAGCTGCTCTCTTCTCCAAATCATCAGGCTCCTTTTTGCTGCATCTCTTAGGCTATTTTCCATCTTTCTCTCTGATAGGCCAAGAAAAGGCTCTTTTTTTCTTGTAATCTCTAGTCCTCTTTCCCTTGTGTTGCTCTGATCTGCTTTGTCAAGTGATCAAAGTCCCTGTACAGGTGAGCTGTTGCTTAGTTACCACCTGCTTGGAATTCACTCTTGAAAAATTGCTTTGTCTTGAGAAGTAGCCATATCTTTGTTCCTTGGTGCTCCATTTAAATGGATGATCAAAGTTTATCAGCCTGCTCTATTAGCACTGTGTTCTGTGCAAAACTTTTTCTTGTCACTTCTATGGATTTTAGGTCAATCTGGAGAAAAGAGATGGAAGAGAAGGCAAAAATGCTCTGCAGTTTAGAGGGACTGTTTGCCAGGAAGCAATCTTGCAGGGAAACAAAGTACACAGTCTCCAGCACCAAACAGTCTGAAAACAGCCAAATAAATCCAACAGACAGTGAAGATATTTTAGTGTTGGGTGGCTGTGGACTGTCTAAGGGGAGAGGTGAATAGCAATGACTGCCACTGCATGGGAATTTCTTTTGGGAAGCGCAGGAGCCTGGGGGAGGTGGCTGAGATGATCTTGGAGGAGGATCTAGCAAGTGCTGCGTTTTTCTCTTAAACCAGCAAGGAGCAAATTCTCACTGTGTAATTGCTCAAGTCCCGAGCTGTATTCTCCCTGTTTAGGAAATATAAATACTAATCTGTGTGACTGATAAATTAGTCTAAAAATAGAATATATGCTTCACTTGCACTTCTTCTGTAGAATAGAGCTGCATTTTGTGAGCTAGAGCAATTTTCCCGAGTGGCACTTAAATATTAGCTTCAACTAGCACACTTCATAATGCCAACTAAGTTCTCCTAATACGCTTTTTGTGTTCACTAAGGCTGTTTTTATATTACTTACATATATGTTAAGTTCCTATAATCACAGCAATTGCTGTATAATCAACTTATTCCTAGAAATATGGAAACATGCCAGTAAAATTGTAGAGTAGTTAAGGTTGAAAGTGGCCTTGGGAGATTCAACCCCCCTGCTTAAAGCAGGTATTTAGGGATGTGTCCAGTTGAGTTTTGAATAGATCTTTGTGGGAGAATCCACAACCAATCTGGACAATTCATTTCAGTTTTTGTTTATATTCCTAGTTAAAGAACATTTTTTTTTTTTAAAGTGGAATTTCCTATGTTTCAGTTAGTATCTCTTGCCTCTGATCTTTCCCTGTAGACTGGCTCAATCTCCTTTTTTTCCCATCAGTAATTTACACCTGCTGCTAAAATTTGAATAAATGTAAACACATGCAAATCAAGGGGATGATTCTGAGGGTCAGTAAAATGTGCTGTATCATCCAGTTTCTACATGAAAGAAGTTGCAGTAAAATGTATAGTATCATCCAGTTTCTACATGAAAGAAGTTGCAGGGAAACAAAAGCAGAAGGAACTTAGAAAAAAACAGTTACAAAATCTGAGATTTGACCAGTCTCGGTGCACTTGATTCTGGTGCAGCTGAGTGAGATTCTTTCTTTGTTATCTAGATAAATTGTACTGGGAAAAGGAGACTGTGGAGGTTCCACTGCAGTGTTAGTATCATAGCTTCTGTTCTTCAGTATCTAGTACTGTTCACTTCTTTTTTCACGATGTTAAATTTTGCTAACAATGAGATAGTATTACGTATTTTTGTTGTTAATTCTTTTGCACAGGTACAAAGTCAGCACAAAAGCAGCTACTGGGGAGATCAAAGCTGTGGAAAGGATCAAACATTGGGAACATAATGTTTGTATTTCTGACAATTTGACTAAAATTACTAGGGTCTGTGTCGTATAAAGGCATTACAGATTTTTGAAGAACAGTTTTGAAGAAGTATTAAAAGAGATTTAAGTTAGAAGCAAGATTATTGACTTGATGTGCAAGATTACTTGGATACAGGCTGGAAAGCAGGTGGGAAAAATGAATAAAACTAAGAGCAGTTTATGAAACCAAAGTATATAGAAATTCAGATAAAGGGTCTGATCCTGTGTCAAGGGCCAAATGGTGGTGGTACTACTGATTTAAAAAGCACACTGAAGAATCAGGTCCTAGTCTGTTTAAAATAGCGTGGAAAGCTCTATTTTCCTCTGTAGTGCTGCTTCTCTTTCTATCTCATACAGGGGCTCTTAGAACAAGTGTTAAAGCTTTCACATCGGGTGTTTCTATATTAAATTTAGTTTTCATGAAGCAGGATGAGATTCTATTTATGTTCCATGTATCATAATATGGGATAGTTTTTGTTAATTGCTAGGCTGTGAATCCTCTGACTAAGGAACCCAAATATTTTCATTTTTAACTTATGACAATAACAGAAGGAAAGATAATTTTTGACTCCTGTTATTTTTGTTGCTAATAGCTGAGAGCTTTGCAGAGTTTAAAAATATCAAACCTTGAACAGCTTTTCTCTGAAGAAGCTCTAAGGCATGCAATTTGTTTGCCAGCTGATGTTTGCTAGATTTAAGAACAACAACAAAACTTCCAACCCTGAAGTTAATTACATATTTGGTAAACATTTTTATAATCTGTTGTTACCATCATATTTTGCATGATATGTCAATGTCTACACTAAAACTGTGAGTTTCAGTAAGGAAAACCTTTTCAAGTTCTGACAGAAAGCGTAACCCCTCTTTTTCTGAATCTGCAATGCGCCAAAGGATCAGAACCTTAACTTTTTATGCAAGCAGAGTTCTGACTGCATGGGCCTGCTCTGGAGACAGGTATGCCATACCTGGGTATAAAATCCATCTTTTGTGAAGCATATGTGTGACTGCAGAGCTTCCTGGGGAGGATTTCCTGGTGAAGGTGCTCTTGCATAGGCATCCTGCCCACTGTATTGTCAGGTGAGCCTTTGTGTCCCATTCTGCCAATTCCAGTTGGCTGCACATCTACTAGAGCTACATAATTTTCCAATTTTCCCTGGCCAGAGGGTTTTGTAACTCAAGACAAGACAAGGTAGTGAAGTGCCCAAACAGCAGGAGAATGGGAATTTTTATTTAGTATGGACTTGCTTGCCTTTTTTTTTTTTTTCCTGTAAGTTAAAGACTGTTTATCATTCACTTCCCCCCAGCTTTCTCCCTGGCTTGAAAGTACACGTGGGTAAGATCTGTGTGTATTTAATGTACGTAACGTCACACTGTCAGCCTCTCAGGAAAGAAGAAAATGAAACAGAACAAAATATCTAATGATTAATTGTCACTATCTTTAGTGATTCACTTCTGATGACAGAGTGAAGCAGTTTGGTTTCCTGTGTTTTGCTTCCACTTTCTACAAGGTAATTGCCTCCCCAGTGAAGGCAGCTGAACTCCAAGACCTAATTTCCTCCAGTTTCCTACTAGGTTCTGAAAAACCTGGTCTTCAAAAATTGTGGTTGGACACCAGGTTCCAGTACTTACAGATGCACTGGTTTACAGAAACAAAGGTAGTTCTTGTGCTCAAATACTGGGTGACAGTGCAAAATTATTCATAGGAAGCTACTGTGCTTTCACATCAGAGCTACAGGGACGAATGAGGGCTGTCTTCCAACATCCAGCTTGACTATACGCAAGGTAGAAGCATGAGAAAATGTGCTGGATTGTATTCAATCAGTAATTACTAGGAGATTTCTTTCATTACAAATTTTGTGGGTCATTAAATGTTTTGTCCACTTCAGATTAAGGACAGATGTGCACGTTACTATCTTCAGTATATTTTCAACAAAACTGGTTTTATTAGCTATTTAAATACTGCTAATAATTTTCAGCAGAAGAGCTGAGAATACATCTTATCCAATGTAGAATTAAAAGTAATTTTGTTGACAGTTAATTCTTATTATCAGGCTATGCACCTATGATATCTTGAAAATGTAAAACCTAACAACAGCTTCAAAGCAAAAAATATATTTGTTTGAACTGTGTTTTTGTCTAAATACTATAAGAACTATTTCACGAAACTTGACAGTCCAATATGCCAAGTTACAGAAAAAGAGGCTGCAGATAATGCATGTTTTGTATGTACACGGGGCCTGTAGTTCTGAGTGTGGGATTCTGCATAGAAATCTTGTTTATATGAACCCCAGGGATGCATGCACACATCGGATGGGCTGTTTCCTTCTTCCCAGAAACAGTGCATAGGCTCATGACTGCTGTTGTACAAAACCAGGACTGAATATTGTACATTAAACTACACTTAAAACTGTGATTTGCAGAGGCATAAATGCAGATTCTGAGTTTCTGAGCTAAATTTTTGTTGCAAGATCTACACAAACCAGGGATGAGAACTTCTCTTGAAGAAATTATTGACTTTTTACTGAATCTGTAGTTGTTTTGCTCTTGGCATGAGTTAGAGGAGTCTCAGTCAAGCTGAGAATTGATAAAGCAGAGCAAAGTGCTTTTCTGCCTTACCTGTGGTCTCCCCTCCTTGGCTGCCTCTGCAGTTCGTGGGGGTGTGAGCTCATCCATTTGTACACCAATGGAAAGATTCCCTGCCCCCAGGGAGCGGAGGAAATCCATGAGTTGTATTTTGGCTCTTCACACTGCTCAAGGGCAGAATTTCAAATACAAAAGAATGCTGCTTGCTTTCATTAGGACTAGTAAATAAATGTCTGGATTGTAATGATTTTTATCCATAGAAGTGTTGAAATTTTGCCATAAGCCCAAGAAAAGGTTTCTAATACTTTTCCATTCTGACAACTGTCTGTAGGTTATAGCGGAGCAGTGACAATGAATATATGGATTTATAATCTACTTTCTAGAAAGCCTATGAATAGGGAAAATTGAAGTGTTGATACTACCTGTTTCAACGTATTGAGTCTGATGTATCTCTGGTTTTGCATTTTTTCTGAAGTCTCATAAGGATGATTTCTTGATGTTTATGCTCTGCACACAAAAAGGCAGTTATCAAGCACAGAATAATGTGGGGTCTGTTACAATGCTCGCTCCCAATTTTGAAGCTAAACGTATTCATGAATAATTGTCTGAGGACTCCCTGGCTCTGTTGAACCAGGAGAAAGAACAGGAGAAGCCATGAAAATTAAAAAAATAGAAAAAAAAAATCAAAGACAAAAAGTCACCTTCTTTTCCATGAAGGCTTTCCATCCTTGGTGTAGAGGAGATTGCAGAGACAGGAGAGCTCTGTTTCCAGACCTACTGTCCTGTCAGGGTTTAATAGCATGGATCCCAATTAATGTCAGTTCTGAATGTGACTTTTAAGATGTGAATTCTTTTCCACCCAAAGCTGCATATAACATAATATTATATTCTTTCATATAGGTCATCTAAGCAGCTGTTGAATTGTAGAAGCTTCCAGCCACCGCTGATCTGAGTCAGGTCTGAACTGATGACCTGCTGATGAAAAGCTGGAGTCAGATTTCAGTCCCCTGAGTCATTTAGACTGCCTGCAAATGCATAATTAACATTTAAGATGCAAGTCTTTTTTTAGTAGCAGGAGATGAGGGATGAAGGTAGCCGGTGTGTTTAATAATCTAGACTGCCCTGATATAACACTGTATAGAAAATGTCTGTACAGCTGGAAAGTGCAAACTTTAATGTTAGAAAGGAAAACATTGAGCTACAAGTCAATCAGTATTTCACTTAGAATAAATTCCAACACTTCATTTTCATTGTTTGTTAAAGGATTAGCAGGGAGACCTGAGGGGTAGTTAGGATATTCATCTGAAGTATTGGAAATTTATTCAATTCACTTAAACAAGGTCCCCCATATCTTAGGAAAGGCATTGCAAACAGTGGTACATTCTGTGTAAGAGACTAGGAGACACCATTCTCCTACATAGGTGCCTCTTTTCAAAAGATTCTGAATTCATCTTTGTGTGGAATGGTGCTTTTGGTTCTAATTCAGTGTATTTTTGCAGGAGGACAACTAACCTTATGCTGTTTATGAGCAAAGATGTACTGTAGTCAGTTTGCCAATGTCCTTCCAGAATAGTGTTGTTCACTGCATCAAGCAGAGTTCACTTTCAAATTTGCAGTGATGGAATTTCCATAGCATCTTTTGGGAGACTTTCTGATAGACTAACAGACTGCAGTGGCACTGAGTTTTTGCTAGTAATCACAATATTTATATCTTCTCTCAATATTATCCTATGACTCCTAATTGTATATACCAAACCTTTTGCCCTAATTTTTAGATGTGTTTACAGACTTCTATACCTGCAGGTTTTCATCACAAATCACCAACAGTAATGGCTATCAACAGAGACAAAAGCCAAAGAAAATTATAATCCAATTTTACACAGAAAGAAATGTACAGAAATGTGTTAGAATAAATGAGGGGCTGTGAAAAACTTCCTGTTTACACTGCTCAAACCCCTCCAAATCCAAAAAGAATGCCTGCTTTGTCAGCTTCTTTTAGATAGAAGTTTTCAGGTTGAAGTTGCAATTAAACTAGAAAGATCCTTCAGCAGGGATATGATAGCGAATGTTATTGAGTGAAGTTGTGTCTGTCAGGCTGTGGTTCCCAGCTGGCAAGGTGCTGTGCTGGTGTGGAGCCTGTGCAAATGAACTCTGCTTGCTCTTACCTGACTTTATGAAGTGGTAGATTTGCTGTCCTTCTTCAGTATTACTGAATAGAGAGTGCTGGATATGTGTTGAAAAGGCATCTGATTGCTCTGGAGGGAGTCAGGTGAGATTATTATACCTGTTGCACATGGCAGTGGAGCTGCTGTCAGTGGGCGGAAATATCTGCTCCCCAGGAAAGAGGCCAAGGAAGAAGAGGAGCTCTGAGGTGGGGTAGGAATGAAAAGTTTGATCTAGTGAAATGCTAGCATTGCCTGAATGTTTTGCAACTTGATTTGCAAGAAGGAGGAGTGGGTTTATATATGGTTTTCTTGAAAGTGAGCCCTTTGATTAACTTTTGTGCAGGGCCTTATCCAACTAGCAGACTGATTCCTGGTGTTGTGTGATGAATAGGACAGAAAATAAGGCATCGTTGCCAGTGTCTTCCTCACTGCCTTGATTACTGAAAAGCCCTCTTCTAATTTTTGGCTTGAATTTATTCATAATCTGTTTGTTTGCATTTGGTCTTTTGGCACCATTGTTTGTTAACATAGAGTGCTCTCTTCTCAGCGATGCTTTTCTCCCCTCATGTGTAGAGAGAGCCATCAAATTCCCTTCAGCCTTCATTTGCTGGAGTGAGTGAGATGAGTTCCTTTATTAACCTCTTTCAAGCTCTCCATTCACCTTCTCAGTCTAATGCCCTTTCTGACATGTTTCCATCTGAAGTTCAACTTTTTAAACAAAGGTCATGATCAGTATTATAGATAATATTCCAGATAAGACTTTATTTTCCTTTCTCTCATGAAGAGATTATTCACTTTATAGTCTGACAGTAGTCTCACTGAGAATGTCAGGATTTTGCACAGGTCAGAGAGAAGTCTCCCTACTTATCAGAGCTGTAGATATTCCCTCCTTCACTTTGTCTCACGATTCCAATTACTTGTGATTATATGCAGAAATATTTTTTATCTATAGGAACAAAGGTGAAATAAAAATTATTTTATGAATTTGTGAAGGATCATTCTTTCCTATCTTTTATCCTAAATGCTATGCAAGATTAAAAACACATGTACTATTTGACCTATAGATACTGTATAAACACTAATGTTCTTAATAGAAAGTAGCCATCATGATCAAAAATTAATAAAGCAAACAAACTTGTTAAAAAAATTAAAATAATTTAAACATTTTAAACACATACTGCAAAAGTGTTCAGTTCATTGTTTTCTACATGGACAAATGTTAAGTTTTCATAATGATCTCTTTTTGGTAAAATAATTTTAGAAATAAAACTAGTTTTAAGAGATACCTGGCTTATGTATCTAGAATTAAGAAGAATACAGCTTTTAAGGACATGGTATATTACTTTCAAAATGTCGTATTTTGCTCTGAAAGATAAAGAAATATAGTTCCCCACTTGGTTTCATTATACGTCATGCTAGTGGAATTAAATCATAGGGAAGTGAGTCAAATAAAAATGACTATAGACATTCATAGACTTGTAATATAAGATACACCCCCCTGAGTGATATCCTACCTATATTGAAATCTATGGTTTTTTTCCCCTGATGAGAGAGATTTTTTTAACTTAAGTCTATAATAATTGAGGTTTATGGTTTCTTGCTGTGAAAGTCAAAGTCACAACATTTAATTTATTTGCCTTATGTTAAAAAAAAAATACCCTCTTCTTGTTTACATGCCTAACCACAAACAGTTAAGACTTGCATAAAAGACAAATACAGGATGAACACTGTAGCAAAGAGAATAGTCACACCAGGATGCATGTGGAAAAATGCTGAACTGGAAAATAAAGGTGCAATTGCATGAATAACTAAAGTAATTTTTACTTACACAGTAAGGAAGTCAATAATCATAATAATAATAACCACCACCAGATGGGTAGTTAATGAACTACTTAATACTTGCAACAGCAGTGAAATATTGTTAATGTGTCTGCTCCTGAGAAGTCAGGCCCAGGACAGACCAGCACCGAGTCTTTGCATCACTTGAAATCTTAAGGAGAGGACTTTGGCAAATCTTCCTCAAGCAAGGAGAACTTTTAGTCAGAGTCACTAATAACCAGTGCTATTGGAGATCTTGTTGTAAAACACCAAGCATGCTCTAACATTGATGGCAGCAGGAGCTTGAGAGTAGTTACTAGTTTATGGAAGAGAATCCATTGTATTTACCTCAGTAGTTGTTTTTAAAATGGTATTTATTCAAATATTAATTAGCCTGCTGTTAAAAAACGTTTACCTGAATTAATACGATGTTACAAAATCCCATAAAGGGTTGGTATTTAACTTCCAGTTACATTTGCCTTGACAAAGTACATTCTATTAAAAGGAAAAATGCAAGAACATATCTTCCCCAAAATCCAGTTGCCATATTTTCATACTTTTTTTGGATGAAAAACAGACACCAAGTTTAAGAGGCTTCTGCAGGATATGGTAGGCATTAAAATCAGTTAGTGAAAACAGCTGACATTTTAAATACATCTTCACATTATTGGTTTGGTTGTCTTACTATGTAATCGTTGAGTCATGTCTTCATACTTCCAGGTCACTTCAAAAAGTGCTGGTTTTCACAGAATGACGAAGAATGGAGCCAGGAAATCTCATTTTGTGTGTTTCAAATATTCATTATAGCCATAGGTAGGGAAGGGGTTAAGGTTTCTACCAATGGTCTGGGAGTTGTATTTGTGTTGGAGTAGTAATGCTTGGTTCTGTCTCATTACAATCACAGCAGTAAGAATGAAACAGGTTCTGATTGGGATATTTTTTTTCCTCTGATGGTGGAAGCTTTCTTCTTTCTCTTAATTATATCATATTTCATTATATATTCCACTTGTGAGGGAGGGTTCTGGATGGTAAACAATTGTAGAGGGAGAAGATTTAGGCCACACAATATTATTTGTATAAATTGAAAAAACTCCCTTAATACCAGGCTTTTTCAAGACAATATTTACATTGTATCAACCATTCCTATCAAAGATAGTGATTTCAGGTACGTTTTCAAGTGCATCCTTTTCTTTTGCCAACCAGTCTTATGTCAATCTAGATAATCTCTGAAGTGAAGCCTAGACTACAGAATACAAGAAAGGTATCCTTCTGTTCTTATCCTTTCTAGAAAAAGACCAGCACCTGAGAATTTTTAATGCTTATTAATAGGGAAGAATATTAAATATAGGCTTCACCTTCATGTCCTGACTGCAGAGGAAAAAGGTCAGTGCTGAGCTGCAGAGCTGACACTGCATATTACACCATTATGCTGTAAACAACTGTATACAGGTTTACTTGAAAACTCTAGTATGTAGTTCACTACTTGAAGGAGAAAATATAATGCCAGTAAGAAAAAGCAGAAATCAGGCAGCAATTTCTTCTGTCTGTTCTTTATTTATTACTGGAACTATTTTCCCCATCCCCATATTTCAAAGAGCAGTAGAAGGAACCATAGGTAAAAAACATGGACATCATGTCCCTTCCAGGTCACACCTAAATATTTGTGTACAAGATGAAAGGGCCAAAGAGGGAGCCATCACTGATTTTCTACAGTTAACTTCATTTAAAATGAAGCTACCCTGTATAGAGGAAAGCTCACCTGATATTTGAAAACCATTTCTCCTAGAAATAAAATATGTCTGGGTCTTTTTAAAGTACTTTTGGCTAATGAAAACCATTATCAAAGATTTTCAGACAAAGATTTGGGCTAGGTGTGAATTAGACTGTGAAGGTGTATAAGGTAATCTCCTATCATTGCAAGAAATAAATGGAAAAAAATCAAGAAATAACACCCAATAACCTTGTCACCTTCTAGAGGGTGTTTAAAGCAAACTCTGCCAAACTTTTTTGCAAAATTTGTGCAGCCAATGCAATACCACTGGCTTCAGCAATGGTGAAATGCTAGTGCTGTCTGAATCATCTAAATTGCTTTGCAGGAGTGTAGGAAACATACTGATTAAGCCCTTACAGGCTTTCAGCATTGGCATTGCTCTTGTTGGTGGAATTAACAGACACAACTGGCTGAAGAAAATGTAGTCTGGTGCAGCTTTTTAGTGTTAAAGCAGTTTTGGACAAGACAAACTTTGGTTTCTAGGCAAGGAGTTTAATGCATCAATTCTGCCAGCCAGCCAAGAGAAAAAAAGTAATGGTTTTGGGTCCTCAGTAGGATTTATTTTCAAATTACAGATGGCTTCAGATGGGCTTAGAGGGTTGGGTTTTTTTCCCCAATGAATAAGATGGCTTCAGGACACACAGCAAAGTGTCTAATTTAAATTGATATCACTTGAGCCACAAGGTAACAGAAAAATAGAAAATGGTGTGAGTTGAAGTGCATGGTGATCTAAACAATGTAACTGCTGGTTCAGCAGCCGGCTGCTAGGCTAGAATCATCTCACTTGGTACTGAAAGAAAGCACTTACACTTATGAAAAATATTAGTGTTATTATTAGGACATATTTTTGTTTAAATGTTGCCTTGTCTGCTGAGGAAGGGCAGCAGGTGTTGAAAAGAAAGATTACAGTTAAATTGTGACAAAGAGAAGATTACAATTCTCAGCCTCTGTCACTGTAAGAGTTGGGTGGGTCAATGATAGCACCAGAATAGAAGCCTCTGTGTAATGGAAATTCTGCAGTGTGTCATGTCAACAGATAAAGAGCTGGGCCTGAGCAAAATATTGTCCCTTTTTCATTTCCAGGACATCAGAGGATGTGTGTATCAGTGACTTATTCTGAGTATGGCCAGCAAAAGAATTTCAAAACAAGTTTCAACACAGAGTAATGTGGCCTTGGAAATATCAAAAATAGCTTGTGCTGTGATTTTTACCTTGTGTACATAGCAGCTAAAAGATTTAGATAACCGTCCTGGTAACAGCATAAGAAACAATTGTACAACCCACTTATGGGAGGTGAGGAAGGGCTGTACTGTACTCCAAAAGGTTAGTTGGGCCCTGTTTAGTTTATGCTGAGAGTGACTTCAATGCCCAGGTAGTACTAGAATTAACACAAAAGAGGTGTGTGGCCAACTAGTTTTCTGCTCACAAGTTCCAAAATTGACATCCAAGCTGAATAGCGGAATTCCAGTGTGATTCCAGAGCTGAGAGTTGAATATTCTACACTGGATTTCATAATTGCATTGATAGAAGTAAAATTTCATTTGTCAAGTTTACTGCACTCTTTACTTTAAAAGTATTATCACTGCTGTTTACTTAATCTGCTGGCCTCCTATGAGATTTGGTTTAATTATTTTACATTTCACATTTGCTGTAGAGTTCTTTTTGAGGAAAAATTTGTTTGAAAAGTGCAAATTTGAAATACTTCCACATGTTCTTTAAACAAGCAGCTGTATAAAATGTGATAAAATACCATACAACCTTAGATTATCCATCTTCTCTGCTTTTATTTTTCTCTTGAACATTGTTTTCATATTTTTCTGCTATAGCAATCTATAATAGACTAGATTAGACTATTAGATTATTATTCTTTATATGAAAGATCAGTAATACTAAGAGATTGTTTTGCATTTTAAAATACATATTAGCTCATTGTGATTAAAATGTGACTACATAGAAATCCTACACTCCCCATTGCCTTGTTTTTCATGGTGATGTTTTCCTCTGTGCCATTTTATTCCCTGCATTTACCTACACGAATAGCACCTTCAGGCATTTGTACATCCTTGAATCATCTTTACCTTTTCTCTGGTGTCTCTGGTTTGCCAAATACTGGAAGAGTTATAACCTGCCATTCTAAAAGACAGATACAGTTTTGTGTTTTCTTTCTCTCTACCTTTTTTATTTCTCAGGTAGTTGGCAGTGAACAAAGTTAAATGTAAAATTGCACAAAGCACTGAATATAAGAGCACAGTTCCAAAGCGGGGTCCAGTATGCCCGTGGGTGTTTCTTTAGGAGTGATCGGTCTGGCCACCCACACTTGTACCTGTTTGCCACCTCCTGCAAATGCAACAGTCTGAGGAGTCTGGGCTGATGAGTAGGCAGAGTGCCACCTGGACACATGGTCATAAGTTTGGTCAGGAAAGGAACATGTCTGAGTAGCAAATGTGTTTGCTGGATCCTGGATGGCAGAACATGGCATCCCAAACAGCTGTCCACATTGAGGCAATGCATCAGTGCGTAGGAGAAAATGAAAATGCAAATCTAACTTTTGACTGTGTTTGCTTAGAAAATGCCTATTTATCTGCATAGAGATTTTGGGTCTTACATTAGTCGTGGTGCTGTACAGAGAAATGTTACAGAGGCCCTGAGAACCCTCTATTACTTATCAAACAGAGGAAAAAATAACAGATCCAGTTAAAATAGTAACAGTTCCGTTTTTGCTGGGATGCCAGAAATGTATTGGCTTTTGCATAAGGCATAACAATAGCCAAAGGCACTTCAGAGGTGTCTCATTTCTCTGCCGTAAGGTCACAAGGCAAAGTGTCCTGTGGCCTGTTTATTGTGGCATCAAACCAAGTTCCAACCCCCTGCCGTGGGTAGGGACATCTTCCTTTAGACCAGGATTCTCAAAGTCCCATCCAACCTGGTCTTGAATCCTCCTGGGGGTGGGACATTCACAGCTTCTCTGGGCAACCTGTGCAGGGCCTCAGCACTACACAGGGAAGAATTTCTTCTGTACTTCTAACGTAAACCTACCCTCTTTAAGTTTGAAGTTTAAGTCTACTCCCCTTTGTTCTGTCATTGCATGTCCTTTAAAAAGCCCCTCTCCAGCTCTCCTGAAGCCCCTTTGGGTACTGGAAGACTGCTGTAATGTCTCCATGGAGCCTTCTCTTGCTGGTCAGGCTTCTTTAGATGCAGCCCAGGATGAGGTTGGCTTTCTGGGCTGCAAGCACATGTTGCCAGGTCCTGCTGAGCTTTTTGTATACCAGCACCTCCAAGTCCTTCTTCTCAAGGCTGCTCCCAATCCCTTCTCTGCTCTGCCTGTACCTGTGGCTTGGGGTTGCCTGATCCCAGGTGCTGGACCCTGGCCTTGTTGAATTGCATGATGTTCTCCCAGGCGCACCTCTCGAGCCTCTCAGGGCCCCCTGCATGGCATCCCTTCCCTCCGGTGTGTCACTGCACTTCACAGCTTGGTGTGGTTGGCTCTGGGATGCCAATGAGATCCCTGCCCTGCAGGTGTGTGCATGCCTCGAGCTCCTCTTGTTTATTCCCTTTGTCATATGCATTTGCAAAGTCGTTTAAGTTGGATCCCTGATGAAGCTGACCTACTGGTTGGAGTTGCTGGAATTCCTTTGTGCTGTCCTTCACATGCTCTCCTGCTGATCTGTGATCCCTTTCCAGGGTCAGGGCATCTATTGCTGGCATTGGCATCAGACTGGTAGGAATTGGATGGATTGAGGTTCTCCTCAATTTCAAAATCCACTTTCCTTCCAGAGAGGTTTAAATATAGCTACCAATCCACTGTGTGGCTTGAGTTAATATAGTCCACCAGAATCTACAAGAGGATTTCTCTACCAAATAAATACATATGGAGATTTGCTCAGTCTGAGCAAGGAGATGCCTGGCCACTGGAGTTAGGATAGGATATCTAGGTTGCTCCATTATATGTATATAGCATTTAGGCTAGGATTTAGGTTGTAGCACGTTTTAGAAGTTCATTATTTATGCAGGCTATAAGTTCTGTCCATTGTCATGGGAGAGAAGTAAGTACTTTCAGGAGGTAATTAACATCACCTTAGCAGAGATATCTCCAGTAGCATACCTGACTCTGGACGTCTTTCTCTTATTCTCTTTCCTTCTGTTCCTCTCTCTGTTAACTTCTGGGGTAACTACAAAACTAGCTAAGCTCAGGTTCCTAAATTTCAGTCAAATTAAAATATGTGACATGTAGCTTTAGAGAACTTAGAATTTGGTATGTATATCATCAATCACTTCTTGAATTATAGTGTCTTGGGATCAACCAAATAGAAATCTTTACTTTTCCTGAAGTTACGTCAGATTTTTGCCATAACTTTTAAGAATTCTTTCCTCCCTCGAGCATTTCCTTTTATTTAAGATTGCCCACCAAACTACTAATTGGACTATATTTCATTTGTTTAGCTTATTCTTGTATGGACATATTGACATCAACAGCATTTGCTCCACTATTCAAATTTGCATAATGATGCATGCATGAGATTTGTAAAGCTATTATGCAATAATAAGCTTTGTATTTCCATAATTATGTCATAAGCAATTCTGCCATGAGTAGTGTCAGTGAAGTCAAATAGGAATGACATTACAGTCATAAAACATGAGAGAAACACTTGTCTGCAATAATATTAGTAATGACCTTACAGCTTCTGGTGCCCCAAGTGAAACTGGGTTATTGCAAACTGCGTAGTTTTATGTGTGGTATAAGTGGGTTTATTAAAGTGAGTTTTTAATCGCAAGTTTTCCATAGACACCATTGCAAAAAAAAAAAAAAGTTCATCCTTTTATTGAAACCTCTGGACAAAAATGGAGGAGGCTGGAAGTTTGTGATGAACTTCAGTCAGCCCAGATCATGGTATCCTGAGCTGTTGTTGGGGAAGATGGCATGAAATTTAGAAGTGTTGGGTTTTTTTTAGCTGAATCTTCTCTCTCTAAGTGATACACAAAACACTAGCTGTATCTCTTTTTCCTCCCTTTTTTCAATTTTGCTGCTTTACAGAAGGGTAGTTGGAGAATAGGGTTTGAATTCTTTGGGATAGACCCATTTGTAATTAAAGAAGTTGTACGGGCAGTGCTGCCAGGCTTGTATGTGTTTTTCTTTTCTTGCATTACGAGAATGGTCTCTTCTTTAGCTCAAAGGTTGGCTTAAATGAAACAAATCAGAGTGCCAGTTTTACTGTTTTTTTTCTTTTATTGTTTTCTTTTTTGCCTTTTTTATAAACACCAGAAAAATAGAAATGGGGAGTCTTTGCCAGCAGTCAACAGGTTTTAGAGAGAGAAGGTGAAGGGAGCAGGAAATGTTTAATAAGAGTTAGCTGAATAATCAGCTGACCTGCACATCTGTGCGCTCCTTTTGCACATATAACGCAGGCAGCTTATTTTAAATATTGTTACCATATCAGATCATTGCTTACACAAGCCTGTTTTGTTATTTAATTTTTCTATAGCATTTTGATTATACTTCTGAACTTTAGTGTTTACGCAGAATAATAATTTGTTGTCATGAATCAGTAGTATTTGAAAGTCATTTTAAGATACTAATATATTATGTAATGCAAAAAAAAGGTACTAATTTTTAGTCAAGCTTATCTTAATTGTATGTATTCATTTACTTATCTGTAAATCATTACCCTGGTTTTGAATCTTGTGCTGCATTTTTGTCCTTAATATACTATCTTTCATTATCAAATGGCCATTTAAATATTATAACAACAACATTCGCAGAATTTTTATAATGAAAAGCGGGTGTGGTAGAACACACACTAGTCTGATGTTATTGAAAAAGTCAGTAATGTTGATGCTGTTTAGGTAAAGAGAGGTTCCTGTTCAAAGAATTAAAAAGTCTCAGAGAAATCTTCTGAGCTTTATTATCAACCACTCTTAATTTACTCTAAACAAAGATATAGTAAACAAATAATACAATAAAAGGACCAGTCCCTTTGAGATTGTAAACAAATGTGGCTTGGACAAACATGAGAATTAACAAATCTGTGTGTTCACATGTGCATTTAATCTCAACAGAAACCAAATTGTTCATGCAACTGATCATGTAGATTTTTATTGTGTTATGGTCATTTATTTCTACATATGAAATTGATTATACTGACTGAAAAAATGCCATTCATCCACACACTTATGTCTTGTTGTCTGATTTTGCCTGTAAGGAGCAAACTACGTATATAAAGAAATGACAGATTGGAACTAAGCGCACATTTCTCTCAATGTTCCAATAAAAGCTTTTTGAACCAAGGGCACAGACTGCCTGACCAGTGAGCCGTGTGATAAAGCACAAACAGTGCAGGAAATGAAAACCCTGGGAGTAGCAGATGATGTGGGCAGGAGGCTCAGGTATTTCGCTCAACTCTATCTGGTTCACTCCCCAGGCTCTCAAAGAAAACTTAAACATTATTTACTCAACCATGTGCTAGTTAAAACCAATATCTCTAGACCATCTGTTCAGGAAGATGACCTCATGCAACTTTCTGCCCCAACATTACGTCAATGTAATTCTGACTAATCAATCTCTGCTTGATCACATTGTCTTACCTATAGAGAAGAAAAAGGTTGACTTAGATTTAGCTGGGTATTTCAGCATCATTTTGTGAAAAACAGTAAGACCTTTAGTTGTCATAAAGCAGCTTGGCTCTCCTGGATGATGGGAGCTTCTCTGATATATGCCAGATGAAGGGCTTGGCCATGTATATTCAGTACATCAAACTATAATTTTGCAATTTTTCACTATGAAATGTGTTCCTTCTCAAAACACTCTTCAGAGGTATCAGCATTGTTTGGATCTTCAGGCTTTTCTCAGATCTGTCTATCTATTATATTCCAATTATGCATTCATATTAAAATGGAGTTGTTTTTACAATAAAATATTGTGGTGCAGTAAAATGGCTAAAATATTTCTGCATAGTACCAGCTTTTCAGTGTGAAGTGCAGTTGTGCATCATGGACCTTGTGTGTCAAAGTGGCTGTTGGTTATAACCAAAGAATCTTGCAAATAAACAAATTGCAAACTAGCAAAACAGTTCCGTGTGTCAGCATAGGACTTTCCAAATGGAAAGAAGTGCAAATAATGAACGATGGTCTTTCAAATCCAGTGTGTGAGTGCTTGGGTTTCCAGGAGTTTAGCACCAAAATGGACGCCTGATGAACATCTAGAATTGAGCCAGCAGTTATGATAAATTCTACTTCATTTAATCAGGTTCGGGTTGGATATTTAATCTGTGGATGTACTCAGTATCCAAACTGATGAGAATACGTTCATTAATTTGCCTTTTCTCCAGATTTTATATTCTGCTTGTTTTGTCAGATCCAGTTTAAATGTACGTGCATTAATCTTACCTCAATGGTGAGGAGGATTTGATTCAGTGTTCCCCTTGAAATGTTGTGAAAGCCTGGTTAGACATTCTAGCACTGAACATGGTTTTACTGAGCATTTTCACATGTCCCTGTCACTTCTGTTTATTCATTCACACCTTTGCTCCTTTCTGATATAGTTCCTGTTTGTTGCCAGGCAACTCTGGCTGTATTATGCAGGTTCTGCAGTACACCCAGAACTAAATTACAGTGCACTGTAAAGCAATAACTGATGGTAGACTGTACTTTTTCTTAATCACACCACACCTTTGTTTTCCAGCTGTTTGTTTTTAATTAAGTGTTGTTTATCTGAAGGCTGATAACTTTCCAGATCTGTAGTCAACAGGAAAAAGATTGATCAGGAACACAATGAAATGTGGAAAAAAATTGAAAGGCATATTTATGTTTAATCCTGAATCTTCTAAAATACCTTTGGGATGTGCCATTGTCTTTTGAGGCATCGCTGTTTTGATGTGTGTTTTCACACTTCTCAGCTTAACTGAGTTACATCAGATTGTTGGTGAGCATCAGCACTACCTAGAGACAGGCAGAGATACCATGGAGTTGAATAATCGTTCTTTATTTACATTGTTGTAAAACTTCAGGCACAGAGATTGTGTGTATGTGTTTTTATAGCACTGTGATATGTGGAGCTGGTGGCTGGGGTTGTTCTATCCATTAGAGCTATAAACTTCTTTAATGAATCTGGACAGGGCATCGAAGGGGAAACATTTTGTATAAGATCCTGGAAAGTCTTTCTAAAAAGACAAATAAGAAAGGAAATTTAGAGTTGCTGTCAATGAATACATGTCTAATGGTGAGGAAAATAAATCTCACACGTGGGAATTCATTTACATACTATTAAAGTTGACATGTTAATATCAAAGCATTAAAATATGTAAATAGCATAAGCATGCACAAAATCCTAATTACTGCTTTACATTATCAACTCATTTACTCTCTGATATTTTATGACTATTCAGCTGTGTCAGCAAGCAATTATAAAAATCTACTACAACTTGATGGTAATGCATTTCTGTGTATTGCCTTTTCTTTCCAAAAACATTCTTCCAGTCCTGAAAGAGAACAGCATGGAAAAGACTCATATTGCTGAGTGTCCTTTTTGCATGAACAACATATGCTTTGAGTTTCTAGCGGTTCAGTGGTCTTTCTTTTATACTGCTTACCAAAAAAAGGCAGATTTATATGCAGGCTAATGAGAACTGACTTTTCTTACGCTCTCTGCTACAGTTACAGTGCAAATTTAATCCATTGCAGGTGTTATATCATTACAAAATAAGCTGGAGGCATATGAGCACTCAGGAAAAACTTAACAGTTATTATCATGGAAAAAGATGCTTCGTTTTATAAAGCATTGTACCTTTTCAGTCATAAAGTCTTTACAGCAGGGAAGAAATTTGTCATAAAATCTGTACTGCCAACTTGTAATAAGACAGTCTCTTTTTTTCCTCCCAATAACTTCAAACAGCTATTGAAGGCAGACAGCAGTGATGTGATACTTCTCGATTTCACTAAAAGTGTCTGAATTTTGATCATGCTTTAAATTAAATGGAAATTTCTTTGGAAATGTAATATTGCTATTGTGATGAGTCTCTTGATTTATAAAAAGAAACATTTCATGTCATAGCAACTTGAGAAATACCTGATTCTGTTATGTCAGTTCTTTAGTGGTTTTAAAGAGCTGTTGCATAGAAAAAACCCAAAATCACAGAATTATAGCATGGCTTTTATTGGAAGGGACCTCAAAATCATCTCGTTCCAGACCCCCTGCCATGTGCAGGGACACCTTCCACTGGACCAGGTTGCTCAGAGCGCTGTCCAACCTGGTCTTGGACACTGCCAGGGATGGGGCAGCCACAGTGCTCTGGGCAGCCTGTGGCAGGGCCTCAGCACCCTCACAGGGAAGGGCTTCTACCTAACACCTAATCCAAACCTACTCTCTGTCAGTGGGAAGTCATTGCAGCCTGTCCTGTCAGTACATGCTCTTGTAAAAAGTCCCCCTCCATCTTTCCTGTCCTGCTCCCTTCAGGTGCTGGAAAGCTGCAATTAGGTCACTCCAAAGCTTCTCTTTCCAGGCTGAACAATCCTAATTCCCCCAGCCTTTACTTGTAGGAGGGACGCCCCACCTCTGATCATCATGATAGTTTCTTCTAAACTTGCTACAACAGCTCCTTCCTGCAGTTCCTGGACTTTATATAGAACACGTTACTGTTGCAACTCGAGTTTTATATGTTAGAAAATGGAGTTGAACCCTTAGTTTGAAAAATTTGCTTTTACTTTAATTGGGAAAAATACATTTTTTAAAAAAAGTGTACTGAAATTATTTTAATTTTTACTTGTTCATAGAGGGTTTCTGTAAACTGGTCAGTTCTTTTTGCTTTATTCTGAGAAAACATTAAGGGAGTCAAATTGTGGGGGATTAGAGCTGTAATCTGAGCCTATGGTATTGCTGTGGAATTGATGTGGTAAAGAAAATAAAGGGAGCAAAGAGATTGACAGAAACAACTTTAAAAGGGGAAGTTAGAGACAAAAGGCTCACAGAAAACTTTTAAGCCAAGGGCAGATGACACAAGACTCAGAATTTAATGAGCCTTAAATGCCATAGAATGTGCCACATGTACAATTATAGCATGAAGTGTGTACAGTTGCATATTTCCATTTTTTAAAAGCCCTCAAAGCTCACACACTCATAAATTTAGTCATAAGGAGCTCAGAAATGAAGCCCAAACCGTTTAAGGTTGTAGCCATCATCTCTTCCAGGTTAGATTTCATTTTAACTGTGGCAGTTTCAAGCTCAGTTTTCCTAACACCACAGATCACTTCCAAGGAATATCATTTTGCATCCCCTCACTGGCAGGGTACAGGTGGGGGTGACTCCCAGGTGGCCTTGGCAGTAGCTGAGTCTCTGTGAGCTGTGCAAACCCATCTCCAGGCTGTGCCTTGGAAATTTCCTCTCCAGGCTGCAACTGCCTCTTGCCAATGCTCCCTTTCTTTGCTCTTCCTCACTTTGCTGGTTTCCTCTGCAGAGATTTTGATCAGCCACAGTTTCCACTGATGTGTTATTTTGGTTCCTCTGTGTGTTTGTGTTAGGGCTGCATTCAGGTCTCCAAGTAACAGTTCTGTGCCATTTTTGTGCTTAAGTGCCAGAGAGTTGAGACAGATTTAGATGCTTGCTCTCAGTTTTGGTAGACCTTGTGTGCCAGTGCAGATGATGGAGAGAGAAAAGTACTTTGCATTCCAGGGGTCTGAATGTAATCATGCCCTATGATCTCAGGTAACTGTCTCCATGGTTCTTTTAAATTTATGTTGTGTTGGAGACACTAACATCCATCGTGTTTCTGACAGCAATATTCCAAACAAAGCTTTATTCCCCTTTAAATCACCTGAAAATACTGACTTTGAGGTATGTAATAATCTATTAGTACAATAAATTTGTTTTGTCAACAATAGTTTTTCAAAGAATGCTATTTCAATGGGATGAAATTCTCTACTTCTCACTACAGGCTGAGCTTGTCAAGCCATTACAGCTGCAATGAGAAAAAAAACAAAATTCAAAACCACTGAAATTTTCTTGCACTACTTTTCAAAGCTTTTGATTTTGAAATTCAAAATTACTTTTTCAGTTCCAAGTTGATACAATTTACAGAATGAGTGTAGGAAAATAATAATAATAATTTTTAAAAAGCCGTTTCACTTCAGGACAAGAAAACATTTCTGATAATCAGATTTTATTTTCTGTTTTGTGATTCAACTGCTAAGCCAAAATGTACATCAGCTGCTCTGCTTCTTTATGCTTCTAATTTTTACATTTTGCCTTGAAGTAATACCCTGATCTGATCTAGTCTGAAATGCATATTGTACCCAAGCTAAATGATTGCAAACTTTTCTAACAGAACAGAAATAACCGAGATATTCAAGGTCCTGCTTTTACTGGCTGTAGACTGAGGGCTTCCTAATTACATCACAGTAGTTTATAAAGATACCAGCTAGTCCGAGTGTCAGTGCTGCTGGGGCAGCTCCTGCGCTGACCCTGCCCGGGCTGCAAGGAGGATCCGTGGCTGCTCCCTCGGAGCCGTGGGGCAGCGAGTGCCTGCCCGGAGCCAGCCCGGTGCCAGCGCGGGACCACCGCGGCTCCTCCTGGCCCCAGATGCTGCGCTTTCCTTTGACGTGGGCAGCAGGGAGGAAATGCTTGCCATCCGTGCCTCTCTCTGCTCTGCCGCTGTGCATTCTGCAGAGCGAGCAGGGTGTAGCCTCTGGATGTCAGCTATTTGTAATGGAAATAACTGTGGGTGCGTTTTGGTGTGGATTAAATGATAATTTTTCCTTATGTCCTTCAGGAGTGGAATAGAAGCTCATTAGTAAATTAAGAATATGTGTTTCAGCACCCAGAATGAGGAGGAGTCATTACAAACATGTAGAAATCTATTTTGGGGGAAGGTATAGATTATTGGCTGTACATTAAGTGCTTTATATATGCGCTGGTCTTCTACACAGGTCTCAGCTCATGTTTCAGACTAACAAAAAACAGTGCTGGTGTGGAGATGAAGGGGGACAAACAGTGATGATGAGGTTGAAGGATGGGTCATTTTATGCTCTAAATGCGTGTTGCCAGCTCTTACATACATCAAAAAGAGTGAAGCATCAAGACTGTAACTTAAATATGTGGGAAGCACGAAGTTGAAACATACTGGTCAGAGCTGAGGAAGGGAAGAGAAACGAGAAGTCCTTTATTTGCTTACTGTAAAATGGGGAGCACGAAGGTTAGTCTAGTACTTGTATTTTTTTTCCTTTGCCAGCTTCTTTTGTTCAATATACATGTAGGAATAGTGGTTTGGGGTTTTGATTTTTGTTTGTTTGTTTGTTTTACACACAGAGCTTTCTCTTCTCCCTTTAAAAACCCCACGTATTCTTAAACAGAAAGCTACTTTTGCCTGTGTGCACTCTGCCATTTTTTTGTGGGGTGTTTTTCTGTATTAGTAGCCAGATGAAAAGTGTGTGACTTCTGTAATAAATAATACAAATGAGATGCTACCAAATGAAAAAACCCTGGAAACTGGGGAAAAAAGACAGCTTGCAATCTCCCCTGAAGTCATGCAGTTATGAAAACAAATGTTCTCCACAAATATATGAATTATAGATAGAGTTTGAATCTTTGCTGAAGTGATTTTGGCTTTTCTTACCTCATCTCAAGATCTCATATTAACAACTACAAATCTATGTATCGTTAGGTGTGTGAATGTTAGATGTATATCTGGACCGGAAGAATTATCATGGGGAGATGGAATTTCTCATGTAATCTTGTGTACATCTCACATTCCACTCATGTCACCCATTCCAACCTAGATACCATTTTTCTAAAAGGGCAGTTTTTCCCTCTCATTTTGTCCTATAATACAACCCTGAAATTTTGTATGTTTGTTTAATGGGACATCACCTGAGTTTGTAGAAAGGGAAACAGGTCCCTTAACTTTTGTAGTGTGTAATATTTGTGATGCACTTTGCCGATAGCAACTAATTGATTACCAGGTTTTGAGATTAATTGGGGATTATTATTCATCTGCAATGGATATGGGCCATGGAGAAACAGAGAGCTGAGTGAAGCTACACAATAATTCCATGATACAAAAAAGATTAAATTTGCAAGGCCTTTTTCTCCAGTTTTGTAAGAAACTTGTGCACATTCTAAACTTTAGGTATCTATTTATGTCCTTGCCTGTTCAGTAGGCCATGAAATCCTGTACTGTGAGCAGTGTGTGTATCTCATCATACTCACTGTCTGCTATAAAAAAATAAATTTAAAATATCACTTCTGAAAGCAAACCAAGGTAAAATCTTCGGAATTGTTGTACTGGGAGTATTAGGAACAAATCCCCTCTGACGGTGCTTCATTGTTTGACCTTGCTAAATTTTTTTGCCTACAACTCAAAAATAGGTGCACTGTGAACTGCATTTTGGCCTTTATCTCACAGAATTTCTCTATGGATTTACCTGAATTCAGCTCAGTCTTGTTCTGAGTGGATTGTACCACAGATAAATGCAATTTAATGAAAAAGAAGTTGATCTTTAGCAATAAATTAGCAACTTGTCTTGATATTAGAGGATGAGGTTTTGCACGTAAGTTAGTACATGTTGCTTACTAGGAGAAATTTAAATCACTTGTGTGCTACGTAGCTAAATAGTGTCCAGCTGGGTGTTTCTTCCCATGGCTGAGTTAGTGCTCCATTTTTTTTTTTTTAGCAGGTAAAATAGAAGACCAGGTTATGAAATTAATTTAACTGAAATTGAATGAAGAAACAAAATATGTATTTTTAAGCTCTAGACTATCAAAAATACATTATTGTTATTAATGTGTTTATGTTGTTCCAAGAAGAGAATTGAAATTGTAATTCTTAGTTCTGCCACCGTATACCCTGAGATTTTGAAGGGAATTCTCCATTGGTTTCCTGCTATTTGTTTAGTGATATTACCATGTGCTTGAGAAGAGTGACAAACAAAGAAGGATTTTAATATTTGTATGACTTAGGCTTACTATGTGGTGTTTACCTTTTTAACTTAACCTCAAGGGACTGAAAAATACTTCTCTTGCTGTTGTGGTTGGAAGTCCTGCCAGGGCTCAGGGGCTGGTTGTAGGATATTGTCTTGGCTACCTCCAAATGGCTGTTGACATTAATCTGTTGCCAAGTGCGTAAAAAAACCTCCTTATGTATAAAATCAGATTAGGTGATATGAACAAGGATGCAGATAAAAGATGGTCAGGTGAAAATGTTAATAAAAAATTAGGTGGGCTGAGTTACAGTCCTCTGCTGAGTTATTTATTCTCTGTTTTTTCTGCAGACAATTTGTCATTTTTTAATATAGGAGCAGATATGGGAGGAGTTTTTGTTGCTCTTCAGTATGAGAGAAACTGTATTACAGAACTCAAAGTTTTGATGCAAAGGGTTTTTTCACTGACAAAATTCAAAATTTTTCCATAACTGTGGCCTTGAAAGTTGTCTTTGTCTAACAGTCATCTTCTCTGTGTAGTTACCATTTGATGGAGAAATAACTGGGAAAAACCAGTTCAAAACCCTTTATGCATTTTTCTGTTTTGTGGTTTGTTTTTTTTTAAAGTGTAGTCTAACTTTGTGTTTGAGAGGTCTGTGCATACTTGGAGCCTGATCAGACTTCCAATGAGCTTCTGAAATGTTGGTCATTCTGTTGTATTTTATTTTCACTTATAATTTGTGTGAGAAGACTAGACTAATTCTGTCTAAAATATATTTAATAAATCTGGGGAAAAAAATTAATGTAAACTATTGTATCACGCTGTTTCATGCCTGTTTTCAGTGGTAAGAATCTTTCCTTGATATATGGAAATTTTTAGCTAAAATCAGATGACATTCAGGTCTGCCTGTGCAGCAAGCGTGCATAAGGCCCAGTTGTGTTCAGTTCCTAAAGCTCACTGAAATTCTTCAGAGGTGGACATAGATATTTTGTAAAACCTCACTGAAATATAATTTGGAATGTATTTCCTCATTTTACTGTAAGAGTGTAAAACTTTGTGATGATTTATAATCATAAAATCATGATCAGCCTTCATGAAAATTCACACAGACCTACTGTGTGATGATTTGATCCTGTTCTAAATTGCCTTCTCCCATAACTCATTTATTTCAGTTCAAAGATAAATTACAATTAATATCCTCTGTGTGCTCTAAAGTGTAGAATTTTTATGCCCCCAAGCAGCAGAATCCTGAATGTTGAATTCCATTTGTGCTCAGGAGCAGGATTTCTGATTTACTGATGGTGTATCAATAGTACCTATTGTTTAATATGAGATTCAAAAATGTATTAAACTTGGCTTTTGTTTTTTTAACAGTGTGCTTAACCTACAATCATGTACAGACTATAAATAATACCTCTTTTTCTTAGTTAATGCAATAAAAATGCCCAAATACCATCATCTTTTCAAAACCCCTAGGGCATGGCTGCTCCTAGGCTGTACGTCGCTGGATTGTTTGATGCATAAGCATCAGACTGGATGGCCTTGGGAGCAAAGGCAGCAGCTTCCCTCTTTCCCTTTGTGCTCCCATCTTGAGGCCATATAGTGCAGGCCTGAGGTTTTAACCAGCATGGCAAAGAATTTTCTGTTTCTGGGAACCTGAAAATATTTTCATCAATTTAGAAACAGTCAGAAACATTTATTTTTGCTTGTCCATGACTTTCACTAGATATGAGGGTGCTCAGATCTTTTTATAAACAAATTTTGGGTTTTGTATATCAGCTTTAGTTTAATAGGGGGGCATTGGTTGCAGTATTGCTGAAAAGGTGATGTTTTTTAAAGGACTGATGATAGCAGACCAACATTTAAATAAATGCAGTCAGACGTGATCGTTGTTAACTTGTCTCTTTTGCTGTTGGTCTTAGAACAACATTCTGTATGAGAACTCAGCCTTTGCTACTGATACATGAACTTTTATAGGGTGAAAAGTCAAACTATCTATAAAAGACTTTCATACTAATCACACTGTGATGAATCCTGATAAATGCTATGAGGACTTCTTACAAACTTTGCAGTATGGTCTTTGAATTCTGTATTTAAATATTTACATTCAACATTATTATTTCTTGTCACATGCTAGTAGACCAAATTAAGTACATGAGTATGGACTGGGTCTGTTATCTAAATGTGCAAGTAATCTTTTTGTGACAGAAAGTGTTATTTAAGATCACACAAGGCAAAATGAAAGCAAAGATTGTTTTTACTCGCAGTCCATCCTTGATGACTTTGTAAATCTCTGCTGCGTATTTTTTTCTGCTTTTCCACAGTTTCAACAGGTCTTTATTATTTGCAGATTTAGTTAGAACAGCCTCTCTGATCACAAATCCATACACCACTAAACAAGTTGTAAATGCAAGTGACCGTGAAGGAGGGAAAAAGCCTGGAACTCCAGAAGTAGTTGTGTTTTAATACTCTATTGGCGTGCTGCCTATTGACTTGTGCTGCAAGCAGACTGCCAGGAGTTGAAGGTGCTGATCTTTTGCTAATTTGTAGAAAAATTTTTCATACAACTCATCTCAAATTATTAGTAAAAAAAGAAAAATTGTTAAGAATTAAATAAGTCATGAGAAATTGTGTGACATAAACAAAGTTAGAAAACATTAAAAATGTTCAAAGAGAAGAAAAATGTTTTCTGTTAGTTTACTACAGCAGCGTGAACAGATGTGGTAGTTGTAATGGCCTTCTGTAGAATATAAACACTGAAACGCCTTTTGTTCTGACAATTTTTAAAGTACTGTGAACTGTGATTAGGGATACCAAGAAGTAGAAAAAAGAACTTCAGCTGGAGGTGGTTTAGAGAACAATTCCAATACAACTGTGTGCACTATTTTACCTTAGGGTAGAGGCACAGAATGTGTAACCGGTGCTCTCAATAGTATGAAGAATTGGGGCTTCAACGTCTGATTACTGCTTTCTTTATCTGCAACTTCTGCCATGAAAGTGCTGATCATTAACCCTGTTTCAATTAAATAAAAATGGTCACCTGACCTGAGTGCAACTGAAAATGCATCTGTCAGCCCTTTTAACCAGGCAAGCACTTAATCACATCACAACAACTTTACTCTGAAAGATGCTGAGCTGCTCTGCTTTTCACGTCCATGGCTTGGATGGTTCTAGGAAACAAGAAGTGTTTTTGACACGACTTTCTCTGAAACATTTCCTGAGTGCTCTACCTGGTTCCACTTTGTGGAAATGACAAATGGTTTTGGAAACCAAAGCAATTCTTTCAGATTATTCAGTAGCTTAAACACAGCTTCTCTCAGACACATGAAAGTGTGGACATGGGGCTCTGTTTGTCTTTTTGAGAGCATCTGATGGCAATATGCTACATTTCATATTTCTCTCTTGGGTTTCATTTTCTCTTAGGTTCTCCAGCTACTGTCATTTGTGTGCAGACTGTGCAGCAGAAGCTAAGTACTGTTTGCTTTGGGAGTTTAGAATACATGCAGGCATAGGCAATAGCTGTAGACACCTTAAAAATCATCTGGGGAAATGTTATTGCTCTGGAGTGTTCCCTGGACTTTGGTGGCAAAATCCTCCAAGAGATGTGTTTCTGGGAGGTAGTTTGTGTCCAAAAATTATATTGTACGCAGCTCCAACTTTCCTCTAAGCCTGCTTTGAGCATGAATTATATCTTCCTATCCCTTATTCCTGCCTGTTATCTCATTCCCTGCTGACGTTTGCCTTTGGCAGCATGCCTTGCCCAATAAGCCACTGACCTGTGCAATGTCTTTTGCTTTAAATGCCACCATCAAGATAGTCTGAAGATGTCTGTCTTCTGAAGTAAAAAAAATTTCTACTTCCTGAACCCTGAAGTGCTAAAGAAACTCAACCACCTCTATAACTTTTGTTGCCTTGTAAATGAAACTAAAAATTTTGGGTGTGTGGTAATACCTTACCTTATGAATTTTGTGAGACTTATTGAGATGTGGACCTGGTGATTTCTTCATTCTTTTTTGGGTGGTTTTTTGTTTGTTTTTTTTTTTTTTAATGAAGAGTTCATTTCACAGGGTTGACTTTCAGTCTATGGATTTTTCTGGCCAGAATGTGGGCACGCTTTCAGATATGAATTTCTGCTTTTGCAAGCATTGTTAAGTTTGGCTTGAAAGTTACACCAGAACGATCCCTAGTTCAGACACAGTTTAGTAAAAGTTTCGTTAAGGAAAAAAAAAAAAACAGAATGAAAGAAATAGAGAGAAGAAAGTCCTGGCTGGTGTCCTTATAATCATGCAGTGTCCATGGCTGGGAGCAGTGGTTCAGCCGCAGTTTGGCAGCTGAACTGCAGAGCCTTGTTGGACTGAGGCTGCCTTTGCTTCACTACAAAAGACCAGTCTTAATTTATTTCTTCATATTCCAAAGCAAATTCTTTGTCTTCAGTGGTGTCCTAGGAATGCGTGCATTTGTTCACAAACTATAGCCCTGACACATTTTCCTAGTTAGGTGATGGCTTTGAATGGAGTCATACAAAACTGAAACAGAATAATTTTCAATTTTATTTATTTGACACTGTATGATATCACTGTAGTTGTTCTTTCTATTCCACCACTACAATAAAACTGTAGACAATACCCTACAGGAAACTTTTATATATTGAGAAAGGGCTTTTATTTTTAGAAGACTATAGTTCTCCACTTGGTGGTCTGCCTGTTAAAAGCAAACAGTTTAGAACACAGTTCAAATCAAATATTGAATACTGGCTATGCCACTCTTGATTCAGGGGCAATTGGTCTCTGCAGTTTAATCTGCTATATTGCATAGGAAAAATTTGTTATAATGTTTTATGTATATATAATATATTTTTCAATAGTTATTTTGCTGAACATAATGGTAAATAAAACACTTCCTTACAGGAATTGAACGATAGGTATGTGGCTGGGTCTGAGCATAAAATCAGTCTGCATGTCTTTTGCAGGCAGTTAACAACTTGGTCTGCCAATGTTCTTACCTGAATGGGTGCAATGGAGGGAGATGGGATAGCAGCAAATCCAGAATAAACGCTTCTCCAGAGGTGGGGGGTACAGTTTCAGCCTGGTGTTAACTTGGTTTTATCAATTTGGCTCAGATTAAATGGGCGAGGAGAGAACCACATGCCCTGCAAGCAAAGCATTGCTGCTGTTCTAACCACATGTTGAGAACACAGTACCTTGGGTCTGGGTCTCAAAAATATTTAATTTAAAAAATTTTTTTGCTCATCAGTCATGTGCTTTGGGGAAGTGTGTAGTGCTTCCTGCTGGCGAGCCAGCTAGCAGTACTAGGAGTTTTATATGCCAGGTACTTTGGGGAATTATCTGTCCTCTTAAAAGAAGTAAACACGGAAAAAACACAGGCTTACTTTGACCACTAAAATTCCAATTTTCCTATACCTTATTGCAGACTATAATTTCATGTGGTCTCTTAATCCAGTAAGATACAATCTATGATATCATAAAACAATTTCTGTTCTGACAAGATAAGAAATGTAGATATTTAAGTTGGATGCAAGAACTCAAAAAGGCCATGTTTCCTTAATTAAAAAAATTCATTGCAGTATTTTTACCAAGGAAACACGATTTACAAATTCTTATGTTTACAATTCAAAGGTTATTTCTGAAAGCTTTTTAATTTACTACATATGTCTATACACACATACATTTTATATAGAAAACTTTTCATATATCTAAAAGATGAAAGGCTGCTTAATAAAATAGTTATAGTTACCTCTTTTTATTGTATTTAATTACCAAATTTTTGGTATGCATTATTCTGACTGTAAACTGTAGATTAATTTCAAATGCAGTATATTTATTTTTAAACTCTCTGTACATTGTACATTTTTTCATGCATCAGACTATTATATAATTATTAGATACTTATAATAAGTGACATTTTATTTTTCACTATGTCTACAGATTTCTAAATTCGTGTGTCATGGTGCTTTAGACTATCTTTGCATCTATAAATTTAAGAATTTGGAGACATAATGATAGTATATTATGATAGCAATATTTCTGTTTGCTTCTCCCATCTCAAAACAGAAATCCAAATCCAGAATTCCTACTCTCGTGTTTAGGTGTCTAGTCAGTGAGACACAGTATATCATGGATTCAGGATGAGTTTTTTTGTAGTTTGAAATTATAGATTTAAGCAATGCCATCCTCTATAAAAGGATATCTCTTGATATGGGGTTATAATCTTGCTTTAAATAAGCAGTTAACAATACCTGCTTTTGCTGTTCAAAAGAAGATAGTGCCAGGGTATTTTTACAGCAGATCTGTAAAGTAAAGTATAAGACAAAATACTTGGGTGTATTTTACAGTGCCTTTTTTTTGTTTCTCCTGGATTTTTTCTGTTGTGTATCACATGGTAATATAAGATTCCTCCATTTCTTCCGTGACACCTATGGCATTCCAGTCTCATGCTTCCCCTATGTGGCGTGCAAAGCAGAGCAGTTCACTGGAAATTTTGTATTAAATCTTTGCTTACAGCAGTGATAGAGGGTTAGATGTAGATCTAGGTCTGATAAAATGAGACACTGTTTTGTGGTATTGGTTGTGGAGAAAGGAGGCGAAGAGCACAGGAAATTGAACTCAAAACCACTTTGGATCTAGAACAATTCATTGCAGGGCACAGCCCTGCTGGTGGAAAGCTGGACTCCTGGACATTGCCACTTGGGATTGCAAAATAATTCATAAACACCTACTAACTACAGGAGGAAAAGGGGAATTTTCCAAGCATTTGTCCTCCTTTGTGGCATTTTGCTTTGTCATAATGTCCACACTTCAACTTGCAGTGGTAAATGTTAAAAATATTATGTTGGAGCTATTCTGGTGGATGCCTTTACTGTCCTGAATTTTGCTAAATCAAATACATGAATATTTAATATTCCTAAATGTTTCTACAAAGCCTGTAGCCACTTTCAGGGTAAAATTCAATTGCCTCTGGCTCACACCGAAGAGAAGCTTCCTTTTGAAACAGCTATTCTTAGAAAACAGTGCTATAGAGCACGGAGCAGTGGAATTGCTATGCATAATGTTAGGGCAATTTCTTTTTGCCTTTAGGTGATATGACCAGCTGACATTTCAGCACAAGGATCCTTCAGAGCAATATAGAGAATTTGATGTGACAGTGTCTCTGAGTCAAGCACTGAACTTAAAAAAGTATTCATTATATATACAACATATGTACTGCCTCTCATGTAATCAAAGAGTTTCTCTGGCTTGTTTCCACATGTAGTTGTCTCTTTTTTTTGTCCTCATTTTTATTTTGACCTATGCATACTTAAATGATCACACTTCCCATACACGCACCACCCCCTGTGCCTGCACTTTGCAGGAGATGCCTCGTGCATTGCCATTTCTGCTTCCCCACCTCTCGTGTTTCAGTTGGATTGATTCTCTTGCCGGGAGTGTCAGCTGAGGCAGTATTGCAAGTGCAGGAGAGCTAGCAGCTCCTTGCTTCTGAGAGGGTGATAGCAGGAAATGTCACAGTCTGTCCTCATCAGCTTGGATTAAAGCTGGATGGAATATTTGGCCAATGCACTAAAGACAAAGCAGAGCATGTTGGAAACCTGCAGTTTGGATAGTTACATCAGCAAAGGAACTAGCAAATAAGTCTTTATGAAGAAAAGAATTAGACAAACTGTGTTGACTCCCCCTAAATAAAAATAATTTTGCTTTGGTGGTTTGTTGGTTGGTTTTTTTCTTTTCTTTTTTTTTTTTTTTCTCTGAAAATGCTCTTCACCTAATATTCCTGAAAACAGATAGTGAAAGGAAGTAATTTTTGGATGTTGGATTTCCAAGTTCCTTTCATGAATGGGATTGAGACACATCATTTTTCTACAGCAAAATCTTACCCTATTGCTTGCTTGAGTTCACAGTTTGTTATTTCCAAGTCTTTGGTCTATTTGAGAAAGTTGGTGGGTTCTTCTGCTTTCCCAGAGCAACAAACATTTTTTTCTGACTAGTGGAGGGCAGAAAAGATGCAAACCTAGAGAAGTTACTGAAAACCATGGATTTCATCTTTGTGGTTTGGAACTCTTCATTCTGGTCAACCCTTCAATATCGGTGAGAAAGGGCCCTTCAGTGGTTGAAGATGGTTTCCCTTTGCTTCTGCGAACACCAGAATAGCAGCCGGGTGACTCCAAGTGACAATCCCTGTAGGAGAACATACCACTGCTGTGACCTTCTAGTCAGCTCCAACTGGGTCACTGATTCACATTGATTACAGTGTTATCCATTTTCCATGCTGAATAATTTATGTGTTATTTATGTATTGCATTGTAACAAAGCCATTGCTTTTTGATCTCTAAGGTGGATGTTGCTGCTTTTCACAGAAGCAGAAAGTCTGAAAGTCATAAATGATCATGAGCTGTAACAATGCTCTACTGTACAGATGTTTTACAATAAACCAGTGGGACAGAGCATTCTGTAAATTTAATGGCACATCACTTCAAACATCATATAATTACAAGGTGTAAGTTGGAATAAAAATTACACCTTTGCAGGTTAAATAAAGAATGGCTAATAAAATTGTAACAGACATACATTATACAGCATGGGGTTCATAATGAATAATTGCTAGGTTATTAGTGCTTAACAGATTAAGGGTACTTCCATTTATTACTGTGCTCCACTAAGGATGAGCATTAATTTTTTTTCAAAGCAAATTCACTGGAAACAGACAGTTTAAAATTTATGCTTGTAATGATTGCTACATGGTCCATTAAGACCACCTCTAAGTGAGCTTAATTTGTAGCAGATAAATGTACATGTCTACATATTTTTCAACGTAGTTTATGGTGCATCCTGCACAGCTGTGCCCAACTGATTAAATCCTCACAAAATTTAAATAGGAAACCCATTACATAGACAGTATTATATCCATTTATCATACACACATTTTCAATTTAACTCTCTAAGTCTTTGTGCAGGATATTTTCACTGTTTCATTAAATATGTATAGCAAGGCCATTTTCTCTTCTTGTTTGTTTTGTGCTTTTGTTTTGTGGGTTTGTTTGGATCCTACTTTTCCATTCTATCATCGAATAATTAAGAACTTCAGCAAATTGAACATCATCTACAACAATTATCTCAGTAATGATCCTAGGTGTGACAGTCACTTAAAATCCTAGATCTAGAGAGCTCTGACCTAGGGAAAAGAAGCAGGGCTACAACCACTATGTAGGGAAAGGTGATTGGTACTAATACTCTCGCTTCTCTCTCTGAATGGGTACTGTACTCTGGATTTGTCTGAAGAGATAGACATGCTAGATGCTGATAAATGTTGGCATTAAAAATGCTTCTCTCCTTTCTTCAGCACTTCCCATTACTAAACTCTGGGCACCTCCTGATTTTGTCAAAATCCTTTCTAGAATCCCATTCTGAACTGTCCAGCTTTATCTTTGCTTTAGGTTTTTTGAGTGCCATATAAACCAGAGTCCTGTCTTATAGAAATAGGATTAGAAGCATTTGTCCAATTTCAGAGACAATTTAACAGATCAAATTTAGCTGCTCTGAGTTATTTGAAATCCCTCTTATCATCATTGACTATAGAGTCATTTAAAGGTGTTAACTTCACTTGCCCTGAGCCCTATGTAAAATAGATGGTATGAATTCCCTGTCAGCCAAATGCTGCTCTACTTGGTTCAGGCCCACAGAATTTTCTCTGGATCTGGTAAAAATCTGGTTCATCATATTCTGTGGTCTGCTAAGGTGAGCCTCTGCAACAGGTTTTTAAGGTTGATTGAGCCTGCACTGGCAGAACACTGCAAAATAAGGGGCAACTTTTGTTTAAGGTGTAGGACCAGCTTTGTTTTTCTGAGAGTAACAATAGGGAAACAAGATTTTGAAAGAACAAGAATAAATAATTCTTGTTCATTCGTGTCTGCAATCCCCTAATTAAATGCCAGAGACAGATTCTGTGCTCTTCTACAAACTGAACAAACAAACAGAGCCACAAGGAACTGCTGACCTCCAAAATCTTCAAGAATTGACAATTTACTATGAAAAGAAATGGCTGTTTAAATACAGCTTTTTTGGTAGGTGGCTCTGTTTCCTTGATATATGTATAAAATCATATGGGCATTTTTTTAGCAAACATGGGTATTTTAGAGAGAAATTTAAAGCATTTCGTAATTTTGCTTTTCTCAGTGGTGCAAATAGTGACAAAGATTTATTGCCACCTTCTTTTTAGTCTATCTTTGAAGCTATTGAAGGATTTTTTCCCCCAAAGTTAAGTGTCAGTCCCTTTCGCACAGAAACACCAAAACTGGTGGGCATGTCAATTAGCTTAAAAACCTTTCAGAAGAGAGAAACTATATTATATCCCTGTGTTCTGAAATTTGTTTCAGTGTATTAGAATTTTGATTATATACTAACAGAGGAAATGATTGAGGTTTTTTCTGACTAAGATGAAAATTCTGGTGTAACACTTTGTCAACTTGCATGATTTTTCTATAGGATTTTAATGTGGGCTAGAGCTAGTCCTGATGTTTTTCAGAGCTTTTCACACATTTGCTCTGCTCAAGCCCCTTTGTTTTGACTTCTCATTTCACTTATTTTCCTTTTAAAAAGCCAAGTCATCTGTGGGAAGGAAATAGGATTCCCAGCTAAGAACACTCAGACAGCGCCCATCTGTTCTTGCAAACATCAGCTTCAGCATAAATACAAGAAGAGACAGAGCTACATCGTCCTTGGAATGTAGTGGGGAGTGAACTTCCCAAATCTTGGAGAGAGAGTGGAAATGTCTTAGTAGATTTTAATGGAAAAGATGTCCCTCATGGGAGGATGGGGGCTAAGAAGCAAACACTGTTAAAATGCTGTGGAAATGTTTCGTTATTACAAACACTCAGGTGCTCTGGGGGCAGACCCCACACCTACATGCTGCCTCGGGGTGGGGGCTGAAAACACTTGGGGAACCAAATGCCACTTGTGTAATAGGAAAGTGCATCTCTGAATAAGCCCTATGAATGTGGTATTATGGACTTACTATCTTAAAAGATTAGATAAATACTTAGGAACAGAGAAGTCAACCCATGGAAAAAATGTCCTAGATATTCATTTCTGTTCAAACATCACACGGATAAAGAAGCTGGCTGAGCTGGACAGCTCTTGAACAAGCCATAGGCGAGGTCAATTTGTAAAGACCTCTGTGAGGATTTGAACATCAAGACCTGTGTCCCAGTTCATTCAGAGACATCTGTTACAGTGTTCATTTTTTTCAGTAAGAATCAGTTGTGACCAGTAAAGTGCTGTCTCCATGGGCTGGACAGTAGGTGGGTTCTTCAAAGTGTGAAAACAATTTTGTCATCACAGGTGTGAAAATAATTTTGCAATTGTATCTGATATTATTTTTAGATTTCAGGGAGAGAATGTTTTAAAGGATAAAGAATTCTAAGTAATGAGTTGCTTGCAGATGAAGTCTAAAAGAGGAAACCTATTAACCAGGAATATTAGTGGCTATCCAGTGTCTGGTGATATTTTTTTTTCATGGAAGCACAAAATTTGTCTTTCGGCTCTGCATGAGTTTTTTGGGTCCTTGCTTGTGACATCAAGGAGTTGTTGTCTGTGATACTCGGGTGTATATACACTCACGTCATCTACATAAAAAAGACATTTGTGCTTGTGGTGCAACTGTTCTTTGCATGGTTAATGGATAAACATTTCAACAGAAGTGTTTATTCAAAAAGGCAAAACAGTGCAACTATATGAACCTGAGGAGGTTTGTGTCACAATCTGTTATCTTGAAACCCTACCAAGACAAACTTACTTCAGGGGAGTCTGTTTTATTTTGCTGCTGGCAGCAAAATGGTTAGTTGTAGAATAATCTTACAGAGACCTGGTTGCTGATTAAAAAAAAATTAGACTGCTCCCTGTGTCATACTTTCAGAGTAATCTTCCTCACATATTTTAATTTTTGAGGAATAACTAGTGCATTAATACAATATTGTTAAATAATCATCACACTTGAAATTATTAATGTAGCTAATTATAGGTATCTAAGAATCTGTCAGCCCTTCAGTCTAAGGTTAACTTTTTTGCAATAAATAGATGTATGAAAAAGACAAACTAGCTGCCTCTCAGAACACAGAGGACTCTAATGATTTCTGGAATATTTCCAGAGCACTGGAAGAATAATTGGTAACCAGTTTACAAGCAGGAAAATTACCTTTAATCTACTGAGGATGTTGAAAGCAATAACATTTTGGATCCAAATTATATTAAGATCTTAAACATTTCAATTCTTGGGTTCTCGGCTGAACCATAGACCCTATTCCATCTTAGCTCAACCTTTATCGTTTAAATAAATTTATCAAAGTATGACCAATTCCAGAATGCAGTTTAAGGTGAGACTGAAGTCCCAGCAGAGTCAGAGGTAGGATCTTGCCTTAAAGCTGAGCTAAACAATTAAGTAAATTCAGCGAACAAGAAAACACTTGTGTCAATTTAAATACAGAAAACATTTTCTGCACAAGAAAGGGACAAATGCAGTTAGCAGTAGTTCTTAACAGGTTTTTTTCAATGGGGATATTTTTTATCCTCCAAATGATAACCAATTAAAATATCTTCATGACAGAAGCTGACCTTCGTGAAAATATATTTTGTCCTCAGAAGCAGGAAGTTTGATTATCATATAGTTACCACATATAGCACACATAAAATACCTGGCTTGGAAAGCAGAATGAATCATGTTTAATTAAACTTTGTTTCAATTGAGTTGACTTGCAGTCGAATTGGAAAGAACTTTCACATTTTAACCAAAAAAATAAATCTTCAAACTACAGAAATATGCAAATATTGCATCATTGCTCTAGAGAAGTTTTGTGAAGCTGTAATTAGGACTATTTAGGATTTTGGTGCCTTTGTAGTGCTTTGTGGTGTATGATAATGTTTGTGGTTTATACGATATTGCATTAACTGGAGGTGTCATGAGCCATATTCTTTGGGCTCCCCTGTGTGTCACATGACTTCTGATTATTTCTGCTACAGTTTTTCTTTTCCTTTCAAAGTATATTGTGGTTTTTTTAAACTATAATTATTGCATTATGTGCCAAAACATTTCTGCTCACATATGGGGGAAATATGAAATGTTTTCACATAACTCTGCAATGGGATATTAAACAGATTTAACACAAATTTAATACAAACACAATAAAACCAAGTTCCTCTAAATTTAAGTCTCCTTAGAACATGAATTATTTTTATTTAGATTGAAAACTGAAAATAACCACCATTTTTTTTTCTGTTTTGCTCAGCTGTTCTTCTCTTTTTCCAAATCCTTCTTTAGAAGCCTTTTTTTTTTTCTCTGAAACTGATTGTCTCTTCTTTTTATTTATTTCTGAATCATTGTCCCAAATTGTGTGTGCCTGCAAGGGTTAGTGAGCTGCTTGGAGTGGATCCCTGTGTCTGCCTCCTTTAGGGGCTCTTTACCATTGTGTGCCAACTGTTTTGCCCTCTCTTTTGGCCGTGTGTAAAATGCACAATGCAGAAAGTATTTTAGATATGCAGTGTACATAAATACAGTGTATGAGCAGGGCTGAAGAAGCTGATCCATAATACCCCACTTCCTGAGCGGGGAACTGTCCAGCTGGGAACAATTTTGTGATGTTGCCATGCTCTGGAGTACGTTTCTCTTTTCTTACGTGTTCTTGGGTCACAAAAAAATGCACAGAGCTGATGAAACTCTGTGCAAGAGAAAGCAGAAGGGAGAAGAATGAAGTGTTGGCTGGGTGGTAGCGGAAGGAAAATGCTTTCAGGTCCTAAACTTGTAAATTATTTACATTTGGACAAAAAATACAACTTAGTGTTAAAGGTCTGGATCCAATATTGCCCTTTGAATTTTTCAGCTTCCATTTCCTAATTTCCAGTGACTGTGAGCTGTGGAAGTTTATGGACTTACATGCTGGCACTTATATACCTCAGCAGCTTCTGGACAATTGTGAGTTGCAGGGTTTTCTGAATAACTGAATCCCTGTAATGGAGCAGGGCAGAGGGGCTGGTTCTGGCTGTTCCATTGATGCAGGCACATCCAGACACATCCAGTCAAAAAATGGTCACTGCTCAAGTCCCTTGTGGCCAGTGTCATCTTCTAAAAGCTTCTCAGGAGAAGCATATTCTTACCAAGTTCCCTTTGGCAAGATGAGTAATTTCGTCTGCTGTATTTTGTGGCTCATCCTTTGAATCATCCTTTAAGGATATGCTCTGGGCTGAAATCCTATTTGCACTATTAACTTTTGTTCTGTAATAACTCATTTAAAAACATCAGATAGTCTCTAAATAGGTGTTTTATTAATGTTTTGTTAAAAAATAATAAATTCTGTTCCTATTAAGTCAGGATTCTGCAGCCTCTGCAATGTAACCTTGACATTTCAAAACTCTTTTAAGACCTTGCAGAGCCTTCCTGATAGATTGAAGACTTTATTGTTTTATCAAAGAATACACTCAGAGGAACTGCTGATTTTTTTATTCAAGTGCTAATGTCTTAACCCTACTTGCACCTCAGGTCTGAGTTCTTTATAAATGTATAACAAATATATAGTGTATATAACTATATTTATATTCTTCAGAAACAAAAATGGCTTACAAAATCTAATTAGCTTTTTCTTTTAATTCTGCCTGATTAGTTTCAGTTATTTGATTTTGAATCCATTGTTTTCTCTGATTGATTTTGCAGTATAAGTATTGAAGTCTAATGTAGTTGTCTGAATAAACATTCTGTTTGGAAGTGGGAGGCCACTGATACTCCTTAGCAAGGCTGTTTTCTGTATGCAGTTCAGATGGCGCCCAGGGTAGTGAAAAGTTAATGAAATCATGCAAAATCTTATGAGAAGAGTTCAAATGAATTTGTGCTGACATATATGAACTTGTTAGCCTACAGACAGACTCAGTCCTTCAGATCAGTATTTATTTAATCCAGACAGAAACCGTACTGCCTGTGGAACTTTGTGAGGAGGAGGCATTTTTCTCAATTCCCTTTTACCTAGGTATATGGCATTTCTATCTTTGCGACCAAACACAAATTTAGCTTGTTATAACACCCTCCTTGAGCAGTGATGGAGTCCCACTAAAATATATCTTCTGACTCAAACGTTTAACACTGTGCTTCTACTGCTGTAGCCAATATGTTGCTGTGAAAACTCTTGGTGAGTACTTCTCTGGAATTACTGAAGGACTTGACCTTCTTCTGTGAAGTATTAGCAACAGTATTGAGTTCTTTTTTAATAGTGTTTTTGTTATCTCTGCCCTTGTAAGTCGCTTCTTCCAAATGTTATAGCTTATTAGTTTATATGTTATTTCCATTGCAATTATAGCCAGAACAGGAATGGTTTTTTTACCTTTTTAGCACATTTTCACCATGCATCATTTTTAGATCCTCATTGCTCCTTATTAGAGGTTTTTTAAGCCCTCAGCTCTCACTGGATATCAAAGCATGCTTATGATATAAACTAGCAAAAGTTTATGGAAGGATGTTGTTGCATTGGTGACAGTCTGTGGTGTTTTATTGGGGTTTGTGTGTGTTTGATCTCTTAGGTTAGTTAAGTATAATATAAATGTACATAAATATCAGACATCTGGTACAGCCTCTGCTGGAATGTATTCATGACTGTGCCAGAATATGTGAGATCTCTGCATGTTCCCCCTCACCTCCAGTGTGGTGCCACCTTTTTCTGACATTTTCTTCCACTGGCATAGATCAAATAGGATATGATGGAATGTGTGAGATGAGTAGCTTTGTCTGAGGAGAACTTGGGGATCTTTAAAAAACCCCCAAACTATTAGAAGATAAAGTGAAGCAGATGAAAACTATTGATGGGGCCCCGAGAAGATTATTCTAAAGGAAATGGTGATTTGCCTCATTTATTTCAATTTTCATTTTGCTTATGTTCTGCTTGGTGGCTGTGTGGCCTCTGTGTGTATTACCCAAGCACGTCACAATCACAGTAATTCCCCGCCTATGCAAAGCTTTGACAAGAAGCTGGTCCATACAGGAAGTCATGTGGCTTCAGTGTTCTTGGAACTCACGTAGCATCAGTTCTTTTAGTCTGAGAGAAGGACATATGGATTAAAATTGTAAACTCAAATATTAGGAGAGGCTGTTCAGAATGTGTGGTTTCAGAGCCCTCTAGAGCAATCTGTGATATAAAATTATCTTTGCATACTATTCAATCCTATTTAGTTTTTTAAAAATGCTATAGTAGTAGTTTATTTACATTTTAGGACATTTGAAATGTTTTGAAAATATTATAAAATTTAAATTTTAAAATAAATCTAGTAAAAGCTGATTACTGTCACTATGAACCAATTCTGTCTGATTTCCTTGAGAAATAGTGACTATAGGCCAGACTATACCTTTTCTAAGATTGTCAGTGGGTTTCCTGGTATATAATTAAAAGCAAAATGTGGCCATTGAATTTCCTAGACAGCAATAAAAATAGTGAACTCTGAAGAGTATGTATTTGGGGTATAAATAGTTGATTTTTCTTTTAAATTGGGTTTATAAGACTATTGTTAGTAGTATCATTTCCTTTTTCACTGCATCCTTGAGAGTGGGTGTTTGCAGATGCACTATTACGAGAGCTACTTATTGTAATATCCTTTCTGAGTAAAGGCAGGCAGCCCGTGCTAATTGCTTTAGAGACACTCTGCAATGTAATAGAAAATGTCACTTCAGCCCTGTTCATAAAGACCTGAGTTTCCAAATGTTCAGTGCATTACAATAAGTTTTGGGTTGGGCTAAATTGCACTATTGATTTTTTTGCAATTAGGTTTTAATGAATTGTATTCACTGAAGTTTACATTTGTCGAGGGACTTCAAAGATTAGATTGTGATAATTTAATTCACTTTATTTATTTTTTTTGTGTGTATCTAACAGTAGAGTCCTCCTGGAAATATTTCCTAGGTATCAGTATTTTTGTGTGTTAGCTTCCAGCATCTACTTTTCCCCAGTATAATATTAATAAAATATGTACAATTATAGCAATTTGGCTTGCCCAAGAGCTGTTGAGGTATTCCACATCTTAGAAATTTGTTTTCTTACTGCTTGCTCCCCTGCTTCTTTTGGATTAAACTGCTTGACTGAAACTGGTCAATAAAGGTTTTGTTGGACTTTTGTTCTTCTATGGTAGCTTTTATTTGTATTAATCTTTATCACTGGGCACTGAAAAGCTGTTTTTCCTTGTTAATGCTTAATCAAAGAGCATGGCAGCAGATAATCCCCTGTTCTGATTTAGTAACACAGTGTTCCAGGAGATTTTCTTATGCTGTTTTATTAAATTATGTGCTTTTGTAAGAGAAACACTTGTTCTACACCAGTCCCAAAATGCTGATTTAATGATGCTTATACAGCCTAGTTTATTCTTGAAGGGTCAGGGTCTCTGCTGTAACTTTGTGTGTGATCCATTTCACTCTCCTAATGGAAAATCAAATCTTTTTTTTTCTGAAATAGATAGTTTAAAAGTCCCTAAGCGATCAGGGATTAGGAAATTAGTGATGCTATATGTATGTGTGAGAGTTTCCTTTCTCTTTCCTATGCTAATATACTGGATTTCTCTGTGCTGGACAGTGGTCATTAATAATTTTTTCTGCGTGTAGTTGTGGGTCAGGAGGGTTTTCCTGTGGACTGAGGCAAGGCTGGATGGATTAGTGAGCCCTTCAGGATAGGACAGCATCGCCTCTGCTCTGGGCAGCCATCACCTCTGCTCTGGGCCCTTTGTCGGGGGTGTTCAGCACTTCACTGCACTTGACTGGGTCTTCTCTCTCTTAATGTGATTACAGCTAATCCCAAGAGCACATTATTCGTTCTTCCAGCTGCAGCAGCATCTCTCTGCCTATGAAATAGCATTTTTCAGCCATCCACATTCCTGTTTGCCAGCTTCAAGCAGAGGTGCTGCTCTCAGAGTCTGCCCAGCCCAGGAGCAGCCTCGCAGTGTTAGGGATAAACCAAAGCTAAAGCATCCCAGAGGGATGTGACATATTAGCTTGACTTAGCTCCATAGCTTTTGTATTGGAATTTTGGGATGTAAAACTGGTTTGCAATACAGAGGAATTGATGTGCAAGTGGCTGGATAGAGGGACCTTCATGATTTCTTTGATGCTGACCTACTCTGTGACATTGAGTAAATAAGTCACTGAATCTTGCTGTGCTTTTGTTCTTCCTATATACCTTTACTCTACCTTTTATATTCCATCTGCAATGTTTCAACCTTTCATACCAAAAAAGCAAATACTTCTTGAAAGAAAAAAAAAAGATTCCAGGTTGTGTTTTATGATGCATGATTTGCACTTGCTTAGGTAAGAATCGCTCAAATTAGACTCAAAAACATTCACAATAATTCTAGCTTGCCATATTTTACCATTTAATTTCAATAACCTTGTTCATCTGCAGGTTTTTTTCTTTCAAACTAAATATTAGACATACCTTCAATTTCTTTTTAGATTTAGCCAACCCCCTGGTGAATTTATGTTGCTCTCCTTAGCTGGGAATCTGTTGTCTTTTCCAGAACTATCTGGGCATGAGACCCTGAATTAGGCAATTTAAAAAGACACAGAGCTTTTACAACTGTGCCTGAATACAGAGTATTCAAATTTGTGCTTGGCCATTTCCATATAGAAATATGCACTTTGCACATGTGACTGTGCAGATTAAAGCCAACAATTTAGGTTTGTGGTGTGAGTGCACCTGCATGTAAGCCTTTATTTTAAAATTTGGTCATGCACAACTTTGCTTTTTAATTAGGTTCTCTTTTTCCTCTTTGAAAAAAATTTCCATATGCATATATTTGCAAAATTTGTGTCTATTTTTAGAAAGTGTGACTGTAAATTGAACTTACAGAATGGTAGGGTACAGTCTGGACATATCCAAGTGTGTGACTTATGTAAATAAAAACAAGGATATGTATCCCAAAGTGAAAACTTAGGTTTGGCTAAAATGTGGAAGATTTCTTTGCCCTTTGGCAAATGAAATTGGAGGAAGGATGGAAGTGAGAGGAAAACAATGCAACAACAAAAAAATATGAAGAAAACCATAATTTCCCAGCAAATAAAATCTAGAAATCATAGAATTAAAAAAGTACTACATAAACAAAGTTTACTTACATCGTTACCTTGTCTGTTCCTGTGTCAACACAGAAGAGTTCTTCACAGCAAATTTCCAAGTGTTTAATCCATTTTAAAATACCCTAAATGATGGTGTTTCACAAGGACGCTTAGAAGACTATTACATGGTCAGATACATCTAATTATCAGTATTCCCTTTCCAAATTCAGACTTTGCTCTGTTGCATCCTATTATTCCTACCCCATGAGCCACATAAAACAGTTTTTTTTTCTCTTCCTTGGAATGTTTGTGCTTCAGACACTTAAGGATACCTATCATTGATACCTTAGCTTAGAAATAGTTCAGAGGAGAAAAAATTGCTCCAACAGTACAAGCTGCAGAGATAAAGCATTTTTAAACTGCTGGATATTTCTTTTCTTACACTGCACTGCCATGCTTTTGAATAATATTCAGTATTAAAGTGTGCATCATTTTCCTCCTTAATTCTTGATTTAAACTGGATTTTTTAAAATTTGATCTTTTCAATTAACTTGTGTTGCAATGGTTGGATCAGGCTGGGGATTTTCAAAATGTAAAAGTTGGCCTGCTTTGTAGGTTAAATACCCTCTTAACTGCGTGGTTATTTCTGCATGATCCAGTGTCTCCAGGGGACTGGGTCCACCTCATTTCCAAGCAGCAGATACTGAAATGGTTTTCTGTGAGAAGTGCTGCAGTTATTTACAGCACACACACGCTGCTTTGTTCAGGGTGTAATTATTTCCTGCCATCCGTGATTTTTCTTTTTCTCTAGTTCTACCTTCTAGTTATCAATGTTGCTCTTTGTCTTGGAACTTCAGTTTTCCATCAAAGAAAGCCTGGTTTAGTCAAGATACGTGACCAAAACCATACTAGATTGCCAGCATTCTTGAGGTAAGAAGGTTGCTTTTATCTTTGACACTTGCTGATGCTGTTGTCTGCTTGTGTGTTTATGCTCCATGGTGAATTGTCCTTGAAGCTGTCTCCTGTTTGAGGACAAGTTCTGCAACTGAAGGCAAACAGCTTCTGCATCACATACATGTCCAGGGATTCCACCTCCCTGACACTGCAAATTGTCACGTGTGAATCAAGAGATTTTGAAAATGACCTATGTGGGTTGCCCAGAGAGGTTTTGGAGTCTCCTTCCCTGGAGATATTCAAAAGCCAACCAAACATAGTCCTGAGTAACGTGCTCTACAGGACCCTGCCCAAGCAGGGAGGTTGGACCAGAGGACCTCCAGTGATACCTTCCAACCTCACCCATTTTGTGATTCTGTCCTTGAGTAAGAAAGAACCAATCTCCTTTTTGATATTATTATTATATTATTATTAATCATAATCAGAACCGTTGCCTACTTTTAGAGAGCAATTTCACAGAGTATTTAGAAAATACTGTCTGAGGGAGTCGTATAAATATTATTGGCATTATATCTGCAAACATAAAGCAATTTAGTAATTACTGCTCCAGCATGGTTTATATTTAATATATTAATTATATTTGCATACATCAGGTGTATACATGGAGACCTCAAAGTCATCTCTGTCAGATTTCATGAATCTGTGAGTCAGGTAAACATCTGCAGCCAGTACAAAAAGTGTGCTTAGTCAGGCGATTCATCAGGACCAGGATAAAACTGCTTCTTGCAACCCTTCCCTGCTAATTGAGCCAGGACATAAAATAGCATCTGCAAATGTTTGACTCTTGATCCCAAACCAAGGAATCATTGTCAGGCTGTTTGCAGAGTATACCTCAAATACGATACGTTAAAAAAAGCAGTAGAGCAGACAATTGAATACAACAGTCTTAAATACTAGAGGTAAGGCTGACTAATTAAAGTCCATATTAAATGTTATCATTGTTAAATCCAGATTTATCCTCAGTAAAATATATATGGCTGTTGCAGAAAACAATGTTATCCTGGCAGTAAAAGCAGTGTCTGTCCAAGGTTGTCTGCAAAAGACTTCTGTTTTCACATTGATTGTTTTTTGTCTTGATAAAATTAGTGGTGATCGTTAATGATTTTCATAGTCACTATGGCAAGCCAGAGCTACAGTTCTATGAAGATAAGGAAGTTTGTAAAGGTCTTCACCTGTGCCTAAGCACATTCCCTCTTTTTTTTTTTATTGTTCTCAAGCTACTTGTGCCCCAACCACTCTTTGCTATTTGCCAGTTACCTCCCTGGGCAGTGCCACAAAGCTTCAAAAACCTGCTCTGTAGTTGCAAGAAGCCACAGAGATCTGAGCAGGCAAAATACGTGGTGCATGGCTTTTTCACTTTATTCGAAACCTGAATTACTCCAAAGCTAAAAACTGAACGTTTGTCAGGATGAGAGTTTTGCCTAAGCAAAGTGCATTTCTACTAACAAATAAGTTCTAGAAGCTGCATATTTAACTGTAGGAAAGATTGATGCAGGCAAGTAATTTGAACATTATATCAGATGAAAGTTGCTCATGTTTTGCTAGATCCTTAGACAAACTAACGTGAACTGCTTGTATAGGCTTGCCGGGCTTCCTCCAGTCGATACAAGGACAGTGATCTCTAGACAGTATATTCATAACATAATTAAAACATCCATTTCAGGGATCCCCCAGCAAGTCCCAACAGGCAGTATCATTATCACTTGAACTATCTTCGCTATTTAATAAGTTTTATCTGGAGAGCTCATGGTCATGTGCATGTCTAATTGGCTGAACCTCTATAAGCACTTCACATGAAAATGGTCTTGAACTTACTTGTAGAATGTAATTGTGACAAATATTAAACCTGTAATGGTAATCAGGCAGTAAACTAAAGAGGAGGGTTTAAAGACTCATTTTTAGATACAGAATATAGATGATGGAGGAAGCATCTGTTTTTGCAGGTCATATTCCTTATCTGTGAGCACGACTGCCATAGCTATTTTCTTTTCTAATGGGGTTTCTGAATTATAAAATATATCTGGTTTTCCTGTTTCATTGATCAGCAGAGATGGTCAGCATCCTTCCTCTCATCTTCTCCTCATCATCTATCTCTTCTTGTTTATCACATTTTATAGACTGTACTTCTTTTCTTCTCCATAAGATGTCAAAAGGCAGATTCAAATGAGTCTGGAGATGAGTAGTCAAGTAATCTAGTTTATCTTTACACTGACTTTTGTTCATCAGTTGAGTTGCTGCTTCATAGACAAGACATTCTAATTAGGTACAGAGAACATCATCCAGGAGTAAGGTACTGTCCTTCAATTTTAATGAAGTATTATGGGAGTCTTAGTTTTAAACCCTTCATTTGCCATTGTTATGACAAACAAGCTAGGGCAAAAAATGGTTCATCTGGATCAGCATTTTAGGAAGTTTTTTTTTTTGAGAAAGAAAATTCTTTTTGAATTTTCAAAAGCAGCATTTACAGCAAAATAAAATCTGTTTTTTATGGTAAAATTTCTCTTGAAGGAAGTTAAATATGTCAAAAATGTGTCAAAAATATCTCTTGAAAAAACACAGAAATTCCAAGAACATTTCAAAAGTATCCATGTCTAATAAATAGATATTATTTCTTAAAACTGGAGACACTTCTATCTCATTTCAGCTAGATGGGGCTCTACATGAAGTACTGGAGCTGTTTGTGTTTTCTTTCCATAAAACCAGTTAAATGTTAAATGTTATTAATTGATCTTAGTTCTTTTTCCTCTCCTGTTTCCCATAATATCTGCAAAGGGAAAAGCACTGACAGTATGAATGAAGGGAAACCAGTTGATACAATCTTTTTGGATTTCAGTGAAGCTTTCAGTACTGTCTCTCACAGGATTCTTCTGGACCAAATGTCCAGCATTCAGCTGAATAAACGCATTGTGTGAGCAGCTGGCACAAAGGGTTGCAGGGCATGGGGGGCATCAGGCCCAGCACCTCTGGCTGGGCCAGGGAGGGGATTGTCCTGCTCTGCTCTGCACTGGGAGCAGAGGGCTGGAGACAGTTTTGGACGCCGCAATATATGAAAGACATTGAACTGTTGGAGAGTGTTCAAAGGAGACCACGAGGATGGTGAAGGGCCTTGAGGGGAAGCCGTGTGAGGAGCAGCTGAGGGCACTTGGTCTGTTCAGCCTGGAGGAGACTGAGGGGAGACCTCACTGCAGTTACAACTTCCCCGTGAGGGGAAGAGGAGGGGCAGGCACTGATCTCTGCTCTGTATGGCCAGTGACAGAACCTAAGGCAATGGCATGAAACTGTGTCAGGGGAGGTTTGGGCTGGATGCTAGGAAAAGGTTCTTCCCCAGGAGGGTGGTTGGGCACTGGAAAAGGCTCCCCAGGGAGGTGAACCCTCAGCACCAGCCTGACAAGAGCTCAGGAAGGGTTTGGACAATGCTCTCAGGCACATGGTGGGATTCTTGGGGATGTCCCATGAGGGACCAAGAGCTGAACTTCAAAGATCCTTGTGGGTTCCTTCCAACTCAGGACATTCTATGAATATCTGTGACATTCTATGACTAAATACAGGATATCTTAATTATATAGACTGAAATTTATGTTTTTTAGAGAAATCTAGTGAAGGAGAAACTGACTATTTTGTGTGCGTAAAAAATCTGTACCTTCCGTCTTCTGACTTCTGTGTGTGTTTTGTTGTTTAAATTGCTACTTGAAAAAGCTCTGTTTTAAATCTGCAAAATTCACTCAAAGGCAAAAAATGCAAATTCAGACCTTCACCAAAATTAGTGTGTGTAACCTTTGACTTCACCTGAAGCTCACAAAGTACTTGGGATGCATTGGTTTATCCTATCCCAAATAAAAATGTTACTGTATGTCAGAGAAATTGCCCTCTAGAAATGCCCATTTCTTTCCATTGCCTATAAAGTGATTTCAGGTAACTACTTAGATACAGATGTCTGTGCAGATTGAGACACTTGGTAGACAAGTGGAAATCCCCATTTTCTGCTACCCTTCCCATGTTTTCTTTTGACTTCAATGACTGAGCTCTAATCTTTTATCCTCAATTAATGCAGGAATGAAAACATGGTTTTCATTTGCTTTCCACTTCTATTTTAAGAAAGGAAACAATGGTTTTGAGGGAATTCTGGAGTTCGTTTATGCTACTGCTCAATTACGCATTATTTAGACAAGGGTAAATATTAGGACTTCAGATTTCAGCACAAGAATAATAGATCTTTCTTTAAGGAAAATAGCTTATTTGCTTTACTGCCAAGCACTGACTCTTTCAGTATGTTCAAGCCTAGAAGGCTGAAAACAATGACACAGATGTGATTCGCATAGGGCTCACCAGCATGGTGCTTCAGTGTTCTGGCTTGTTGGAAAGCTTCCAAGGAATTTAGGAAAAGAAAATACTGAAGAAAAGCAAACCATTATTTTGCCAATTATTTGGAAAGATGTGTTTTTTCAACATGATTTGAATTTGCTTTGTTAATTTTTATTTGTTCTCAACAAAATTTCCCCACACAGAACAAAATATTTAGTCACAGAACTGTTATCTGTAGTTAAAATGGTTGTATATCAATCCAAGGAATTTTAGAATACCCTGTTTATTAAAGGGCTTGTGTGTCTCCTAGGTGATTGTAGGAACAAAGTGGCAGCATACTGTACAACAAGGCAAATCCGTTCTTACTTTAGGAATGCAGTTGTTGGAGCCTAGTTTTGTACAGGGAATTTGACTATTTTAAGCCTGTAAATCCTAATTATAAGACTATATGTAATAGATTCTTCTTTCCTGGAACATGATTACTAATGTATTGGATTTGCAGGGAGGTGAAAAAGACTATAGGAAAATACTAATCGGTGATGCTGTTCTCCTTGCCCCTTGTGTCCTTAAGAACTGGTGTCACTGAAACACAGACCAATGTGGAGGCGTTTTAAAAAGTGTGGTTAAGTCATCCTGGTTTATGTAAGATTCAGGCATATTAAAGTTTTCTCAATCTTTAGATGAATCTACTACAGATGCAAAAACTTTCAGATCAAAATCAAGAGTGGTTTTACAGGGAGCACCTTCCAGGCTTTCTACATAGTAATAAAATATGATACAAAGCAGTGTGGTGTCAATAAATCTACAGGATAAAGGTCAGGTTTACATCGATGGACAGAGCCAGCAAATACATTTGTTCCTGCAATGTCTGTGTTTTAAATGCCACCCTCTGATGAACCTGGTGCAGAAATACACTTTTGGGTTTGATGAGATGTCAGTTTTGTTCAGTGTTGATCAAATAAGATGAATGAAAGTGAAACAAGAACAAAAATATTACTTCTGTCATTTTTATTTTTTATCCATTACAGGAAGTGGGTCAGTCAGTGAGATTTCTCTTAAACAAATAGCAATCACTGCACAATATCACCCATTGATCTATTTCACAGCAGGCAATAGCCTTTTTGTCAGAAAGGACACACAATTCAAATACCACAGAAGATGTAGAAATGCCCATGACAGGTTTAAAAAGTGTCTTCCCCTCCTTTCACTTGCCAAGCCATTCTCTACAAATCAATCTTGGTTGTAGAGGCAGGGCTTTGCAAAAACAATTCCACGTCTATAGGGAAGACAGATATTCTAAAAAAAAAAAAAGTATAATGCAAATATTGTCTAAGGTAAAGGAAATCACCATTTAGCAAAAAAAAAAATTGTTTTCTATCATACAGACATTAAAAAAAAAAAAAAAGACCCTGGCAAATTGCAATTGCATGAGTCATTTTGTGTAACTGTAGCAGTTTGAAGACCTAATACTTAGGATGAGTGATGTATCCTATCATTAATTCTTCTTCAGAGAGTGTTATCTAATGTGAGAATCTATATATCCCATAGGACTGTAAATATTTGTTCAAAAAGAATAATTTGTGGATAGACTGTTCTGAAAATGGGATACTTCTCTTTACACTTAATTTGGTTGTGAAATTCTTTTAAATCACTTAAGTGCAATATCCTGCTTTGAATGATTCCAAACAACTTTCATGTATCTGAAATGGGGTAACTGAAGTCCAATATCACCTTCTAAATTAATAAATGCCTTGAGTTACTAAGAATTCATAACCTGCACGGAGGTAAATGTTATTTCCAGTTGATCACCTGTGTGTCAGCACAGCTTAAAGGCAAGACAAGAAATTTTCTAATAGTATTTTACAGTCAAATGTCAAAGGTCTGCTTCATAGGAGTTATTTATTCAAATAACTGAATTATTTCACTTTGCTTGACAAGTTGCCTTGGTTGACCATAAAATTCATAGATTATATCTTCTTCTGAAGATGCGTATTTTAATGCCCTTGCACCCATAAGCAGAATTGTTTTGATTTAATTCTAAAGACTTTTATCTATTGCTTTCATATAATATTTTTGGGGGGCAAATAAAAAAAAATTGTAAAACATAATGACTGTCTGAAATAACATTCCTCTACTAATGAATCTAAATGTGTGTGAAATACCCAGAACTTCTCACATCCAGCCGAAATCTGGGTTTACATATAGCCCATAATCTTCACATCATCATTTTTCTCTTTAGAGGCAAAAATAATCCTCACTCCTCTTCAAAAGAGGGGAGGAAGATAACTGCACTAAAGAAAGGAAAAGATGGTTATAGAAGCAAGTTAAAATTAGGAGAAAGAAGCCTACGTTCATGTGGCTGATTTGTTCCTGCTCTGTCCACTTGCTGGAGCTTATACAGATATTTAACTATTTACCAATCAATACAAAAAGTCTGCAGACTTTAACCATGGTAACCATTCTATCACCTGCTGTTTAATATACCTTCCTCTGTTTAATATACCTTCCTCATCCTTGCAATTTCCAGAAAGGCAATTAAAAGCATATGTTCACGTCTTCAAAAGTGTGATTGTATTGTATAAGGTTTTCAGGAAAAAAAATATCCAGATATAATACATTCTACATTCTCAATAGTTCTGCAGCTTTTCAGAATCTTTTTAGAACTTGAAGCAACCATAACAAGAGAAAATGTGAGAATGACTCTCATTGTGGCAAATTTTGAATCCATGAGAATGGGTTCTTTTACTCTTTCTCTCCACTGTATTGTAAGCACATAGCATCATTTTTATTATATCCTAATCTATAAAAAATAAATAATATTGGTATTTGAGGATTTTTGCTGTACTTTCCATTATGACTCTCTATGTGGCACCAGGTAGTATCTTTACGTCAGTGATATACTGTTATAAAATGGAATTGTTAATGAATGTAAATTCATAACGTTCTAGGGCAATAGTGCAGGATACGTATTACTGTACACACTTGCAGTAAGTAAAGACAACATAAAAGTAAGACAAAATCAGGACTCATTTAAAGACTGACTAGAGATCTCCTGAACACATACCAGATATTCTGATGTGAAATCCTTCCTGTGGAAGGAGGATAACTCCATTTCCCTCACTAACTCCCTGTTTTTAACTCTCGGGTCTCTGTGAGATTGTGCTCTCTCTAAAGCACCTTCCTTACCATCGTTACCATATTTAATTGACCTTTTAACAGCGAGGGGGAACAGAGAGGGTGTATTAAGGGAACTTTGTGTATCCACACAGTGAGACTTTGGGCTGTGTCCTCTTTTACCTTTGCAGAGAAAGTGGCTGGGAGTGTTGCAGTGACAATGAACTTGGTGGCTGTCCTCAGGGTATGTCAATAGTTTTGAATATTTTGAAGGCAGCCAACATTTGATAAGCATGCAGTGGGCTATCCCATGGATTTCTTCTTGCAGTGGCAAATAGTTTAACTCACTTTTGCTGACTAAGCAGTTGGTTTTATATATGGTTTCCAGTAGTACCTTATAAATGACTTTAATTTACAGTGCATTACATGTCTATGCCTCTAAATCCCCGTGCAATAATTTGTATCCTTTCCCTTGATAGTTTATTTGTTTGTAATTTTTTTTAAGGTAACTTCTTGATAATCCAATCCAACAACTTCTTTCCATTGCTTTTGAATAATTAATCTTCAGGCATTTTTTATTCAAATTATCATAGGTACTTATGATTAGGTACCTAACTCTTTTTAATCTGGGTAACACAAACAGTATTATTCTTACACTTCCTTGGGGGAAAAAAAGCACCACAAAAATGTATTTCTTTACATAAATACAAAACCGAACATCTAATTGGATTTGCTAGTGTAGCTGGAAAATGATCTGCATGTACTATAAATGGGGCACATATCTCAGATTCTTGCACTTTAGCTGGAGCTTCACAGTGCCTTAATACTGTATAAATATCAGTGTAAAAAAGGTTTTAGTTCAAAACAATAGAGTTTCATCTTAATCAAATCTTTACATGGGTTTTTAGTATTCAAAACTCCACAATATGTTGCCTGGAATTTAGATTCATAAGAGAACATTTATGTAAAGAAAACTTTGTGCAAAAACCCAAAAGGAACACGTCTAAGTAAATCTGCCTTGATGTCCCTTCAGTTTGTTCATGATGGATAACTGAGCGTGTGAAACAGGATCTGAACTTTCCTTGCCTGTCAATGGGACAGGAAAAAGCTCCTTAGGGAGACAATCTCAGTGGTTTGTGGAACAGTGAGGTTTGTATTTGGATACTGAGATTTCCTACTCGTCAATTGAAAGAGGTGCATCGAAGTGAAAGGTTAGAAAAGGACAAACCCTATGATGGTCATGTTTTAAGAAGGAACTTTGTCTTCACAATGTCAGAACTCACAGTAGAGCATGTCACATAATGGGCATGGAACTTCCAATAGATTTATAATATAATAAAATATATTTGAAAGATAAGTCAATCCTGCCAATTTGTTAATGGAATATTTTACATCTAATTTTCCACACCGGACTCTAATGTCATTTCCTATCACTTCAAAGATGAAAAATAGTTGCTTTGCCCTCACTATTTGATGAAAAGGATTTTTTAAAAATTACAATGTTCAGTAACACATACTAAATGTTTTCTAGCTGTTAGTGTGATAGGGAGTTTTTGAAGAATCTGCTTTGTTTGAGAATTATAAAAATTCTGTATGTATGTATCCAACTGCAGGCCAAGTTTGTTATAGTCTTTTAAGCCTTGTGAAATGAATCTACTGTCTTGCACAGTAGCTAAATACCAGATATATTAAGCTCATGCCACATCTTTAATCTTCTATTAAAATCCTCACAAAGCTATAAAATGAAATTAATGAAACAAATTAATGGGCATAATTCAGTCCATTAAATTTGCCCTTTTAGCCTGTGTAAATAGAAATTTGCCGATTTTTATGGCAGTAGTTTCTAAACTCTAATGGGTGGATGTAACCTCTTTGTAATGTTTGACATTTTATGTATTCAACTGTTTTACCCTTCTTTCTTTTATTGCTGTAGTGACTTTTTCCCCTGTTGAAGCTATCATTGGAACATGAAATTTCTTTCTGAATTACCTTACTATCTTCAAAGCATGTAATTCTGAGTGCAGAAAGCTCTTCCTTTATCTGTGCAAGCAGAAATTGAGCAGAAGTTTATGGCTGCTTCTGTAAGGTCATCAGCACACTAAAGTTCAAAGCATGTGAGCAGGCATCCTAATAAACGTGGAAGGTTTAAATAAGGAAACAGTTTTTGTAGGTTGTTCGTAGTCCCTTAGAGGCAGATTTTGTTCATTTTTTTTCCATTCCAAAGCAATACCTGGCATCCAGAAATTCATTTAAGGCCTCTCAATTCTCTGAATACTTGGCATTTTTCCATGTTTAGATTCAGATTTTAGGATGTGAAAAAGGTAGGCCTGTTGTGATCACCAATAAGTGGCAACTTCTGTGACCTTGGCTTTTGTATATTGTGGATAGTAAAAAATTCAAAAGTAATTATGGGAAAATTTGACTCATCATTTATGGTCCCTACATGCCCAGTCATCATGAATAAGTCGGGAGAGGAAAGACAAATATGCAGAAGGTCAATTAAAACATCACTGTGTCAGTTAGAAACAAATAAGATCATAAAGAATTCTATTAAAAAAAAATTTTAGGATAGACGTGTTTCCTAAATTTCTGGTAATATATTTTTCTCATTTTTTCGCCTCTATTCTTTTGGTGTCCCAGGTCTTGGGTAACATTTCCTTATGTGCTGTTTAATTCATTCTTACTTTCTTAAAAAACTGTCCTGATTCAGTATAAATGGATATAAGTCATAGGTGATAATTGAAAATTGACAATAAGTTTGATGTTTTACCAGTCATCTACCTTCACTTTTGTTTTTTGGATGGCTTTACTCTTTATCCTTCAAAAAAGGACACAGGATCTTACTGGCTGTAACTGCAGTTGTGCAATACACATTGAGACAGTTTTTCCACATTCCTGCTGCTTTTTGTATTTCTCACATAAATACAGAAGCACCTAGGCATATGTGCCTGCAGGATTGCTTCTCACTGAGATGTAACAAACGGGAAAATTTCTGTTCAGGTAGGCCTTGTGTTTTCTCTAGTGATGTCACTTCACTTTAAAGTAGGTTAGTGACACTGGGAATAGGAAAGGAAAGTTCAGTTTGTGTCTGTTTTCTCTTCTGAGTCTACTGAAAGTGCTCTCCCAGCAATGTGGGTATTCTCTCTGGTCAGTTCATCAGAAGTAGCTGAGTCAGATATCATAAAATAACTAACCCACATGCACTTGCTAAAAGCTCAGGCACATCATACTCATTGTTTAATTTCTTTAATAGCTACAGGTTTATTGTAGCAATAAAATATGCTGTAGCTGTAGCATGTCAAGTCAAAAACACTGTTCCTTCTTCATAAAGAGGCTGTTCAGAGATTATCAAACTATCAAGACATTAGATGACTCTGTGTTAGTGAAAAGACTGAGAGTTTTCATCTACAGCTGCAGAATTTTCCCTGGAGAAAATTCTGGTTCGGTGAGCTGCATGTATGTATCTACATTTTAATTGAACGTCAAGAAGTTGGAGTCCTGGCTCCACTGAAATTTCACTGAATTACTATTTGAACTGATACAGCTGATGTCAATAGTCATTTTCAAACTGCTGAATCTGAAGGAGGGCAAGAGATTAGTGTTAAGTGAGAAGTTACTAATGTAACCCTCATGGGCATAGCTGAGAATGTTAGCACTGGAGGAGTGGATCACAAAAGAAAATGATTCTCAGAAAAAGTGTTTATGATTGGAACTGAGACCAAAGAAAATGTTACATAAAAAAACTTGCAAGTGGTCATTCAAAATCAGGAGAGCAAGTCAGAGTAGAGGATGGCACCAGAGAGAGTAGTAGCTCAGGAGAGATGTCTGAGAAAGAATCTTGTTGATGGGAGATTTTGCACTGCTAGCTAAGGTTATTAAATCAGAAACTAGAGAAATCCTGAGAGAAGAAAAGCATGTGATTGATGTGAGTTAAAATATTTTGAAGAAAATAAAACATTGTTGAATAACATTGATTGTGCAGGGGAAATAAACCATATCCATGAAAAGCTGAAGTAACATCTCCCACAGAAAGGGTCAAAAATACATATTTCAAAAGTGGATGATATGCTAAAAGAACTTAAAATTGGGGAGGGTACAGGGAAGAAAACTGGACAGTGACCTTCCAGTTGGATGAGACTGACATAGTGCAAAGGAAAGATGTCTGGAAGGAGTGTAGGAATTACCCAACAATTTCTGTAGTGTTGCGTGTCAGCTTGTTAAAGGCTGGCAAGGATTTAAAAGAAAGCAGTCAGTAGAGAGGGTAAGGCATGAAAGCCTCATAAATGAGTGGAGGGCAAATTGTATGACTGGGATTTATAACACGGAGATTGAGAGACTCCCTTGCTGCTCTCAGAGATACTTATTGTGGTGGGAAAGATTGAGTATGAATATATAAAGAGGTGTTGAAGATGAAATCAATACCAGAAGAAGAGGTTAAAGAGTAGTTTAATTATCACAATCAGAAGCCATTAATAGATTTTCAGGAGTAATGCTTGAGTGATTTGTCTAATAGATGAGTGATGGTTTGGAAAATATTTTAAGATTAAAATTCTCAGAATGATTTGGTTTTCCTTAAACATTAATAATCTAGCCGCAACATAGTTACTTCTCTTTCAACAGTGCTTGAGTAATTTCTCCTTTAAATCCTTCGTTAGCCCTGCCCAAACACCACTTTAATCTCATTTCTTGCCCTGAATCTCACTTCATCTTTTCCCTCTTTTTCTTCCCACAGCTGCACGACTCTGTACCCTTCTTTCCACTCACATATTACCTGCTAAGTCTGCAACATTTTAATTTCATCACGCATTTGATCTTCCCAACCCACTGCCATTCCCTGTTTCCTTGGGACTGTGCAACACCAACTAGAAAGGGAATGAAAGGTAAAGGGTGTCAGAGGTGCAGCTCTGCTTTGAGTGGTGTGTTTCTGCTCCCATACGGATGAGTTTCTCTCAAGGACTCTGTTACAGGAAAGTCTAATAGGGTAAAAGGTTAAAAGGCAGTGATACCCAGTAGTTTGTTGTATGCCAGTTCTTCAGTGCTGCACTAAGTTTTGGGGCACTGTTTCAGTGCTGAGATGCTGCCCTGGAAAAGACTACAGCTACCCCAGGTGCCAACACTTGTGTGGCTGGTACCTTCCCCAAATCTGTTTTCTCAAAGTTATGTGCCATGTTTCTGCTCAAAATGCTGAGTTTACATTTGCACAGCATGTTTGCTAGCAGATGCTTGTTTTTTGAGATTTTCCAAAGCCTGCATTTTCAGCTGTGCTGTGGAATCAGCTGAACATATGTTCCCCAGCTGAAGCTCTCTGTGGCAGGGCCATGTGGGACTGTGCAAGAGGGAGCAGGCAGAGCTCATGGCAGAGCTTGTTCCAGGTGAGGAGAGGAAAGTGATCTCAGGTCATGTATAGGAACCGTGTCCTGGGAGGTGGCTGCAGAACAGCTCCCTGTACACTCTCAGCTTTTACTTTGTTGGCCCGGTTCACGTCTGCCCTGAGTGTGCTCAGCAGCCCACTCTGTTCTGAGAGTCCTGACCCACAGGCGGCCTTTCCTTGTGCCGCGCACTGGAACGCAGACCTTGCAGTTCTGCAAAACAGAGCAGTGGAACTAACAGAACAGACCTGTCTGAGCCCCCAGCTGCCACTGGAGAGCCAGTGTCCTGTTAAGGGAAGAGCAAGGATGACATTCCAAAGCCAGCATCCCATTAAGGGAAGAGCAGGGATGACTCTTCACGATTTACTATGATCCTTTTTGCTTGATAGTTTTTTTAAAATTGATTGTGTTTCTTCTCCATCTAATTTTCCTGTTTACTCATATTGCACATTTGATGACCTTTCGAATTTATTCAGTGATTACAGTTCCTTTCCATCTGAAACACGTTCTATTCCTTTCTTAGGGCATTCCTCATTTTATGAAAAACGATAACAATATATATTTTCTGTGTGCTGTAATCACTGGCCACACAGACACCTCAAAGAAACTGACAAAAAAGCAACAAAATGGTAATTTATGCTATGAATGTGTCAGCTGCTATAATCTAGGAGATACTACACAAGCACCAAGAAGCTTCAGCTTCTTGGATATTAAAAATATTCATTTTTAAACCTGGACTTTACAAAAATCTCTTTTGCTAAAGTTTTGAAATTTTAGGATTTGTTGTTGTTGTTGTAATATTTTTGTTTGTTGATTTGTTGGGGGTTTTTTTAAAATTTGACAGTAGAACTGAAATATCATAAAAAAATCTATTCCTGCAAGATTTTGGTCCCAGTCTTAAAATTGTGTATTTTACCATTTATGTTATAAATTTAATGGACCTTGTGGTTCCACCACCTCTTTTTAGGCACATTTTCCCTGACTTCCACTAGTAACTCACATTTCCTTCTACTTCTTTATAGAGGATCTGCATAAAAACATGTCTCAACCAGACTCTGAAGCCCTGGGCCCATAAATACTGAGAACTTTTTAGACGGCTAATTCCTTCATTTCTCCCATGTCATAATTGCTTTGCTCATTAAGAGATTGCTGCGTTAAATTTATATTTGTATTTTTTTACATCTTATATTTGAAAACATGAATGTATAATGTCTCCCTGGAACTCTGCACCATTATGATGAAAGATACAAGTGGAGTCTAAGACAGACATGTTTAATTAGTGAGAAAACTTGACATTTTCAGTGTTTAGATTAGACAGGGAAAAAGCCAAGAGCAAAAAAAGTGATTTGGGGTGATTTTTTTTTCAGATTGCTGTCAGAAAATAATTGTTTTAACACAAATCAAAATGAAACTTTTCAACTTTTGTAGTGTATAAACAGCCATCCGAGTTAAGATTCAATGCTTAATCACAAATTTAAATATTCCAATTCCTACCTAAGTAGGAGGAAATATCATATCATTTTTGAGTGATAACCACTCAAATTCTGTAAGTGGCAATGGAAGACCTGTTTTTTCATTAATAAAAATATCTCTTGGTAGATCATTAGGGTGGGTGGTCAAGTTTTGGGTTCAACTGCTGGGGTCATTTTTTTCTCAGCTGACAATGGAATTTTCAATCTTTGGAAGTCAGTTATTCTTTGATGAGTAATGAGTGATTCAGTAGAAAGAAGCAGGAATTGTTCAATTTCACACAGCCTTCTAATTCAGGGTTAGAGGATGAAACAGAAGAACCTACAGAATCTGGGAGCTAGGGCCCTTAGGATTTAGCTGGGGCCAACTTTCTCATCTGTGAAGTTGTGTTTTTCATTATATCTGACATTTTTTGAGGGTGAGTTTTGTTACAGATTATTAGCCTATGGCACTGGGCTGGGAAGATGAGAGACTTCACTGAGATACAGAACACATAAAAAAAGAGTGAACAATTGAAATTACAGGGTTATTGTTATCTTGTTGTCAAGGTAGCTTGAGGTTGGTTTTGCACTGAGAGGAATTCAGCTTGCTTTTATGTGTGATACTATGAAATGAATTCAGTGCCTAGTATGCCCCAATACTAATTATAAAACTTTCTGAAACAAAGAGTAAACCCAAACCAACTCTTTCTAGCTTTCTTTCACTGTTTAACTCTTCTCATGCATCTCTGAAACCGCTGTATTGATTTACACAATGAAGGGGTTTAAATGTGATTGATTACCTGCATCCTCATCTGTCCTGGGTTATGTATATTCATGGAAGGAACAGAAGAGAACTTTGCATCAGAGCATTACCTCAGGGATTTTATTTAGGGTGTTTAGGAGTAAATCCTGAATTCACTGCCAGTAGCTTAGAAGGGAATAAGACTATGTCAGCAAGGAACTAATAACTTTCTGGGTAGCTGCTGTGCAACTAATCAGGTAAGAAACATATCACAGTCATCAAATATTACCAGCTTATTAAATGAAGGGGAAGAAAGGAAATTTTCTTGGTGAATTTAGGGAGAACCTTCTGAGAAGCCTGGAGACATCTTTGTTCAGCCTTCCTTGGTACATGCAGGGGATTAAGCCAGTGAGCAGATGTTCTCTGAAGAACATGTGCGGTCAACAGACACAGAAGTTATCAAAATTATATTGGCAAATAATGTTTGGAAAAAAATTAGAATGTAGTACAGCTTTTATATACTCAAGGCACTGTGTTTAGGCAGGATTACAGGATGGGGGCAAATGGCTGGGTGGAAGTTTGCATCCGAAGGCTGGATAATGTGAGTTACCAGAAGTCATGAGTGCAGCAGGTGTCCTGTGACAAGGATTAGCAGATGCAGAATGAGGACTCAAACCCCAGTATTCTGCTGTGCTTGTAGTTAAGACCTCACCTTCAGTACTATGCCTACTTTTAGCTCCTACAAGTTGAAAAAATAAGTATGAGCCTCCAAAAGTATTTTTACATATTTAAAGGTATGTCTCAAACATCAGTTCTTCCTGTAAAGTTGAATAACTCAACTGTCTCAGCTCCCTCACAGTTGTGTTTATTGGATCTCTAATCTGCTTTTATCCTCTGAACTAAGTCTTTAAATACGTATTTTTAAAAGATCTGTAAGAGGAAGGAAGCAATCTAGGTTCATTGTCAATGACAATTGAACAAGCAGTTTTGGATTTAACCTGCAATAGGGAAAATTAAGATTAGTTAGCAGGAAAAAAGGCTTTTAGAGGTAATGGTAGCAATGCATTGGAATAGATTGCCTGGAGAGATTTTGGAGTCCTTGTAATTGGAAGTTTTTAAAAAGATGGTCTAGACAAATATCTGTCAAGATTAATATGTTTGATCTTGCCTTGGAACAGAGGATAGATGAAATGACCTCTTGAGGTCCCTTCCAGCCCTGTTATGAATCTATAAAATAATGTTTTAGCTCCCAGGGGAGAAAAGAACTATCCAAGCACAGAGAATCTGCTACAAATGACCTTTGATATTTTTATTGACAAAAATTCAGAAGCTATCTCAGTATTTAGCCAGTAATGAAATAAAATTATCCAAACTAACATTAATCTCTAGTTTCTTCAATCGGAATCCTATATGAACACATTTCTTGGTTAAATCTGTATCTCCTGTCACTTAAGACTTGTTGTAGAAAATAAAATTGGAATTCTGTTTGCAGAGTGAAGACCTTAATTTGAAAAGTTAAATAACATATTTGTTATCCCACTGCCATGGAACTTCTGTTCTCTCCAAGGCAAGCTTGTCAAGGAAATACACTGATAAACTTGACTCAGTCTGGAAAATGACCTTATACAGAACACCGTATGACTTATTTGTGAAAAGATCAATGTCCTCACTTCTTCAGAGACAGCTGGAATTTAACTTTAAAAGGAGTTTGCTTATAAGGCTCTGCTCACTAAGAAAGCTAATTTCTTTCTGGAGTTCTCTAGTGTAAGGCTTTTCAACCTTTTTCAGTTATAAAAATTCCTTGGAAGACATTGACTATAGAATAGTAATGCTAAGGTTCTAAATCAAAAGTCTGGTGGTAAGAGATCTGCGACAATAACGGGCAGAAACCCCAGCCTGAGCTCACAGGTATCTGCAGCCACAGACCAAACCTCCTGCTGCAGATCTGTAGTGTAAGAGGCAAAACTGTCTGTAACTCACTATAGGAAAAGGGCAAGATCTTCTGACAACAGCCTTAAAGACACCTTTTTATTTACCTTGTAGATGAGTCTTCTATGGGAACTATTATTACAATATAAGGGAAATAATAAAAGTGAAAAGTTTCTATAGAAGAACAAGATATTTCAAACTGGAAGAGATCCCTGGTGATCTCTAGTTCAGCCTCCTCCTCAAAGCAGTGTTAACCCTGTCAGACCAGGTTTCCCAGGTCTTTACCCACAGGTGTCCTCAAAATTTCTGAGGACATGAGATTGCCCAGCCCCTCTGGGCCAGCTCTTCCCCCATTTGACTTTTCTCTTGTTTTTGTGAGTCTTTGCCATCTTTAGACCCCCTCACCCTTTCAAGGGTGAAGGAAGATTTTTTTTCCCAGCAATTAGTGTCTGTAGAACACCAGCAAGAGTAGTTCTCAGTGTACTTTGGAATCATTAATCTTTGTTAACAAAGTATAATGCTTAGTTGCCTTTGAGTATTTGAGAACCTTTGGTGAAAACTGTATTTATATTAATTAAGATGTTTCTCACACAAATAAAGATATTTTACTCTTGCATAAGCAAACAAAAAAAAAAAGTCCTATCCCTTTTTACATCTGAAATATTCAAAACTGGAAAAATATTAGCTCAAGGACTAATTTAATAAGAAAATGCAAGTACAATTATCTCTCACTGAATTAAAGAACATTGAGATTATCAAAAAGAATAATCTACTATGTTGAAAAAAGTCTTATACATTCATTCCATTGAAAAGAGTTGTGTAATTGATTTCATTGCTTTCAAATAAGTTGGTTCTGGAAATACAATTAGGTATCAGAATGCAGAAAAAAATTAGCTTATTTTATGTCATCAAAATAGAAAACAACAAAGAATTGAGTACACTCCCCATACATGTGAAAAGCTTTTTCTAAACAACTAAATTAATTCATCTTTACCAGGAAGTAACAGAGATAAATAGTTCTTCTATCTTCAAAGAAGACAACTTTTCAATAACTAATATTCTTGAAAGAAAATTGATTAGAATTCTTTTTCAAATAATATAATATAATTTTGGAGAATATTCCTTTTTCTGAGTAATTTGCATAAAATATTAAATTAAAGCAAATTAATAAGAAAATCTCTCTTAAATTCTGATCCAGTGTTCTTATCAGTCAATAGTTTAAATGAAGATGCAGTGAATAAACACATGCAAATCATACACAAGCTGCTAAACAGCAAAACAATTACAGAATGGGATAGGGAGGGAAGTGGAGCAGGATGCAGGAACTGCAGTCTAAGTGTAAGATGATGCCCAGTGCTCAATTCTGCTTTGAATATTATTGTTACAACTATATAGTAACACAGAAAAGCATGAAATGCACACAAAAGGAGGTTTGCTGTTTAAGAATCAAGCCTGGAAAATTGCAGGACGGTACAGTTCACCTGGTGGGGCTGAAGACAAGCTGTTCCAGGGAGCTCTTCATATGTGTAAGGGTCAAGATCTCTCACTGAAGATGGTTAAGGCTTTAAACTGCAGATATACAGGGCCTGATGAGTGGCTTCTCTCAACTGCTCACATTGTTTTGTAAATATTTTCATGTTTGGTAGAATTCTTCCAATGTTTTTGTAAATCACTTGATTGAACTTGTGTCTTCCTACAACAGTGGGAGAAGTGTCCTATTTGCTGCCAACTCAGTGCTGACAGCGTGCTCACTGCTGCACAAATGGTAAAAGACTTTTGTCCTTATTTATTCATTGGCAACAGTTTGAAGCAAAACTGTTAACCCCCTCTTGGGACACTTGACAGGGTTTTTCCATCACATAAAACATGTTCTGAAAGCAGCAAAATGTTTTCTTGCCAGCTGAAACTGATGTAATATGCTGCTCTCAATTTGTTTTGCCCTAATTCTTAAACCATGTAAAATTTGTTACCTTTGATAGCAGTCTCAGCTAGCTCTTTAAGAATATCTTAGAACAGGGCTTAACATGTTATGTGCTACTACTTCAGTTTATATCCTCTGTAATACAGATGAGCTTTTAAATTATTTATTATGGGCAATGTTACTTAGAATAATATGAATCAAAATGGCAGATTTTGGTAAATAAAGAGACCATATTTCTGTTTCTTAGGAATCGCATGAATGCATGTTGTCTTGCTTATTTTGACAGAGAGGGGAGAAGGAGAGGTTAAATGACTTTGCTATGGAGATCAATGAGACTGTTGAGCAGCACTCACCTCACAAGGCTTCAGGTGCACTCACATATGTGATTAACTCTCACAATAAAATAAGGCATTTGGAAGAATATTCAGTGCCCTTAAAAATTAAATCTGCTTTGATTGCAGCTCTAGTAATAACTTGAACAATAATATCAAGTAGAAGAGGAGAACCTGCAGGAATCCTCTCAATTTACACTTATATTTTCCTCTCTGTTATTTTTGTCTATGTCCTCAGGCTGAGTGTGAGAAAATGGCCAGTTTTCAGGAGCTCTGAGGGCTTTTTCTATTTGATAAACAGACAAATCAATGGGGAGGCACTCTTACATCTTGCAGTTCTTTGTCTTTACACAATAACAGTTTTTAATTTCTCTGTAAATAACTTTTGAGATAAACAAATATGTGTGTGTATGCATCCCCACTTTTTTTTTCTCCTCTGCTTCTCTAAAAATCTGAAAATGGGGAGATTTGTTTGTACAATACAATAGTATAAATCAGTATCAAATCTAACGGTATCAATGAATATCAAGCAGCATTAGGAGGCTGCAGATTAGGATTGCAAAGTCAACAGCTGATTTCATAATTAACAAAAAAGTTCAAGGAACAAGGAGTTTTTATTTCTTCTCTTTGCCTCAAAGTGGACTGTTGCTCCAGTTGTTCATGATAGACAAAAGAATGCCAAAACACACCTCATTCAGGATCTTTGCTCATCTGACAGAAGCTGACATATGTAGGGTAAGGATTTCCTCCTCTGTGACATTTCTAGGTGTGTAGGACACGAGACAAGCATGAGCTAAGACAGCTTTTGCAATCAAACCCTGTAGCTTGATGAATGCTTGGCATTTGGGTCTATTGATCAGTGACACAAGAACAAGGAAAAAAGGCATTAAGATACATTGTTGTTGAAGTTATACAGAGGTTTCTATTTTCCTTCTGATAGTGCTATTTAAGAAGAAAATTTATACAATGAAATGAAGAAAATGCTTGTAAAGGTATAGCTTATTAAAAAGAAAATTTAAAGAAATTGTGCTCTTGAGTTGCTCTACAAAAAAAGTTTTAAAAACTTTTAAAATGTCAATAACCCAAAATGTCAGTACTGAGCCAGGGTGAGGAAAAAGCCTCTTTTTGATAGCAGTCCATATTTGGGCTACCTGCATTTTGGAACACAAGAATACTTGTTAGCTGGGGTAAATATTTCAGTCATTTGCCATAAATTCCGAAATGTTGCTTGCAAAATTAACCTATAGGTGCTGAGACCCTCAGTATTATTTAGTGTACACTGAGATCTACATCTGGAGCAGTTATTCTTTGGCACTTATTGTTATACACATGGTAGGTGATTTTCCTCTTAAAAAAATATTACCCTGAAGCATGTATGTACAGTATAATCTCTATATAAACTGCTAAGTTTTTCTGCTTCCTGGCAGAAATACCTTTAAGTGTTTCAGTTGTATGATTATGATTTTCTTATCATTCCCAGCCAACACCTGGGAAATGAGAGAGAGGAACAAAATGAGGGAGATTTTATGTGCTTTTTTCTATACTTCACTGCTTTTTTGCTGACATAGATGAGATCAACCAAACTGAAAAAAAAATCTTTCTCTCAGCAGCATAGAACACTGATATTTTCTCCTCTCTTTATCAAAGTTGAAACCTTTTATGCACTTGTGTGTGCAACAAGAAATGTTTATTATAGAACAGTTATGTATTATAGTAGCACTTCATATTAATGGATAGTTCACCTGCTGTACGTTAGACCCACACAGGTGCAACAACTTATAACTGTTCAAATGTTCACAATTTGGGATTTTCTTTTCTGTCTGTAATTAACTAAAAGAAGTAAAGTTCTTATAACTTTGGGAAAATTAGAAAAAAGGTTGCCATGTTCTAAGGTTTGCAGCAAACATAGTAATGAAACTTGATATTGAAATATTCCTTGGAGAAAACTAGATTTTTGCTTAGTTTGAAAAAGGAAATATTGAAGGAATGGTTTTGTGTTTTGTAGTGACTGCAAAAAAAACCTGCTGAAAAATAAGCACACACATCTTTCCCACATTCTGGAATTTTGGCATTTCCCAGCTAAAGTTAGAATTGGTGTTGGTTTTTGTTTGTTTGAGGTAGTAGTATACTAAGCAATAATTAAGATTAGGTAACTGAGCAACTCAGAATATGAGAGAAACACATGAGACAAAGAGGCATCAATTTTTCTAATCCTTAATTGTAGCCTATGCTTTGATTGATGACATGTAAGAAATTAGTGCCTTACAGGGTATAATTTCTGAACACCTAAGAGGTTATACATTTATTTGATTTAAAATTAAGTCTCATGAGTTGCTTTATTTGATATCACAAAAATTATGAAATAAATAGGAATGTTTTTTGCTCTTTACTCCAAAACAGGTAATATAAACATCTTTAAATATAACTTTGTGCTTTGGGTTTGAAATACTGGTACCTGAATATACAAACACACACATGAAACCATGGCAGTGATGAATGCACAGCCTTGCACTATCTTGAGGCCCAGAAAAGGGAAAATATACTTATTGAATAAAAAGATTACAGTGTTAGTGTGAGCTACACATGGGAATCAACTCCTGGAAATGGAATGTTATACTCCTACATAGTTCTGTTTTCCTTTGTAACCTAAAGGAGTGAACTTTGGTTCAGTGTAAGTACATTTTCAGTTGAAAATATACTAGAGGTTTAAAGCTCTGTGCAACTTCCATTTGAAATAAATCATGTAATGTGCTAAAGTTGTTCAAATTACACACTGAACATAAAACAAGGCTAAATTCTAATGCTTGCTGTAATCCATAAATGATACTGTGTAATTATTTCACCACATTACTGAGGATAAATTTAGTCCTATGCACTTGCATACCAAGTGTATACATCCATGACTTTAGTGGATACATTTAGTGTACATCTTAAGTATTGAGCGAAATATTGCAATCTCACTCCTTTTGAACAGTACCTTAACTCTTCCTCATACTTTCTGTCCTTCCATTGGTTTGACCATTTTCTTGTTAGTAGACTGCGTTTGCCACAGTGCTGGCTTTATGTGCCAAAGGCAAGGGGTGCCCGTGTATTGCTCAAGGCAAGACTCTCAATTCACATTGTTCTGGAACTTCAGCTTTATCCTACCTGATTTGGGGAATTCACAGAAAATATTTAGGTGAGAAATGAATGTACTGCTGACAGACTGTAGATCTGCTAGTTGTGTAGAATAGCTTGCCCGTGTCCTGCTTTATGAAAGGAATCTTAATGTAAATAGAAATGAAGTTTTCAATTCTAAAATGGATCATAGATTTTAAAATAGTATTTCTCTAGTTCATTTTTCCTGTAACAAAACTTATGCAGAATTAAGCATTTTTCTGGGTATTTTTTTCACTGTGGAAAATAATTTCTTTGTGTTCTGTATGTACATCACAGAGTCATGGAATGGCTGGGGTTGGAAGGGACCTTAAAACTGATCCAGCTCCAACCCCCTGCCGTGGACAGGGACACCTTCCACTAGACCAGGTTACTCAAATCCATCCTGGTCTTGAGCACTTCCAGAGACAGGGCAGTCACAGCTTCTCTGGGCACTCCGTGCCAGGGCCTCACCACCCTCCCAGTGTTTCTGTGGGGGAGTTGTCTAAGAAGCTTATTCAAAATGCAGTAACTCAGCATCTCACTTCTACACAGTCAGTGTTGCCTCCTGCACTCCCTTTGGAGCATATGGCTCCTGCAACAATATTGACTCTTGTCTACAAATCACACAACAAAGGCAGAACTGTGAAGAACTGCAGATGATGAAAAACTAGAATTCCCATTTTGCAATTCAGCCTGTGTCCTATTTTCTCTTTTTATTTTGCCCTGCTTCAATAATTAATGTGGAACTATTTAGGAGATATCTGTGGAAGCATATTCAACATCATATAATTACAGGAAAATTATGATTCAAATATCATATATTTTCTATACAAAACATAGAATGATTGGCAATATTGTACTAATCGCAGCTTATTGGTCATCATAATGGGTTTGTGGGCATTACCTTCTTCTGGAGGTTTTTTTTTGTGGGGGGAGTTGAATTTTTAATTTTTTAATTTTTTTTTAATTTGAATTTTTTAATCAAACAGTATGAAATTTCTCCAGTTCTCTGGGAAATTGTTGCTTGATTCTGAAGTTGCAAAGTGATACAGAGATTAATAAGTTTGTCATTAACAGAGTTTTATTGGCTTGAGGACAAGCAGACTTCTATTCTCATGTGGAAGGGGCACTGCTGACAGCAGGGCAGAGTCAGAGCCCACAACACACAAAGATACCTTCTGGAGCAAAGCATATAAACGGTTGTTATGAGAGCTGAGCTATAAAAAGGCTGAGTGAAATATGGCATCACTAAAATGCATAGCAAAACCCAGTGTGATTTCCATGCTGCCAGAATTTCATTTTAATTCAGCAGAAGTTTCTAGAATGAGAGAAAAGGTCAGACACACAAACATGCATAAAGCATGAATATAATAGATTTTAGTCAAAACTTACTTTTATTGACCTGATATTTCCTAAATTTTAACGTGGACATGACTGCTGTCCTCAGAAAGTCTTGTTTGAAATAAGATTTAGAAAATGTTGATACCTTTCTATAACTAATCAGAAATAAGTTATAAATCTGTGGAAAGTTAAACTGAAAACTGTAAGACAAATTTGAAAGATTTCTAAATGAATGCCTAAATTTGGAGTCAATACTGTTACTTTAAGAGCAGCAGTTCGGATCTTCTGATGTCAAAACAAACAAGAGAAACCCTTAAATATACATTGCTGCAAGTCATTTTACTAGTTGGTTCTTCTAGCACACAACGTGAGAAAGAATAGTCAAGGAACAGGTAGCTCCTGGATTAATTACATCTAACATTTACTTTTTCTGTAAATTAACCTCTGTGTTAATGTATGTTTTAAGAGTTCACTAATATAAACCTGATGATATCCAGAATGCTACAGTTGGTTTAACATCATTGTTCTCTTTCCAATCAAAGGGAGAACAACAGAAAATAAAAGTTAGTCTTTTGCTTTATAACAGGCAAATCATTTTTATAGAATATACTGATGTTTCTTAAATGTTGACTTCTAATTTTTTCAGTATCTACAAATACCTAACAAAATTAAAATTGTCCAAAAAAGCAGTTGCTTGGGAGTAGAATAAAATACCTTCACCATCTGAGGCATTATGAAATTTCTAGGGAGTTATCAGAAAGTTATGGGACCATTCAGTCTTTGTATCTTTACTGGACTAATTCAGATGTATCTGCACACAGAGGTCGTATTGGTTCCACTGGGATTTGCCATTTTGTTCTGTATTATTGCTGACACCAAAGTTAAAGCTACATAAGCTCTTCAAAGCAGACAGGGCTTTTGCTTGTGTGGTTCTTGCCATTTATTTGATCTTCTGATGAATCTTCTGATCATAAACCTAAGTGTTCCCATCAGGCACACAGTTATAAGTGAGTCTAAAATGATTCTCACAAACAATTGCAAGAGCATGTCAGTGACTTACTTGCCCACAGGAAAGTCAAAGCCAAATTGTTCCTTAGATGGAATCCAACAGAGCTGAAGGAATTGAAATGTTCAGAGTGAGATCTACAAATCCCCATTTCATTTTCATGAGTATTATGAAGATTCCTTTGACCCTTATTGAGGTATTTCTGAGAGTACTTTATCCTGCAGAGCACTCTGTGGGTCTCACCTGCTCTGACATACAGAGCATGCTGGAAAGAACCAGCCTTCAGAAGGCTTAGGCTGTTTTGTAGATGTATCTTACCAAACACTTGCCTTGCTGCCACAAGGAACACCGTATTAGTTACCCTTTTCCGTAGGTGTTTATCCTATCTGTTCATGATTTTGGTTTATGTAAAGGTAAGGGAAAAATAAATAAGCAAACCTGAACAAACATTTCTGAAAATTATTGAATTCTTAAAAATTATCCCAATCTTTTATTCAACAGACAGCTTCCAAACCTGCTTGTCTCTTGAGCTTTGCTTACTGAAACCCTGCCAGGGTCAATGTGACATCTTCCTACAAGAAGCTTTCTTCTATATATGTGAAAAAAGAAAGACTTAGTACTTTTCTTGCTTATTTTATGATAATTGCCACCAGCACAGGAAAAAAAAAAAAGAGTAAAATTATGGATTTCTAAATGTACATCTTCCAGTAAAGTGGAGATAGCAGAGATGATTGTGAGAACAGAGATGGGAACAAACACTCACCAGGTTCAAAAGAAAGAAAACACACAAATGAGTCACTTCATTCTAGTCTTGCGTCAGGCAACACAGGAGGTACTGAATCCCTCTCTCTATTTCTCTTCTTTTAAAAAAATTTTCCCTGAAGTCATTATAAAACACAACTGATGACTACCGGCAATTTTTATTCCGCATGCTGGTTTCCCAAGAAGGCTCAGATTTAGCACTCTGAATCTTATTTTTTTATGGAATGAAATATTGCTACTGTTTCCTACTTACAAAATAGAGAAACATGCCAGGATTTTAAAATATTTAGTCAGCTGGAACAGAGTAATGATAGGCTCTGTTTGCTGAAATCTTCTTAGATGCAAATACTAGTGATAGAAATAAAGTCACTTCCAACCTCTCTTTTTGTCTAATATTATCTTCATTTTTATTTGATCACTATTGCCATGGTTTCTGAGAAACAACCGAAATTAGAAATAAGAATACTCCAGAATCTACTCCTCTTCTGACCTTCTCAATGTTTATATTGCTGAATTAAAATCCTGAAGAGTTTTCTGGGAGGAGTGACAAGAGCCATATGGAGAGAAAGGCAAGCTGTAGAGGAAATCCTGTGCTTAGTTCTGAGCTAAAGTGTTCTCACTTCCAAAGAGCTCCTACAAAGTTTGATTTTTCCAACAAGTGAGAGGTGTGTCCCTCCGATCCTCACTTCTCAAGAAACAGCATTGTTGTACTCTGTTTTTTTCATCTTTAATTTTAAAGATAGGCAGAATTTCCCTCACTTGTTGTCATCATCTGAATATTTAGCACAGAGCTTCCTGTATGAATAGTGCCCTAACTATGTCTTTGAATTCCCAAATTGTGCTGTTCTTTCATTATTAACACTTACCTACACTTATTTACAGCTTCAAATTATAAAGTTCATTATGAAAGACTGAAAACAGTAAGGGCTCTCTACAGAAGATGATATAAACACTGCTGCAAAAATCCTCTTCAGGCTCAAAAACATTTTAGTACTTCACATCACTTGAACATGGATTGGAAGTAGGTCAGGCTTTTGTAATCTCATTTCTTTCAATTTGATTTGATCACAATAGAATGTCAAAAGAGGAGGGTCTCTGCAGGAGCAAGTTTTGATGAAGACTCAGGTAACAGAGAACTTGGGCTTTGCAAGTTGATTTCACACTAAATGCTTTGTGTACGGGGACTTCAGGACTCCTGTGCTGCTACAAAAGTCAAACTTCTTTTTGCTGAGGTTGTCATGTGCTGACAATGTTTGTAAGATATTTGGATAAATTATTTGAACAGGACATTGTATAGGGTTTCTTAGCTACCTACGAGGTGCTGATGGTTCTGTCCACATTCTTGAGCTTTAACACTTTTATTACACTTTTCCTCTCAAAATGCCTTGGTTTTGGTTACATTAGTCATGCCAAGTTACCATCACAGGTCTCATTTCATAGACAAGAAAACCAATGCAACAAAGCATGTTTAGTCTGACACCACACATTCTGTAATAAGGCAGCTCTACTGAAAATTAAACAGAGTGATAGTTTGTTAACCTTAAGAAAGTGATGTCAGTTCTGAGAAGACAGAATAAACTTGGGTTTTGTTAGGATTAGCAAAAATTCAATAGCAGGGCCAAATAAGGCTGTGTGAATTTCAGGCTCTGCTGAGATTCAGAGAAGGATTTGCTGGGTGATTACTGATGTGAATTGCCCTTCATTCTGCTGCCAGTGTAGTCTATAATGACCTGTGGGTCCTCTGTCTGGATAGGTAGAACAAATTCATGAGGCATCTTGCAGCTTCTCAAAAGACAGAAACCTTCCAAGCTGCTTTGCAGAAGGTGAAATCAAAAAGACAGAAATGTGGAAGGTTTTGAGCTGGTTTCTTTTCTTTGCTGACCAAAGATGACATCAGCATCAGGACATCAAAGCAGTTTGTTTAGTTGGTGCTGGTGACACTACGCTGTGCAGTACCTGAATGGAAGCTTTTCATTTAATGCTCCTCCACACTCGCAGCAGCAGAAGGAGACTATAATCTGTTAAGGCTAAACTCTTTTTTATTGCTTTCCGTTCACAATCAAATGATTTTATGTAGTAATTAAGGTCTTTTGAAAAAAATCATAACCATTAGCATATTGCTAATTTAAAAAGTGGTTCCTAAATAAATGCCTGTCATGCAGTGCACATGTTCCACTGTGCACTTCGGTTATGTTGATACTGCTGTTTCCATTTTTATTTCAGCTGAGTAGTTTACCCAAAAACTTGCTTTGTAATCAGGTAGATGGGAAAGGATATTTAGGCACATAAATTGCAGAACTGATTAAGGTGGATTTGCAGCAATCCACCTTCAGTCCCTAGGGGTTTTACTGTGTGAACCTCCTGGTCATTGCATATATAAAAACCTACAGACTTAGGTAGCTATCCACAGGCAGAGAGACCTAATTTTCATTTACCACCGTTGGTACATTTCTGGGGAATGTATTGCATCTGAGGCTTTTGGAAATGTGGGCCTTTATAATTTTAGGTTTATGTTTTTAAAGCTAATCAGGGGATATTGATGTCAAATTCTCTTTTAAATCCATTTACTTTTTTTGAAAAATCTCACCTTCAGCAACTATTGATTTTAATAGCTGAAATAAATAATTAGAGCAACACAACCAGTCAAAAATTTTCATGGAAGTTCTGTTTACTAACTTATCTTTTCTATGTAAATAGGACAGTACTGCTGTGACAAACCAATGGTATGCGACTTGCTATAGATAGAAAAAAATCTTACCTCTCAGAACCCTGTATTGTCATATTTTATTGCTTATTTCCCAGTGTAGGTTAGCACTTTAAGACAGACATTGCTAACATTAAAGCTAATATTATTTCAAAGATCCCTAGTTGCTTGATAACAGTCTGTGACCTTGCTGACCTCTGTGATAAATAAGACTCCTGAGCATCTCTTTTAATTTCATGTATTGAAAGGTAGAATCTCAAGTTAAATAGGGCAAAATTATTAATAAATTCCTTCAGAAATGTTAAAAGTAATAGAATCAAAGTAAATTCTAGCACCAGTTGGGCTTTACTATTGGAATAAAGGTCTGCATAATAATGTGCAAGCTTAGGGGAAACCTATGTACATGTCCTTTGTTGGACAGACTCAGAATGGGCCTTGAATTCTCCCCTGTGATTATTTTGATTTAACAGCAAAAAATTATCCCAATTCTAAAGCAATTTCTTACATTAAATTCTTTTAATTCCTAAATAAAACAGATTGTCAGGTTTTTTTGGGGATGTTACCATTGCTAACACAGATCTCGCTGCTTATTGAAGACACTTCTTTTTAGTTATTCCTTTGTGTCTAAAAGCATGCAGGTTTTATTAAATGTAAAATACTGAAAGGAACACAGAATTCATATTGCATAGCATGTCCTGCTGTGGCCTTGCTTTGCCAAAGAAATGTAGCAAAAATGTGCTGGTAATATCCTTTGTCTTCATTATAAGGATCTGTGTTACTACATTCTTTCTGATGTAAGGCCATTTACCTTGACTCCCAACTACATTTAATCTCATTACATTCACTGTCATTACGGCAACATCTTTATTCCACTTGAAAGACTTTAAAGCTCTGGAGGTTGATATTACAGTAAGGGCAGAATATGCTTTATTGAATAGGGTCCTGTGTAAATTCCAGATATGATCACGCCATCCATTTTTATGCGCCAGTTCACATGATTCTGGGTTAATGCAGCAATTGTGATTCTTCCAGTTAAATATAGGGTTGGAATATCAGACCATGAATAAGCATCTTAAATATTTTGATATTGAGAGGACCAAAAAAAGATGTATTAAGAGATCTTAATATAGATCTTGACTTAAAAAAGAACTGTACTTTTCCTGCAAAAGCTTCTTCAAAATGAAAACATGTATAAATACGAATGCTAGTGAAATATAAATGCTAATGTTAGAAATAAAAGTAAATTAATTCTGAGACAGCAAACGACATCACTGTAACTTATTCTTAGTATAGAACTCAGTATTTCAAGGATCATGTTGGGTTTTGTAATATTTATAACAAAATCTACAGGGCTGGGTTGAATAAGCCTTACCCACTAAAAAAAAATAAATCTAATTTAGGGTTCTTGTCAGGGGATCAGCACTACAATGGAAAATTTCACCCATAAAATGCTTTAGAAAACTAAAAAAGCCAGAGAGGCAGGGTTGGGATTTCCAAGTCTTGTACAGCTCATGAACAACCCATGGGGCTCTTAAAGGTGTCCCATTTCCAGGTGGCAGCAGGACTCCCAGTAAGGTGGTGGAACACAACAAACGACTGTCCCTGTCTCTCTGTCCAGCTCTCTTAGGCCTATAAAGTAGATTTCTGAAAATATTTCTTTGTTGTGGATTCCCCCTTTCACCTCCTGTATTCTTGTAGGTGGCCGTACAGAGCGGCAAGAACAAGGCACACAAAAGACTGCTTTGGGATCAGATACACTACTTTCTTCATGACTTGTTCCAGATAGTAAAATAAATAGCTATGTGAAATTAATGGCTCATAAGATCTTTGTGAAAAAAACAGTCAAAATTTCTTAGTGCATGTCTGAATAAAGCATTCTTGGAGTACTCAGCATGACCATGCTGATAAATAGACTTACCAAATGACTGAAGGGCAAATTATTGGTTCTTGCCTTTGGTCAGTGATAATGTTGTATGATCTTGTCATTTATTATGGTAGATTTTATTAGGTGTGTTATTATAGGCTGCCCATAAAATTTTATGTACTAGTAGAAAATAAAATTATATTTTATCAGATTATTTCTCTGCCTCTAACTATTCCAGATGGGTAAAAACAGAGATTTGCAAGGTGTAGAACTTCTTAATGAATACAGATGTAGAGGAGGATGATGTTAAAGATGATTCTGTCAGCTCTTTAGTCTTTGAAGCTGCAGCATCCAGTGCTAATCCAGGGACTGACCCAAGGGAAGGGTAACGTTAAACCCTGCTGGTTTTATAGAGATAGCTTCTAAAGACTTGATTTTCCCTGGAGAGTGGCTAAATAATGTAAATACTGGGTATGTGTGAGGACAGTATGTGAAGAATATCTTTTCTATTTTTTTTTTCAGGGGCAAGCTTGCTGCTATATTAGTTTAAGTAAACATTCATGTTGCTAATTGGTTCAGATAATTCAGGTAAATGGTGGTTTTTGAAGATTACTTACAGTGCAAGATTAGTTGTACGAATAGAAATAATTGCCTATCTAGCCATCTCAGTAACCTCTGCTATTCTCTCCTTTTTATCTCGCTTTACAAAGCAACTTCATCAGGCCATAATAAGCGTTACTCAAATAGAGCCTGTAAGCCTTGCTTTGAAGGGGCATATAAATGATGAAAGAGGGGAAAAGACAGGCAGGAAATAGAACTCAGTGAGGTTACAGATTCTTGCAGATTTTTCTTCCAAACTGTTACTCAGAAAAAAGGTTTCCCTTTCCCTCATGTCACAGAACCAGCCTTCTGTGCTAGCTGTTCCTGGCTAATCCATGGCACAGTATCTTCATCATTTCTATTGAACTGGGGAGACATAAAATCAGGTTGACACAGGGCTTCCTCACAAAAAGATGCATTGGTTTTTCCCCTGAACAGAGTTCTCATTACGGAGGAACACAATCTAATTTCCACTTATACAATGGATGGGTCCCACAGTTCACAAAAATATATGGAGGGAAAAGGTGTCTTACAAACCTATCACTTCATCTTTGGTTTCTCAGAGTTTATCTCCAAATGAGTTCAACAAAATGCCATTTGTATCTTCTTTTCATATGTAATTCCATACAGGCTTCTCCAGGAGTGACACTTGTACCAGGGTGCAGAGTCAAAGGTTTTCACACAACTGAATTCCTGGTGCACTGCTGGGGCTCTCTGGGATCTTCTCAGAAAGATGACTCCCTATTGCAACTTATTTTGATAGTCCTGAAACATCTTTTCCAAATCACTGTTTTGAGCAGTATTTATATGTACTAGAATTAAATTTCTTATTTGCTAGTTAATTAGTTTTGCTCCATAATTAAGCTAATACTTTGTTACTTTTCTCCATTCTGATCAACCAGGAAAACAATTTTTTCTCCTTGTATTTCCACTCAGATATGTTCTGCTTTTATCTAAAAATGAAGAGATAAGATCTGGTGTTTTTCTCTCCAGTATTAACCAGATCTAGTTTAATATTGGGAGAAACCAAGTAATCCCTGTTTAGAAAGTTTTGTGTTCTGGAAGTGCTGCTTTCATCACTCCACTGGCTATCAAATAGTAACAGGTTGGCTGCTTTTGCCACTGGCTCTCCATCGTACTGGGAACTGCTCCTGCTTCAAAAGAATCCAGTAAGGTCTGTTGGTTTTGTAGTTCTAAAACTCATGCAGCTAAAACCAAATGGTTGGTACATTTTGCTCTTTTGGGAAGAGAAAACCTAAAAATGGCAGGTGTACAAACCTGTAGCAGAATTGTAGCAACAGTTAAATTTACAGGATAAGAAACCTGACCTAACCTTATTTTTTCTCAGACTTCCTGTGAATTTAGTTATGTAAAAGTTGGAAAAAGGGACGCATGCAAGGCATTCCCAGTAGATATGCTTTGACCCACCCTGAATGTTTTAAATTATTCACAAATCCGTAATTCTGAGGGGGCATTTTTCTTTGAAATACAAAAAAANNNAAACCAACCAAAAAAAAAAAAAAAAAATAAAAAAAAATAAAAAAAAAAAAAAATTAGTAGATAAAACAAAAGAATATGTTTCTAGAATTGGAATCCAAATTACTTGCTGGCACAGAATTGTTTTGCTACTCCTCCCAACTAGATTTTAATTCACCTATCTGAAAGATTTTACAAAACTTATAATTTGCTTTGATCCTGTGAGTACATTCCTCTTGAATCAAGACAAAATCAGTAGGAGAAAGCAATTGATGAGAGGCTGGAAAACCATTTTCCTATGGTCTAAAAGCATAGCTCTCCATTGACAATTGGGGGCATATTCTAAAATCAGCTTTTAGGATACCTCAAGGAGAAAGGTGCAGAAAAAACTTATGATGGTCTCTCGGTGGAGCACATCTGTATGTGGTGTTGGGGATGATGAAAGTTCACTTTGTCCTTCACCACCTTGTCATCAATTTTCCTAACCTTAGGTGGCTGCTGGGAACAGTTTTCTATTTGCCATTGATACGTGTGTGTTAATCAACACCATTAATCTGCATTCCAGATATCTGGAAAGTGTGTTTCCTACTACCAGTAACATTTCTCCCTACACCTGGAGACCTGTGGACTCGTGCATGTATGATCCTATCTATCATTACTGTCAGATTTCCTTGATTATAACAAAATGACTTTATCTTGTTTAGGCAATATTTGAGCTTTCTGTGGAAAAGCATTGTTAAACTCAGCTGACTCCCTTGGGTTTAATCTGATCCAGATGATTTCCTAGAATTTCCACAGATGCATCTGGATCCTCACAAACTGTGTTCTGAACAATTTACAAGCTTTCAGTAAAGTCCCAGCAGACACTGCAACCTTAGCAATTGTAGTGCTGCTACAAATCCTTCTCTAAGCATCACAACCTCAGCAGTGAAACCTCAGAATCAAAGACCTTAATGTTTTCAGAAATGTCACTTAAGGAAAAGAATTTCCAAAACTGCAGCTAGCAGCATCTTTTGGGCACAGCTACCAAAATATACCAAAGTTATTTTGAAGATAAGATTTATTAAACATTAAATAGAACTAAGTCCATATAGTCCTTTGCTAATTATGCTTGGTCATCGCACTGTGCTATAAAAAATACATTTTTCTTTCTCCTCTTCACATATCTCTTGGGGGAAATATGTCATGATTCTGGTTGTTAGCACTGATGCCAATAGCTGAATTCTTTTGCCTACTTTTTGACTTCAGATATACTGAAGACTAAGCAAAGAATTCATCAGTCTTTGAAGTCCCTAAAAAATTTCCATTGGAAATCTAGTTTGTGCCCTGAAACATATTGGCAATTAAGAAGATTATTCACTCTTTGGAAAACCGTCTAATATTACTTGATACTCTACCAAATTAGATTTTCTCTAAAATCTATTTTCATCCTTTAACTCTTTACTTTATCGGCATTGTCCTCAAATATAGGACATAGAGGAAAGCCATGAGTTTCTTGCCTAGGGGGAAATGACTGTAGTACAAAAAACAGGGAAGACTGTGTTTCTTTACCCTTTTTCCTCACCTTTTCTAATTTGCTAATCTCTCACAGAAGCTTAACAGAATGGCTGGCAGAATGCAGCACTTGGTAGAGTCAGCATTAACAAGAATGTTAAATTTATAAGGAAAGACATTAGATGCAGCAAGTAAGGAACAAAACACAGAAGCTGTAAATTTCTTCTTTTTAATGCTTATGTTTTATCAGTTTCTTGGGTTTCGTTCCCACATGATTTAGTATTATTATCATTTCCAAAACATATGATGCATTTTTCACACAGTATTTTCATTACATATCCTTCTTGCTCTCTTTGCCTGCCCTGCCATTTTGTCTCTGCTCAGATCTTTACTGAACTACCTTCACTCCTGTAGCTCATGGCTGTGACCTTTCTGAGCCAAACTCCTGCCCTGTCTGCGGTGGGGCTGGAACTTCCCATTACTCCAGAAAGTTCCATCTGCTGCCCCTGCAGTCCCAGGAGGAATAGTCCCAGCCTTGGCAGTGATGTGGGGTGCCATGTCTTGTATGTCAGGGAGCAGCAAACATGAGCCAGGACATGACAAGGCTTTACTGGTTTGTGCTGAATCCCAGGTTTATTGGAGAAGTCAACAGAAGGTGAAGATACACTGCACATCACTCAGAAAAAACTTAGAAGTTTCTATGGTGATACTTTCCTGACCTAATCCCTGACAGTGTGTCCTAAAGGCAAACAGGTGTGTAAAAATTTGAAAGTGGCTGAAAGGATGACTTTCTTGAGACTGTCCTAAATACCAGACCTTATATTCCTAATCATCTGCCAAAACTCGTGCAAAAGCATCTTCAAAGTTTTCACCAGAAATCTATACCCAAGAGAAGCTGCATGGCTAAAATTCTCAATCCTCCAGACATATATTCTGCCTTATTTCTTCTGAAAATAGAATAAAAGGATTGTACAAGATATTTTAAAAATATTTTTCCTTCATTTTTTTGTTCCTACCACAATCTTACTATTTGCAGAAATCTGCTGCTGCTGTTATTTCTTGTAGAGGTCACATGCTGCTTTTAATTACAACCTCATACCCTTCTGAGGCCTGCACAAGTAATACCCAAAGCAACATTTTAACCTCTACCTTTAGAATGAGACAAAAGCTAATCTTCCACTTCAGAGTTTACTGTACTGGATTTATTAACACCTTCACAATCTTCACCAGTACTTTTGAATTCTTTGGGTCAAATTAACCCTAAGTGAGGTCAAGGAAAACGAATTCTCAACCTGCTGCCTAATTCTGCAACAGGCAACAAATTCTCTGGTATAAGATGAAACTACAGAGAGGTGTATCTGCATCAGAAAAAAGTAGTGGTTGTAAATACTGATGGGCGCAATAATTATCCATTAATGATGAGCAGTGAATATATCTGGAATAGACTCCAAAGAAAGGATCCCAAGGGCCAGAAGTTGAGTCAGGGAAAAGACTGCACTGTGTTTTCTACAGTGATGGATAAATCTGTGATTTTTAGTGAAAGTGCTCCAAATTGCTACCTCTTTATTTCGGAATGCAGCTTGCTTTTATGTTATGTTTCCTTAACTCTGTGAAATACGTGTAGAAGTGCCAAGAAATTGATTCCTTCAGCTGTGTTTATGTGGTGTCATTGATCTAAGGAAACACATAAAATGCCATTGATCTAAATGGGGGTCAGGTTGAAACATCCAAGGGAAGAGTATGGTTTTTGAATTCTGTAGGAGCAAAATACCCACCAGATTAATTTATTCACATTCATTTTCTAAGTGAGTCACAAACTATTCTTGTGTATTCTGAGAATTGAGACTTGTCTATCTCATCAGCGAGGGAGCAGAGGCATGTGAGTCTGGTATTTGTTGCTGTAGCGAGCATTAAATTAGCAAGAGGCAACATATTAACCTCTTTTAATTGCAGCCTCCTTGTCTGTTTGCTCTGCTGTATATATTTAGTTGCACAGGTGCTGTGGTGTTTCCAGTACGATCACAACTTAATGACTGCGCGTTTCATTTTCAGGCATCGGTGATGAATTTTCATCAGCCTTTAGTAAAGTAAAGAAGAATTGGACTGTTTCAAAACATTAAAGCAAATACTTAAATTGGTTCTGTTTTCTCCATATAGACTCTTTCAGGCATGATAAGAGGTTATATTCAGACTCCAGACAACTTAGAAAATAGCATATTCTTATGTGTATTACCAAATCCAGGACTGATCAGAGAAGAAAATTGAGAGGGCACAGATGAAAATGCAAATGGAAATCCAGGAGTCTGATGAATGGGAAAATGAGTGACTCAGCAACTAGCACTCTACCAATACCCAACTAGCACTCTACCAATACCCAGATGAAATCACAGAGTACTTTATAGATGAAAGTGGTTAAAATTAGATGAAATGCAAATTTAAGGTGTTCAAAACTACAGGTAGGGAATTCCCTGAGTTTTTAACATACTCCAAACTAGGTGCGATGTGTAGACAATGCATGGCAATAAATCAGCTCTTAAACCCTGATCAGATGGCTGTGTAATGCAGTTCTGTCTGAACCAATTCATCCTGTAGACTTATTTATTTCCACTTTCTATTGTATAGTACTGCTGTAAAAAATTAAATCACTGCTGTATTGTGTCTAGAAGAGGGGATAATTTACTTGTGACTGAAAGAATATAGTGCCATCATAGCTCGTTTTGTTGTGGGAGTTTCATGAAGTAAAATATATATCAGAATCAGATTTGGCAGAGCCATGACTTTCTGAAAACTCATTTTGCAAATATAAGGTGTAGAATTACTGTGGGAAGTGATACACACCTAAAATTAATTGCTGTGTAGCAAAGCATTTTATGTTACTTGGCTGATCTTTAAACAAAAGTTAGCATTTCAAAAACACTTACTGAAACCATTAGCTTTCTTGCAGTGCATTCCAGTTCAATAACTTTAATAAAGAGAAGTGATACCTTCACATTAAAATTCTAACAAGGAAAACATTTTCTAGTCATCTCTGACTACTTAAGTTTGGTTTTCTTCACTGAGTTGGGTTAATTTAAGGGAAGAAGTGTCCATCATTCATATACAATATCCTAACCTAAAAAAGGTCTGATTTATATCTTTCCAGAGGTCTCCCAGTCTGGGGATATTAGCAGGAAATGGCTGGAAAACAGCTTCTGTTGTATTATACATCGTGTTTTTGAAAGTCACACACCAGCACAAGATTTGGTTCTGCATATGCATTAGTGATTGTTATTGTCTCAGTGGGTAATTATTCTGGCAGTGTTCATTTAACTGCTCAATACTTGGAGTTACACGGTCCTGGTGCACATTGCACAGTTGGCAGAGGGGCTGCAGCAGCAAGCAGGGGTTAATTGACTTTTATTGAAGCAGTTTATGGCTTACTCTTGTCTTCATCCTAAAGCACTACTGATCCACTGTAAACTAAGATCTATTGGGACAGTATTTTTAAAGATGTTTAGTTTTCCACTAAACTGTATTTTATTTGTGTTGTTTCATTTTCTTCCCCCAAGATATCTAACGATAAAAAGGATAAGGTCATTGTTACTGAGTCTCTTTTTCTTAAGGTGAAACTATTAAATTCTCCTGCACATTAAAGGGCAGATGTTACCTTTTTTTTTTTTTTCCAGAGAAATTTACATACACTTCAGTTTGTGGGACAGAAATTGCAGTAATTCAGTAGGTAGCTACATTTGTTTAGCTTACATAAAGGGTTGTAAAGAGATCTATGGGGACAAGTATTATCCTTTTAAATGATTTTTAAAATATCGAATTTTATTTCAGATAATTCTAGTGGTTTGCTAGTAGTGTTTTACTATTACCACTGTTCAGTGTGTTTGAGCACTGTGGAAGATTTAAATGAAAGTTTTATGTAATACACTTTTTTAGAATTCAGAGGATTTTATGGATTATTATTCATAACATCTGCCACTTACAAAAAAGAAAAACTTAAAATGCTCCCTTAATATACATTTAGTGCATGTGATGCAATTTTACATTAAATGAGATTTGTTTTATTTTAGCAGTTGTGTTTGTGGGAAAGATGTATTTTCTCTATAACCCCTTAGGTCTGAGGCTTATAGCCTGGCTATTAAAATTTTCATTATAAGGAAACTTGATATTTTTCAGCATATGGTATATATGTCTTTTGCAAAAGATGCAAGACTGGAAAAAGAATGCCAAATAGACATTGTAATATTAATGAATGCTTTCTGGCAACTAAAATGGATATTGTAGATGTAGATCCTTCCCATTTTCCTGCTGTATAAAAATGATTTTTATAAAATAATTTTCTTAAGAAAAAATCCTTTGCTAGAATTTGAGATAGGATTGGAAGGTATTCTAAAGCCAGACATTTCAAGCTTATGTCCTCTTTTATTTTTGACTACAGGAAACCCCCATTGTTCTGTTTTGTGCTTGACATTGAACTGGGCAGGTGTGTCCACATAAGGTGCAACAGGGAGGATTTGCATGCTGGCTTGCTGAAGTGACAGAATTGTGCAAAATAACTGCAGTGGTCTGGCAAGCTTCAGCAAGCAGGTGGATCCGAGGTACCTGTCTCCAAAATTACAATGCTGAAAATGTCTGCTTGCCTTCTGCCTAACCTGGGGAAAAAATACAGATTTTTTTCCCTACAGTATTATTCACCAGGCTCCTCTTTTGTAAATCATGACATGCCTAGAATGGATCTGAGTGGTATAGCCCATAAATGGGCAAAATTGTGTTTCAGTTTTATTTGTGAATATGTAACTATGGTGTATGATGAATAGGAATATTTGTATATGTATATTGGGTGGTGTAAATTTACATACAAAAGATGATGCTCATTCTGATTTTTGCTGAATACAGACAGCAAATGAACAATAGTTCAGTTCATTTTAGGATGTTTAGAAATTCCTGTTTAGGTCAAATGTCTTTGTCAGTGATCTAGTTGATGCAGGTAAATAGTTGGCCAAATTGCAGATGATACTTAATAGGGGTGGGACATAACGAAATGCCTCTGCATCAGTGCAGAAGGATCTGAAAAAACTTCAGAATCTGTCTGACATAAACCTAATAAATATGAAGAAAGTGAAGCACAGAGTTTTGTGCAGATATAGATCAGGAACCTGTTGGCCAAGAGACAGGCAGCCCTGCTGGGAAGGATTTGGAGTTACAGGGGATGTAAGACTGACGTGAACTGCCAGTGCCCCCTTAGCACTAATAAGACAAATCCCAAATTGGGCTAAATTGTATGTGTCTGCCCTTCTGCTGAGGCTGCTCCTCAAACACTGCATCCAGTTCAGGTCCTCCAGATTGAGGGGGAGGTTAGCAAACTGCAGTGGATCCACTGGAGGGTGGCTGGACCATGAGGGACTCAGAGCAGCAGCCCTTAGGTTGAGGGAGATGCACTTGTTTAATCTGGCAAAGATTCTAATAGCTGCCTACAGTCACTGGAAGAGCAAAGGCAATGATGGAGTCAGTCTCTTCTCAAGAGATTACATAAAAAAGGACAATTTCCATGAATTGTGGTTTGGGATGTTGGAATCATACGTAGAAGTGATGGGAGTGTGCTTTCTATAGCCCCACATCCCACAATCATTTCTTTTAATACCTTCAACACCTCAACCAGTTTCAACTGTCTTTAGCACAGAATGAGTTTAAACCAGGAGAAATTTCCAGAGTAAGTTACTCAGTTCCTCAGCTATCTCCTGTCATATCACTCTATTTAAGTCTTTTCTGGGAGTATTCAGGTTTTCTTTTTTTTGCATAGTGGAGTGAATTAAGCATAAAATATCAGATTGGAATTCCCCAGGAAAGGAATTTTAGTTAGCTTTCCTAACAGGTTTTAAGCAGATTCAAAGAGGAGTTTAGTTTATGAATTAACAGCACATGCAGAGCATCTGCACTGATCTAGCAGACATTAACAACTCTGTCTGAAGCCTTTAAGTCAGTTGGGTCAAGGATTACCTGATTAAAAATTCTCAGTAGCTTTTTTACATAGCAGACTATCATATTCAATCAAGTAAACAATACAAGAAGTGTTTAGATTTGTAATTCAGAATGAGGAGAACTATTTCTCCTAGAATATGGTAGAATTATGTGGGAAATAAAGTACTAATAGAATTGCCAGAATAATTTACCATTGCATGACATAAAAGTGGCTTAAATCTCTGCTGGCAGATGAGCACACAGAGTAATGGTTCAAAGTGATCATTACTACTTAATCATGACACGTTCTGCTGGAAGAGCTAGTTATAATTCTTCAAAATGAGACATTTATATTTCCTCAACTCTTTCTCTTCTTCCTCTTTATGGCATATATCAAATGACAAGGTTCATATTGAAATGAAATTTGTTCAAATCAGTTAGTGAATTAGTAGAAGAATGACCATAAAGTAGTTATTTAAACTTTGCTCAAATAATGAAAAGCATTTCAAATTGTAGTTATCACTGTTATCATCACTGACTTGAAAATCAATAGTAAATAATATACTTCTTGGTTTTACTCCAATCATTTATATTTTGTTTATATGTTTACAGATGCAGTCAGGTAGCAGTCTAATTCTCATGTTCAGGTTTGTTACATTACATTTGTGTTGTTTTCTTTTTGTCCGTAAGTTGTGGAACACAACTTAATTGTTGCTATTTTTAGTTTACCAAATTAACCTTCTTCAGCAAGAACACCTGCAGAAGGAGTCCCTGGAAAGTATATGCAACGTTTTTAAAAACATTTTTAAACTTTTGTGCTTAATATGAGAGGTAGTTTGAAAGACTCCATAATAATCCATAAATTATTAAAAATTATGAAACCAATTTTTAAAATTAATAGCATTTTGGCTGCCAGTTGATTCGGTCTCAAGGGGCGGTAGAAAAACAACATTTTCCAGGTGTTCTGAGTACATGCTTAGTATATTATGCCTAATATATCTTCCTGGAATTATTTTGGATAGCGTGATCAAAATGTATTTGTTTTAATTGTGGAAGTCATTATTTGGCGAAGCCTGTTGCCTGGATTATTCAGTAGTACCCCATTAATGAAACCCAAGGTTTGATGAAGATGTTTAAGATAATTATACACCATTAGACACCTCAGTGTTGTGTCTCTTGTTATGTGTTCCTAAAGAGCCAGCACTGACTTCCAAAGCCCTGAAATGATTATTGGACTTTTCTAGGTAATGAAAGTTATTGAGCCATTTTCAGTTAATGAATACCACTGAATGATGAATCATTAGGATATTTAAATGTACTCATATGTGAAACTCCAGAGCTACTCAATGTTTTAAATTTAATTAATTTGGTTTTTGGTATTGATTAGTAAAGGTGATTTGCAGGAAAATTGTTGAATGGATGGATGACTCAATATTTTGGTTATAATGGACATTGTCTTATATTAAAAGGAGAGGGGTGGTACTTAATGACAACTTCCAAAGTAACTTTTGCCATAGAATTCTCTGTTGGTGCACTGATCATTTTGTGACAGGGATTGTTTGAAATTCTGTGCCTCACAACAGGTCTTCCTCATTGTAACAGGAGTGAACCATATCATTTGAGAGGACACAAGTTGTTATTTTAAAGTCTATATGTAAAATGGAAACAATGACTGTAGGGTTTTTAATTCACACAGATGCTTTTTATAGCTTGTCCTATAGTAGAATTAAGCTAGAATTAATTTAATCAATCCAAGGATTTAGATGATCTAGAAAAAAGATTGTTTTGTGCTTTTATAAAAACTATAGAGAAAAAGATTTAGAATTGTAGAACCGAGAAAGACAATTACTCTGGCAAAATCAGTCTATGATGAGACTATGCACAAGGGAGAGAGGGATACTCAGCATGAGTTAAGGGTCACTAGAAACAGGCCTTTAGTGTGAAATTCAGTCCTGCACCAAGTACCAACACAGACATATCACACAAACCAATTAAGGACCATTTAAGATTGTTTCATTAAGTGTCTCTTAAATGTAAAACTTGACTAGGTCCTATCAGTCAAATATTCACTTAAAGGTGACCAATAAAGACTGTAGAAAAGGTTTTCTTTTAAATTACCTTCTGACCAGGAAAAATCTTGCTGAGAAGCTTAAAGCCAGTCTATAGTAACAGGAGGTTAAGAGGTAGTCTGTGCTTTCACAAATCCCTAGCTTATTAGTAATTAGGAGATGCACTGAATTTTGCTCTGCAAGGCTGCAGTTCCTCATAGAACAGCTTGTGAATTAGTAAGAAAAAGTACTAATTGTTTGTGTGATCATTAATTAGCCATCCTGCCTTTCCATATCATCATTTAACTCCATTAAGCTTAATGTTTATACTTATACTGTATTAATGATCTCGCATTCAGCTAGCAGTGGAATACACAGTGATTAGTGAAGCAATAATCACATAAAACATTATAAATTTCATCAGCAGTAATGCTAATTCCATAAATTTGCAGCATTATAATAGAAACTGGATCACAACTGGAGATGTGTTTTTAGAGATTATAAACAATTACTAGACAAAATTATTTCCAGAGGAACAAAATCCCAGGGAAATAGCACTGTGTCTTTGTGGGGTATTCTTTAACTAACAAAGAAACACCCCCCCCCCCAAAAAAAAAACCCAGCAAAAAAGGCTGAGTTTCTAGTGAGAGCAGTATCTAGAAGTCTGAAAGTTCGCATTTATTTTAGTTCCCTTTCATGACATCAGGATGATATGACAGTGATCATTTTCAAGAGCTGTGTTAGTATTTTTTATAAGAGTTATTCAAAATTTTGGTCAAGACAACTGATGTATAGACTGACTGTGAATGCTCATATAAAGCTGACAGAGCTAGTGAGATGTACAGTAAGATTTACATACAGACCATCTCAAAGACTATAAAGATTCAGGAGTTATAAAGCGACACTCCTCTGGATCATTTACCACTTCATACCATGGATATTCTCATTCTTAAGTGTTTTTTGGGGGGAAGAGTAGGAAGTAGTAGGAAAAGAACACAGTGATGGGGTATTTTCTGCTTTTCCCAGCTCTGCAATACATGCATCATGATATTAAGGACCAATGAATTTAGAACAAATGAAAGAAAATTTTTAATGCAGAAAATAATTAGCCCATGGAATTGTTCATGGCAGATAAGCTGTCTGTATGCAGTGGGTCTGGGTAGTGTGTTTGCTAATGCTAGTTGTCGCTGCAATAATAGAGATGATCAAATCTCATGTGTCAGAGACATATGATGGAAAGGGAACACTCCTTTCTTTTTCTTCCTGTCATTTCATAGTCAGTTAGATATTTTATGGGTATATAAAGTAGACACATAAAGTATGAGAGGAGCCATAGAACAGAAGATGGATCCATTATGACAAATTCTCTATTACTTGCTCTGTGAATACCCAGTCCAGAATACCCATTGTTGCCAAACTGCAGAAAATATTTCGATTGTACGAGTTAGTATGGACAAGCAAAGCTGATAAATGTCAGAGCTAAAATAAAACTATGGAGTTGAACTAAGTGGCCCAATAACAATATCTTACAACTTTGTTTTTCGTGACACATGATTTATACTGCTGTAGTTCCCGCTGATTTCAATGGTTCTTTGTGATTTGCATTACTAAAAATGGCAGTGAGATCAATTCTTTCACAAAAAGGCATTTTCAGCAGAGATTTTTCTGTCTCAATGCTTTGTTGCACAAGTTTAACCACTATTTTCTCTTTTGTCACTTTTTGGTCAAGACATATTCTCTGTAAAAGGTTCGGGAAGAGTTCTGTCACATTAATACTTTCTAACTGAAGGCATCATTTGCCAGAGCCTATATTCAGTGTCACACTCTTTAAAAGAATTGCTCTTGGCAACACAGCCTAATGGTATTACAAATCCTGTCACAATATCAGTAGTGAAGTGGGAAGAGAGTTAGAAATATTGTGATAGTGCTCCATAGTCATAGAGCTTGGCAAAGAATAATCTGACTCTTCGCTTCCTCATACCAATGAAATGTTGTCAGTCTCAACTACACTGATTTTTAGCCTGTTTGGGAGACCACTGGAGTCAATCTTCACCTGTCCAAGGGGAGCAAAGGCTTCCAATTTAAGTGCTCCACAGTGTTCTAAATAAGGAGCTTGAACTTGGTGTGTAAATGGATCAGTAGCATCATTGTTGTTTCCAATTTAACAAGGAATTAAATCACCTTAGCAAAATACTCTTTTGGATAAATTGTAAAGCAAGATCATATAATCCAGCAGACTCCACATGGAATTTTGTACATCTAGTACAATTTGTCAAAAAGCCACTTAAGAAAGCATCAAAACAGTGTGAAACTTCACCATTTCAGACTACTGATTGTAACCTGTCAGTCACAATGCCACACCAGATAATTGGATAAGTCATGACAGAATAAAGTATTTATTTGGTTCTTTCTGTGCATTTCTGAGCACTAAGAGAATTTCCAAGACAGCAATAATCTAGAAAGTTTACAGAATTTCCTATAGTTAAATGGATGCATTCAGTGTGTATACCATTACACATGAAAACCTCATAGTCTTAGAAAAACCAAATGTATTTAGTATAAAAAACTTGATTATGTTTGTCAGAAGAATTTTTAGTGATTTCAGTGAATTATTTTATATAAATAGTTTGATTTTAATTTTTAGTCTTAGAAAAAGGTGCAAGGTCTATGTGAGAATAATTGTTATTTTCCACTCTGATGCCACCTTGATAGGTCAAGAATTTCTGTGCACTGCTGATATTGCAAAAAGTCAGTAGGAACAAGTAAGAATACCTGAGATGGAAGAGACCTTAATGTATTCAAACCTTTCAATAGTTTCTGATTTTTTTTAATCAATTTATGTAGACTCTTTTAAATGTTTACCAGAGAAAAAAGTAAAAGCATTGATGAACTCAACCCTTATAAAACTGTTGTATTGTGCAGATGCAATTAGTTTTCCTTCTGTAAAGCCATCAGAAAAGTTAGTGGCTCCCTAAGGCATGTTTAAATATTCTTTGATGAATTTTCTTGTGTCATGCTTGATTGTACATGTGTCACACAACTCCAAAGAATGTGTACAGTGGGAGCAATCGCTTCTCCCATATAACTGTAATATGATTTCTTATATAACATGAATAATTTACATACATTGGAGCTGTGCAGGAGCAACTATATTTAATGCAGTCCTTCGGTGAAAAGATTCTTGTCAGTCATCTACTCCTGGGCAGATTGTTATCTGCAAAGCAAGAATCCAGTCTGAAACTGAGGCAAAGACTGTGTCCTTTGTTAGTGTTGTGTGCTCAAGTGAATTAGGAAGATTCAAAACAATTCAAGTATTTTTGTATTTTTAAACACCCTAATTTTTATGTGTCCATATGTCAACCAGCCACTAAGTCAGGAAGCAAATACAGTCTTGTATTAGATGCAGAGAATGTTCCTGCCAAGGCTGGACAGCATCCCTGGCAGTGGGAGTTACTCATTACAGTTCACCTGGTATCACTGCTACTGCCTTAAAAGCATCTCTTCTCCTTAGAGCCTTCACGTGATTTTCACTGTTCTTTCTTTCTTCCTTTTCCCCCCATGTGTTATGTCAGGATTGCAAGCCTGGTTAGGAGCACACAGAACTGGCATTTCTGCATCCTCTTGATTTTAGGCATCTGGAAAAGAAAGGAATTTTAACTGTTCATTAAAGGGTATGCAAAGGAAAATCAGTAATCTTCACCAGTTCCTATTTTATGTTTGATCTGTGACCTGGATGAATGGAAATGATAATTACTGCTTGCTTTTACATGAGGACTGGGACTCTGGCATCCTTGGGATTTGTTCTCCAGACGAGTGGGCACAGGCATTTCCCCCAGGCTGCATTCTCTGCTGTTCTCTATGGTGTTTGTCAGCATCACTTCCATCCCACCATTATCTCCCCTGCTCTTTTCTGCCCTCAGCCCAGTCTCATTCTTTTCAGCTGTCCGGGATCCAGAGGCTTCTCTTGCAGCATCTCATTGAGCACTCGGCCTCTCTCTCCTGTGCTCTACTGCCCATTTCCAGTTCCTCTCAATTCTGTCTTCAGTGTCTTTGCAACAACTTCTCCCAGTATCTCTCTGGAATCGAATGGAATAGCTTTTACTCTGTTCCTGGAAATGGCTGAACTTTCAGAAATGTTTCTACATTTTTTCCTGATGTTTTCTAAAATCAGCCTCAGATTCTTGGAAAATTCCTAGAGTAGGGCCTTTACTTCCTGTTTTGTAAAGCTGGGGGCAATTGAGAATGTGACTTTATACCTGTAATACTCGTAATCCTTAACAGGAGACAACCTTTTAGCCTTGCCTTTTCAGCTGTGCCAAATAACATTTTTGACTAATTATTATGCTTTATTATGCCATTAATTTACAACATGTGATTTCACTGAAATAGCCTGTTCTGCCTATCATGAAAATTAGGGACAACATCACTGCTAGCTATTTTTTGCTGTGTTTTAAAAATATGCAAAGAGATCATTGATATCAACCTATAGGTATTGTACCTCTAAGTGTAAACAAAGTCTTGTAGACAAAGAGAATGTGTGACTGGACTGATCAGAAATAGCACTTTTTATTACTACAAAAACATATTTTTTTTCTTTAGAAACAGGAGGGGAAATAAAGTTCTTTGATGCTAATTCTATTTTTAATTAATTTTTAGGGTCATGAATTAACATAACTAGAAAGTTTGAAGATTGAAGTTTCATGTTGACACTGTACATTACAATTTAATGACCTAGACTTATTTACACATAAATGAGTTTTTTAATGGTCTAATTAACAAAATGCATCAGTTTGCCTCTTTAAATTAAGCCACTCTAAGGTAGTATCTTTTACTAATTTCAAATGTTGAATAAAAGATGAAAGCCTTCCGTTATTTTAAGTGAATACTTTCCTAACAAACTGTTTCATCGTAACATGTTACTGCTGCTTCAAAATATTGGACTTTACATTCAGACTAAACTTTAAAATAGGATCAATTAATTTCAATTTAAAATTCAGAGGAATTTGATATTTTGGGTAGGAAAAATAAAACTAAAGGTTTACATCTTGATTAACTCCTGTATGAGTTTTCTCCTGGCTCCCAGGAACTGCTTTTTTTAGAGAAGGTTCTGTGTATCATGTTGAAGTGCAAAAGGTCCAGTGAGTGAAATGAGAAGTGTTCTTCTCAGCACTGAGAATGTCCTCTGCTTCTCTCAGCTGCTCAGTCAGACTTGATCCACGGTGGATTAAGTCCAGTTCTAGGAATTTGGTTTTATTAGGAGATTTAATTATGAAATACTTTTGATTTTTAAGCATTCTTTCCAGCTGTGTTAGCTAGAAATCAATTTACATCAGACAGAGACAACGTATTAATTTTCTGCATCTTATTATCTCTTGTCTGGAGGCTTCCAAGTACCTTGTAGAGATAAATTCTACCCCTTTTTAAAGAGCAGGAAGCTGGGATATAGAATGGATCAAGACTTGCCCAAGATCACAGAGAAAACTGAGCAACAGATCTCTTAATTCTTAGTTAATTCTTAATATTGTGACACAGGCCAACATTTCTGACATGCAATCGTAACTTAAATAAGGGGCAAACTTCAGGTACAAGAGGACCCCCACTGGCTTCCATGGGGCTGCTGGTATGAATGAAGTTGAGCATTCAGGGAAGGTATTTGCAGGATTAAGGCTCTACATACGGTGGAGAATTGAGCTTTATATATATACTTTAAATAGATTCCCAATCCTTTGTGCTTCCCATTGTCCTGTGTTGTCTCTCACTCTGAAATAGGGCATAGCAGACAGCCAGGAGAACTGAGCAGACAACTGGAAGGGAGAAGGCTGTCTCCTATGAATTAAAAAATCTAAAGCCTGACCCCCCAAATCATACGCTTCAGTTTCAATAACTTCCATGGCTTTGATATCAATGCTGTGATTCTATTTTGGTTTGTCTTCTGATTTTTGAACTCCTGGGGTTGGCTACACTGACATCATCTCTAAATTTGGTGGGGAGAGAAAAAGGCAAGCATTGTTAGGGTGAAGGAGCCTGCACAGCAGCAGCTGCTGATTTGCTCCGTCAACACAGTCTATTTTATCACACGGCTTGAGATCGAAGGTTTCTCAACTATATTTTTAGCACATTAAGTAAAAGCTTGTTTGTTTTTTGACTGAGGTGATTATACCCTTGATGAGGCGCTACTGCTTGTTCTGCAAAATAATAAAGACTGTTAATCTTATGATAAACTCAGGGGTGCAAAACAAGCATCACTCAAACCTCTATTATATTACATTCATAGTCAGAATGTCCAGAAAAGAGACCTGCATCTCTTAAATCATTATTATCTCTACTTAAATGTGCATTGCATTGCTTCCAAAAGACAAGAAATAAGTTGCCAGAGTCTCCTGTTAGGGCTGGGGAGCTATGTAATTTAAGTAAATAATAACATAGAACATAAGCAAGATCAGAACAGGGGGATATGTCTGTTTATGAGCTGTACCTCAGGAATATTTTTAGTCTGTATCCCTTAGAGAAAGGATTTGCAGCAAGAAACACAGTATGTTCGGGGAGTTCACTGTCATCTAAACAGCCCCTGCACTGGAGACCATGGAGTAGTGTAGACCATAATTAATCATTCAGCTTACTACCAGTGGTAGGTGAGTGATTTGGTGACACACCAGTGAATGTGGGCAGCTTGTGAGCCCGCTCCCAATAACCTGTTCCAAGGCAGCTCTGCAGGAAGCCCCAGTGCAGCAGGGCTGTGGCTGTGCTCATACAGCACCGCGGCATCACTGGCACAGTCACAGCCCCGGGCTCTGCCCGGGCTCATCCCCCTGGTGGGAGCAGTGTGGCCATACTGCAATTCTGCTGTAGGGCCAGGGAATTTGGAAACATCACTGTATAACTCTGCATTGTGTTATGCACACAGGCACCTGGTGAAATGGGAACAGAGAGCGGAAATCCTGGCTCCCAGTAGAGTCAGTAGGAGTTCTCACGTTACTTCAGTTGGTTCAGGATTACACCCCTCGATGCTTTTACTGGCTTGGGGTTTCCCACCTCCATATGGATTCATCCCACAGCTGGGATAATCACAGCCTATTCATTGCAATTTTAGTCTTCATCCAAGTTGTTTTGCAACTGTTATAAACTGAAGAATAAAAGATAAATCTCTGGCAATGTCTTGTCTGTTTAGATAGAAAGGTCTTTAGGAACAAGGACTACCTTTTACTGTCTGTTGCTATAGTGCCTAGCACAATAGGGGCCTGGGTCTTCGTTGGAGTCAATGCAGGATCCTCATTGTAGGAATAAATGTTCCTGAGGAGATAGAAAAATACAAGAGCTACTCTGTAATGCAGTCATGTGCCATAATGGCATAAAACAATTTGACATCAGACTAGTCCCATTCTGTGTGGGACTGCACCTTGCTCTGCAAAAACTTCTCCGGTACTAAAAATAATCCTTCATGTGGCACTGATGTTCTTGCAGCAACAGAGGTGATTTTAGAGCCCCCCAGAGCTCCCATTCCCATATGCAGATCCCATGCTCTAACCTAGCAGTGAAAAGCAGTTATACAGAAGATGAAATGCAGATAATATTTAACAGTACAAGGGCTGCAAGACAGAATGTGAGCTAAAAAAATGTGCTCTGTTAATATGAGGTGGATTTAAATAGGTAAGAAATTATCTACCAGGATGGAATTTGGCTAGAAGACTAAACTTAATTCTCTCGTGTCATCCAAAATGTGTCATGTCCATCTGAATAATGTCCTCCCAAATGGAAATAGGCAGAAACTTTCCAGTAAGCAGTACTTCATTAGAAAATGCTGAGTTACTGAGACCAAAACTTTTTCACAGGAAATTCTATGGGTCTCTGTGTTTTTCTATTGGGGTTTTGTGTGGCCCTCCTCCAAAGCCAGGGCAGTGATCAGGCTTCCTGCAGCTCAACTAGGAGCTGAACCCAGAGCTTACATATCTTCCAGGTAACTTTGGTAGAGCTGGAAACCCTGAATTTTTTGAGATCTCTGACCCAGGTTGGGGCTCCTGCATCTTTAACTCCTTTTTTCAAAAATTTGGATACCTTAATTCCTGCCCCAACCCCCAGCCAGTGGAGGTGGAAACCTGAAAGCCCTAGGAAAGCTTCCCCAGTAGAGGTTCATTCTTTTTCTCCTCCAGCAATGGCCACCATAAATTCCAAGATTGCTGGTTAAAGTGAATGTCCATATTTCTGAGGTTCCTACTCTGCTGGTAGGGGAGAAACAAGCAATCCCAGGAACCCTGAGGCTGTCAGTTCTGCTGCTTTCACGAGAGTTCCTGTTTCCCAGGTTCATCCAGGATTTTTACAGTTGGTTCCATTTGTTTCGGACAAAATAATCAGCAATTAAACTAATTTTTCCAACGTAAAACTTTCACAATTTTAATTCCATTGAAAACTTTGAGAATCTACTTTTTTATTCTCATTCAAAACAGAAATGTGGAGCAGAGATCTTGAATTTGGGTGAAAGCATCTGCAAGCACTGTGTGGGGAATTACTCAGTGCCTGCTCCTTGGACCAAATGCTCCACACTGAATTGGTAGCATCACTCCAAACCTGTCTGCTTGTGGGTTTGCCATCTGAGGTTGTTTCAGTGAGTCATTCTCAGCCTGTGAGATGTGGCATATCCAGAGTGGGAGGTTGATAATGTTTGGCACTTAATTCTTGGTGCTGTATTGTTTACACTGGAGCCATTAAATGTTCTGTAACCTTCAGATATCCTGTTTTTCAACCATGACTTTTGCAGTGTCAGGCTGTGTTGAAGCACACGAACAGTATGTTCAGTCATGGTGTGTGCAGAGTTCAAAGCTTTGTGACTCTTACACAAAGTCTCCCTGTGCTTTCAGAGCTATAATCCTTCCTCTTGACAGAATCATTAAAAATAGCTGTGGATGTTAAACATGCTCCCTGCAACCCGTAACAACACCACTTCATTGCATCAGAGTTAATAACTGTGCAAGGACTGAGCACTGCTGCCTGGTGCTGTGTGGCAAAGTGCTTGCAGGATCAGGATTGGAGAGAACCTTGGCTAGGATTGGATAGGAAGGATTGGTAGCTGTCTGTTCCCAGAATCAGAAAATTCAGAAAAGGATAGTGAAGACCTTATTCAAGGCAGTGAGCTGGAATTTCTTCACCTACTTTTTTGCCAAAATTATATTAATAAACAGCTAATCTGGGAATTATTCCAGCAGATCATGCACAGAGACATCAAAAAAGAAACAGTCCTGGCATCGTTTTATGTATAACGAGTGAGATGTCAGAACTATGCAGTGATTTCAGCACACTGGTGCCTAACAAGAGAGGAAAGGTGTATGCTGGGGGAAAGAGAGAGAAAAAAGAAAAGTTTCAGACAGTGTTTGTTTAAAGAAAGAAATCCGTCATATGGCTCTTTTAAATGAGGATAAAACTACTCTCTCCAGCTGCATACAAATGGGAGAACAGCTCACATATTAAAATGGATTTGGGACTTTCAAGTACTTCACTCAATATGCAGAAAATTATACTGGATGTTGACAGCTTTTCTCCACAGAGAAGACAGCTGTGGGGGTCCTTCTATTAGACAGCATAAAAAAAATCCTAAAGTGAAGTTTTGCCAAGTAAATAGGCAACTATTCAATAAAACAATCAAGTGTTGTTTTTATTTTGCTGTTCAGTGTGGAGTTTGTTACATTTCCTGCAAATAATGCACAAAACAAATCCCTTTTTAGGACTGTGGGAAGTACTCACATATGACAAATGGTGATTGGTACACAAATGTGCTGAGCTGGTAATGTCTGTGTTCTCCAGAGCCTATGAATCATCTGACAGTGCCAGTGTGATGTTAAAGTGGATGAAAATATTTTCCTTTTCCATTCTGGAACAGAACCAGGGAGCCTTCCTGATAATTGGAGATGATGCCCTGTGAAACCACAAACCCTGTCCATTGCCAAAATCTCTGTCCAGTTCCATGTGTGAACTCTGCATATTCCATGTGTGAACTATACCTGTTACCCTTATTCTTACACAGGTACCCCTGGAGGGAGCCAAGTCCTGGATCCAGGCACTCAGAACGACGTGCTAGCTTCCAGCTCCCCTGAAAGTGCGTCACCCTCCACCTCTCCATGGCTGGGATCAGTTTAGCTCTAAAGGTAAACTCACTGGGTTTAGATGCAAAGAGATTGTTGTGGAAGTCCTTTTGCTCAGGAACTGCTTCCTGCATGTCCCTGTCAGCTGGTGGTGAAAAAGCCCATCCTAAAGGAGTTCTTCAGAGATTCTTTGAGTCTTCTCCAAGAACAGAGGGAAAGCTGTTTAGAAAAAAAATAGTTTATACTGTTGAAAGTCATGGTTATATCTTTCACAAAATATTTACGATCCTTATATGAGCAACTGGGACACAAAACAGTTAATATGCAAACAACAGAGCTAACTGGGATATTACAGAACATCAGCAAACATATACAATATAAATTTGACAAGAGAGATAAAAATCAGCCTGGCAGCTCTTAATTTCCATTTCCACTCAAAAGGCAACTTCCCAGAAACAGCTGCACTATTCCCATGCTTTACCTCTCTCAGATTCAAGAAGAGCCTTTGCATTTCAGGGAAGGAATGCTTCCTCCCTGAAACTTCATCTATTAGCTCTCTTGGGTTTTCCTCCCTTAATTGCTTTCAATCAGACCAGAGGTTTCTTTGTTGTTTGTCTTTCTGTGTTTGCTTGCAGAGCTACAATTAACCACCAATTACAATTTGGATAGGTGACAATGTAATGCCATTCCTGTTTAACTGTCTTTTTCAAGTCTTGATAACGTGTGTTTTAATCATGGTGTCTGTTATCACAAAGAAAGCCAAATGCATCAATTATAGATGCTATTATTCAGTTTAAAATGATTGCCATTGAAGGAAAGTAAAAGGAGTGATGAAATTGATATACTGAGAGAGTTTTGTAAATCTCTGCAAAGGCACAGGAATATTTTGCATAGTGCATTGTCAGATATGTCTGCAGCTAGTTCTTATTTAAAAATCCTTACATAGGTTCAAAAATTCATCCCATTTTATGTCTTTAGAATGTGTACTTTGTTCTTCACTTTCTGTAGTGGTAGAAATGAAAGGCTAAAATCATCTCCGTGGCTTGTCATTTGACAGGTTATTGCACTGGCTCATCCTTTAGCTTTTTGCCACAAAGACCCTTTGAAGCTTTCCCAGTTCTCTCTAACTGACTTTTGTATCTGACCTCCACCAGCACTTAACTGAGGGATATTTGCTACCTTAAGTAGTCGGTACTGCATCTTCTGTCGAATTTCTCTGAACCTTTTCCTGCATCTACACAAGGCCCAGATCATCACCCATACCACAGCAAGGTGCAAAACACAGTTGCTCTTCCCTGACTCACCTTCCTCTATTCCTCTGCTGCATCCACAGAGCTGAGCAAGGTGAGACAATTTATTACCACTTCATTGACTTATGCTACAGTTCCATTGGGATTTCAGTGCCACCTGGGGTTTCTCAATGCTAGAATGACATAAAGGTTTCATAAAGTAAATTTGGAGAAGGAAGTGAGGCAGGTAGGGGTCAGGTTGCTCACAAATGTTGAATAAAGGGATGGAAAGGAATGCTGCAGATCCCTGTAAGCCAAAATTCCATGTTGATGTCTCTATTCTGTCATTACACAAGGCACTCCACGGTTGTTAGTTCTGGCGGGCATTGCACAGTAAAGATGCATTAGAGTAATTATATGGTAATGACAGAAGATCATGAGTTAAAGATGTTGTGAATCCTGTTAGTATACACATCTGAAATTGTTTGGAGCTGATGTGGGAGGTGTATCCACGTGGAATTTGATAGCACTGATATTGTAATTAAAGCTGAGGAGAGAGATGAGGTTTGTGCTTATTTCTTACTGCTACCTGTGAATATTAATTAACTCCTGGAGGCACCTGACCTTAGCAATAATCAGCTCTGTTACATACAGCAGAAGGGAAAATGTGAACTGTCCTCTAAATATTTATTAAGAAAGCCGAGATGAAAAGAGCCTGGTTGTGATAGAGAATAGAGGTTCCTGGAAGCCAAATTGCCTTCTCCCTGGTGGAAGGAAGATCAGAATCTTTCCAGTTTCCTCTGCTTTGAGGAGGACAAGAACAATTCTGGCACCACAAAGGCGATAGAAACATGCCTGGTTTGGCACACAAATGAATAAGAGATTGTCAGGTTTCCAGAGATTTCTCTGGGACTTTCTGTATTCCTGCTTGCCTTCCTACCTGCGCGGGCTGTAAGGACAAGTGACTCCAGAAGGCCAAAAATGTAAGCCTGAGCTCAAGAGTGTCTCCATGTAGGGACACCACATATGTTAGTCTTTCTGAGGGCTTTAGCATCACCATCAGAGAGAAGGGAAATGATTACTTCATCTGAGATGAGATGAGATGAGATGGTACGGTACATTGGGAAACCCTGCACTTTTGTATTGGGGAAAGCCCTGAGAATTAAACTAAATGAAACTAAAATTCTAGTCCCATGTCCTAGGCTGCCTGACAAAGTAATCCTTTTCATCCTTCCCACTAATAGTGTAGTGTGGGCTTTGGGGATACCCAGACAATTGGGATCAGGGAGAAATTTGAATATCTGGATTTTACAGATGGCAAGTAAAAGCCATGGAGAAAAGGAAGATTAGTCTATATCTGCAGCATAACTAGGTATCTCTGTTTCTTTCCCTGTTAGGACCTGGTCTTGTTTGCTGCAGCAGGAGCCTTCCTAATGGTTTCCTGGTGAGGCTCATTATTGAATTTATATTTTTGTCCTTCTCACATCTCCCTCATCTCCTATCACAGTGCCCTCCCCAGTCATAAGGATTCGATCACCTATGATACACAGACTTTGGAGTCAGTGTGAAGGCACAGGCTGTGTTAAAAACAAGGTGTGTTCTTAATCTGCTCAGGTTGACTGGAAAGTAATTCTCCGAAGAGGTGGAAGAGCACGATGCTGCTGTGCACTGGTGTCTGGCTGCTGCCCTGCTGGAGATCCATGAGCAACAACAGCATGGCAAGTCCTCTTTCTTCTTTTCTGACAGCACCACAGTACCTGTATCTTAATCAGTCAGTGTCAGACAGTGTCACAGGCTCTGAGCACTGCTCGAAGCAAAGCACAGCACAAACGCCTCCCTGCTGCTGGTAGCTTAGGTTACCATTACCAGGCTGAGCTGCCTGATGTAGCACTCCTGTGCTCCAGACAGGCTGAAACCCTCACAAGTGTTGGCACCAACACGTGTTCAGACCAAGACACCTCTAGCCCTGGTGGTTTCTGTGCTCCCGTGACTCTGTCGGAGGCACTGCAGCTATGCTGCTGGTGACAGCACAGACGGGAAGCAGAGCTGCTGGGGAGAGGGATGATGAAAGGAAAAATGGTTGCTGGGGTCACTGATATAATTTTAGTCATACATGTTACAGGGAAGGATGAATTTATGCATATTTTATATGAAAACTTTACATGCCTCTTGGGCTATCTGATTTGTAACTTTCATGACTGGCATGGTTTTAATCAGAAAGGATGAAGAGGGAAGCCTACCCAAAATGAAATGGTGAGGTAAGATTTTTAGCAGAAACAATCAAATAGCTGACTAGAGGGAGTAATTGTAGCTCCATCAAAGTTAGAGTGGTTTACTGTTTCCAGCAGTGAGTCTGGCATCAAAGGGAATCCTAAACCTGAAATCCTTAGAAAGAAGTGGGTTATCAGCAGATACAAATTGATTCATGTGGAGAACAAAGACAACATTTTGTGAGTGGGACAGCCTGGCTTTTCTCAGCTCTGTGACAGCATTCTCTTCCTGGAGCATAGAGTGGTTAAGCTTGGCCTTTCACCATGTTAACACATTTTTCCTCAAGGCCCTGTACTTCAAGGTAGGAATAAATAAAACTTTAATTTTTTTAAGCATTATATAAATTATATCTGTTCAGAGGGTCCTGCTGGGAAAGTTTTGAAGTTCCATAAACAAGTTAAAGCTGAGGCATTAACACAGGGGTCTGGTGAACTGTGTTCACCCGTGGGCACACAGTGAATGAATAGTCACAGCAGCTTTAGTAAAAGTGTGGTGTTTGACTGTTTTGCAGAATAAGAACCACCAATGATAAACTTCAGCAACTGGACTTGTGTTTGTTAGTTCCCATTTCATGGGCCCTCCTGATGCTGTATAGGCCTTTGCTGTGTGTGGAAACGAAACAATTATTTGGAGCTACCCCGCTAGTAACAGCACAAAAGGGAGGCAGAGCTGCTGCCACAGAGCTGATGAAAGGAAAACATCATTGTGGTGGCTGATATAATTCTAGTTGCACATGTTACAGAGAATGAAGAAAGTAAGTTTAGTGAGTGTGGAAATGCAGAGTGATGACAGCTCTGCACTGGGTGTTCCAGCTTGGCTGGGTCAGTCTTCCTCCAAACAGAGGATCTTGTGTGCAGAGCAGGATATTTGGGGTCTCAGATTTATCATTGAGGGTATTTCTTTTGTCCCCCTTTTGAAACAAAAGCATTTTGCCCCCTCAGGTTAGAATGTGCCTCAGTGTAGAGACATGTCCTCCACAGCACAGTCCAGCACTCAGCACATGTACCTGTGCCTTCCTGCTGGATGGCACAATAACAGTTCCAGGATGTCTCCTGCAAAACACAAACACAAATGGATGCAGAAACCAGTGGCGCATTTTTGTACAAGAACAAGGTTATTCACCCATTTGAGCTCTTGCAGGATTGAGACCTTGTTTAGAAACAAGACATTCAGTAGAAACAGTATGTTCAATTTTCATTTTTAAGTTCTACGGAGATTGTAAATATTTTGGAAGTTAGAGAGAATACAGCAGTGCTCAAGTACTGCATATTCAGGGGCCTTAGATTTAGTACAATGTTTTATGAGGCTACCTCATAATTCATTTCGGCTGCCCCAACAGTAAGCAGACAGTGGTGTTTCAGGGGCTGATTGCAGAGGTCACAACCTTGTGCACACAATATATTGAACAATTCCATCATTCCTGCCTTCAAAGTGAATTTAGACTGACATAGCAGAATAGAAAAAGATGCTTAATAAACTAAGGGTTTTACTGCACACACACAGTCTCATAGGTATGCATTCAGCAAAGAGTGGGCATGACTCTGTAATAGGTGCACTAAAAAAAGCCATCTGTTTGTATTAATATCCCCTTTCACCACACTAAGTAAAAAAGACCTTTTCAGTTATTTAATCTCTATCCTCACCAGCTTTACGTTTGTTTGACTATAGTATTACCTTAGTAGAGAAACCTTGTTATGGAAAGTGATAAATATGAAATTTAAGAGAATGAATCTTTTACGGGCAGTGCACTGTGCCAAGCAAGGGAGTCAGGAGACTGTGCCCTGGCAGGAGTGGCCTGTGCATGTCCTCTGGTGAGGAGAGGAACTTTCCACTGTGCTGCCCCTCCAGCCTCCTCCAGAGCAACCAAGGCAAGAGCTTCCAGGGCCCAACTCATCAGCCCAGATACCGAATCAGCCCACGAATATTTAACTACAGCAGAAAAATGGATCACACCAGAGGATTTTCTCCTTGAAGAGAACTTAACACTGTTCTGATTAGAGATGGAAATTTCTGAGGTATTCTGGACTTCTTTAAGAGGTCTCAGCAGTTTAGTGGCATCAAAAATGGAAGGCATGGTCACCTTAGGCATAAACATCAGTTAACCCTTTGATGTAATAAGATTTGTAAGGAAAATCTATCAAACTTTCATCCCTTTGAAAACATCCATAGCAAAACTATTTGATAAAACATTCCCAGGCTTTAGCACCCTCCCATTTGCAATAACTGCTATGAGCAGCTTTAGCATCCCTAATTTTGAGAGGAGCAGCTGAACTCCAGGAGGCTTAGACCAATTCCTCCAGGATATCAGAGTGCCTCCAAACATTTGAGAGCCTAGGCCCAAGTGACCCTCTAGAGGCCAGAGTGAAGGATGGGAAGCAAAGCCTTAAATCCAAGGCCTTCATGCCTTACCTGTTAATCATAAACACAGCACCATCCTTGTCCTATAGAGAAGTTCCTCACCATAAATAATTCCACATTAGCAACACTTGTAGCTATTTGCTTTTGCTTTGCAGTCTCGCCGTTTCGTTATTATGTTGTACAGCCACTGCCACCCTACTTTACAGCCATATGTTGTCAGTCATATTTTTGCCTCTTGTTGCATTGCTGTCAGACTCTAACCTGTTTATGAGTCCCTGAAATGTGAAATTTTGGTCTTATTTAGTTTTCAGCTAACCCTGCTGCTTAGATGCAAGAATATCACATTTACTATAGAGAGAGATTTATTTAAAACCCAATTGTGAGTTACACTGAGGAATCTTCAGCAAACCATGACAATAAATAATGAGAGGATGTTTGCCTGGAGGACTTCCCTAATGAGGTTTGGTCTTAGACAGGCATTCTGTTTAGAAGTCAAATACTTCGTTCCTTGAGATTTTCATGTTTCTCCCTGTCTAGCAGGGCTTTCTGTGAGGTTTCAGTAAAAACTGACCTTTGGGGTCACTCATGATTACACATAACGCAAAAAGACACCAAGAACAGATCTAGGGGAAAAATAATTTTATGTACAATTCCAATGTCTAATATTTATTTATTTTTAAACAAAAAAATCTTATGAAGATAGCAGTTTTTTAGAAGTAGGCATAGACAAATGTGCTTAAAAAGAGACTATATATAGCTGTGAATTAGAAAATATTATTGTTGCCCACATTTCTTCAGAGGAGGGTTTCTGCTCTGAGGTGCACCTCATTGTATTGTTTGTCTTCTATAGGTTCTCTTCTCAAATGGATTTTCCTAAATGAACTCTCTCACTTTTGTAGCTGTGGCATTTGCATTAGATCACCCTCCAAAAGCCACCTTCCTGTGCCAGTGCCAGCCTCACTCTCTGCTCCTTCAGTGACACAGAGCCTCTGTGGTGACACGGGATTGTGGCAGCCTTTTGGGGAACACTCTACCAGTTCAAACCTTCGTCTCTCTGTAAGGTACACAGAAACACAGTTTTCCAGCATGGTGCTTTGGACACTCTGTCATAAAGAGTGATAGGCAATAGTAGTGGAGGTATAGTGAATATACCAGTGATGTGTATATCATGCATGTGAAGGAAGAAAATCTGTAGGGAATGTTGTAACAGATTTTTATGTTTGAGGGAGATGGATTCAGTTCTAGTGATGGTCAATGAAACCCATGGTATTCTCCATCACAAGCCAGTAGATGAATTTCACATCTGTTAAATGTGGTCTAATATTTTCTCGTAGGTTTATTTAATGATGGTCACAAAGAGAGAGAAGCGCTTTATTACTTGAACACAGAGACACGAATGTACTTACCCAGAAACCTAGGGTCCTGAGTCAGTTCATTGGGCAGGGAGAGTTATTTACTGGATGTTTCTTGCATCCTTCAGAGTAAATGGACTACATCCAGGTAGTGGGATAGGTAAGTCAACAGACTTAAGGATTCTCCTATGGACAAATCCCCACCAATCTTTAAAAGTAGTCAGAATGTACGTGTGGCAGACCACAGTTACCAGGAAGTAAAATATATGCCAAATAGTTCTGGTTGGATCCTTCAAGCTAAAATTCTGAATAAATATCCAGGATGAAGTCTTCTTCCCTAGGTATTATCTCTGCTCATTAATAGTTCATTCTCATACTGGGAAGAGCTCTCCTTAAAGTAGAGCAAAAGGGAAAAGTATTATTGTCAGACTCCTAAATTAATAAAGCAGCCCAGCCATGTACTTAGAGCAATAAGTAGCACATCCTCAGGTTGCAGAGATGCACAGTGGGAAAATCTATCCATTTGCCTCAGCTGCACATCTGGTAGCCCTTAGGCAGAAGGCAGGTTTGAAAGGCGTCTAACCAGGAGCTGCACACAGTGCCTGGTTCTTCAGGTGCGCAAAGTTCAGCAGCCAAGTTAAAAAAAAATGCAGGGCTCCTTTCCTCCTTGCCTCCGGCATCATCTGCTTGTGTGACAAAGCGAAAGCTCAGTAGTTCTGCACTTCAAATACCAGTTTGATGTCTGACTTGCAATCAAAGTGCTCAGTAACTCCGTGCTTTGCACTTACCCAACTGTTTTAATCTTTCACAGTGCAAGCAACTTGATAATGTAATAAACAAAAGATTGACAGAGGATGTAGCAAGCTTAACATATCCCTCCAATTCCTCTACTGAGGAGTGATGGATACTTCAAGTGAAGAATTCCCCTAGTGGCTTCATTGTTTCCCAGGCATCTTTCTAGATGAACTTTTCCAATGGTAAAATCATTACAAAGTAGAAATGCAATCTCTCTAAGGGCTAACTTGGAAGCCCAGTCTAATATATAGAGCCATAATGCAGTAATGAATCCTATTGGCAAAACTAGAGGACTTCTTGTGAATGGTTTTGTGAGGTGAGGAAATGGGAGAAAATGTTGGATTAAGAGAGTTAGGTCAGACTGTTATGTTTGACCACCTTATAATTTGGTTTGTTACAAACCAAGGTGTCTCCAAATGCTAGAGACTAAACTCTGAAATGAGAAATGCTTAAAGTCTCAAAATGTGAGCTCCCATCGATGTTACATTTCTCAAAATGAAAAGGCAGCCCTGAGAACACTGGTGTTCAGGTATCTCTGATATTCAAATCTTGAACTGGATTCAGATTTTACCTCTCAGTGGCAGCTGCAGTATTTTCAGCTTCCATTCCTTCTGAGATTGTTGCAGGGTGCATAAGTCCCCAGTTGCATGGTGAAAGAGGCTGTGAAGAAAGGCTCTTCCCAGCTACACTGCAGCTACATCAGACCCTCTGATGAGCAGTAAAATAATGCTTTAACACACCTCGGCCAGAGGAAAGCAGTGAGAATTCAGGCTGATACCATCCCCTCTGAGATGGCTTATTGGGAATTTTTATATGCAAAACTAGAAAAAAATCTGGCCCATCAGAAAATAAAACTCAGTGCTTCCTACCAGGACAGGAAATAGTGAGAAAAATAAATCATAGTCAAAAGGTATATTTCATTTCCAGCATGACAGAGAGGAAATAGTTGTCTAAGTTATAGATTTACAGTGAGAGTTTGGCCAACAGTATTCTATATAAAGTTTTGAACATTAGAGACACTTGGGAGAAGTGTTATTTGCTTTCATCTTAGGAAAACAAGCAATTGCAATCAATTATGTTGTAATTATCATATCGGCTTCAAACTATTTGGAATATTGCTTCGTGTTTAATAATGCAGTTTACATAACAGAAGATAAAAGCTCGGTTTTCCTAGTTTGGAAAATAAAACTTAAGACGTGTCTTGTTTAGGTTGGAGTGAACCCATTAGCCATATGTGTAACTAACCATAGTGACAGTTCAGGACAATGAAATTATCATAGAGTGTTTTTTTGCCTTTGGGCTCAAATTAATATGGAAAAAAATCAGTTTTCAATTTAGTATTAATTGACTCCTCGCAAGTAATAAAAGTTTTGTCTGTCTGTAATCAGAACATTTCTACTGTCCTTAAAATGCTATTATAACAGGATTCAGTGCCCTGCAATAAACCCTAAAGCAAACCCACCACAATTGTACTTGGCAAGTGTACCAAACTACTTCCCAGCAAAGCTGTAGGCTGAGAAAAGCCCACTACTTACTAAAATTATACTAAATGAACATCAGGGCTCTAGTCCTTGAATAAAACATGTATAGTGCAAAAGTGATTTTCTTTTGAGAAGATCTGATAAAATTGATGTGTTTTCCTTAAAAAAACCCTAAATTTGGGGTCATGGAAAGAAAAAAATTCTCTGAATACTTGATAGAAGTGGAGAAGGTAGAAACTACACCATAACCACTCCCAAAAAGCCTTTTTGGGGGAGTGTCTGGGATGCTTGAACAACATCAAAGTGGGCAGTGAGACAAGGAAGAATTAAAGGTGTTTGTTACCACAGTGTTACCTGCAGGGACACCGGAGTCTGCCCACCCTCCCTCGGCGCCCTTTGATGCAGTAAGGAAGGGATGTCCCCCTGGGGTACCCACTGGCCACCAGCTGAATGAACGGGCTTCAGAGCTGTTTATTCAAGTTGCTAATATTTCCTTCCTTTTCATGCAATAAATGTTGCACTGCTAGGAACAGTATGTGTCCCCTTCTGGTATTGCAGCAGTCATTATTAGGAAACAGCACATTTTTTATTTATATATATACACACAATATATAGAAAATTAGATATTATTACTTATAAATTTATTACAATTCTATTATTTGTATATATATAATTTTTTACTTCTATATGCTATATATTTACATGCACATTTTATATATTTGCTTTATATATGTATTCTTATATTACTTACATGAATATTTACTGGCTGTATTCTATGTTTATAGTATATAAATTGCTTTATAGAATAGGTAAATACTATGTGTATATGAAGTTATAATATGCATTTTCTCATTTTATATGGTTAGTATATGTATAAAATGATAATATGAAAGCTTATAGGCCCTTTCCACCTATTTAGGTGGGCAGGGAGAGTAAGGTGCTAGGAATACTTCTTAAATTTTTTTTTTATTGAGTTAGTAATGGCAGTTGCTGCTGTGTCCCAGGCTCAGGCTGGTGCCAAGAATGAGTGTTGGGGATCTGGAGGGAAGGGTTTGAGGCTGCAAGTGATGCAGCAGCAACAGCCACCTCCAAGCATCAAACCTGTGCTGCTCGCAGGGTCCCTGGTGGGTGGGTGATGGGGGCTGGCCAGTGGCTTTCAGCACAACTCAGCCTTGCCCCGGGCACTGAAGGTACCCCCACACAATCCCAGATGGGTGTCTCATGGGAGCAGCCCCTGCCCGGGGTGCTGGCTCTGTCCCAGGAGATTGCTGTGCAGGGCAAACCATGGCCTGGAGCTCCACCTGCGCAGCGCAGGGCACGGCTAATAAGGAGCAGGCTTTTGATGTTGCAAAATTCTCCATCTGTTCCCAGTATTTCTAATTACGTGCATTAATCTGTGCCCCTCCAATGAGCCATAATTGGTAGGTGTTTGCCTCATTAATCATTCAGGTGCTGAGCCTCTCCATGCACAGCCGCGGCAGCTATGGCCAAGCATACATAGCTGCTCGGGCTTTGTATGCGGTACCATTGCAATTTTTGGAATTGTGGTGGATTCCAAGGACATTTGCAGTTACTGTAGCTCAGGGGCGTTTTAATATCCTGAAATGCCACAAGATGGCACTGACTGATTCTGAGACCCCTCAACCCGGCCGGCCCCGCAGCCCGGGCAGTGGCTCTGCCATGGCCGCAGGTGTGCTTTGGGCTACTCGGAGCATTTTTTATGAACTAGCTGGTGGCCAACTGCACTCAGCTGTTCGTGGTTTCTTTTGATGTGGTTTGCTTTAAGCTGTGGCTATGAAATGCTATGACTCTGTGACAGTGACAGGAAGCTTTTGGATTTAGACAGATTTGATTTTCCTATGTTATATTCAGTGGCTGTTTGTCTGTTAAAGGCCTGTGCCAAACCGTACAAACAGAATATAAAGCCCAGGCTGCCTAAGTCCACCAAGAGCTGACATTTGTTATTGCTGAATTGGGTGAGTTCTTACCAAAAGGCAGAACGCCATAGTCGTGGGACACTCGCAGAGCTCGGCTGGAGGGTTCACTGAGTGGGTACTTGTAGCTCCGCAGGTTCACGATGTGCCACCATGGCTGCTTCTTTACGGGCCTCTTCCTGCCACCACGCTGGTGAGTCCAACACAGCTGCTCACTTCGCAATGTTTCATAAGCCCCTCCTGTACCTGAGCGTTAGACACTCATGTCTGGACTCTCCAGGTATCCCCAGTTGGTTCATAAACTCTCCTCTTCTTTTGCTATAATACTAAAGTATCATTCCCTGCTTTTGCCCAGACCATGCCTTTTAGGCTGGCTGTAGCATTCTGAAGGGTGCTGCAGTGGCTCAGTTGATTGATGAGTTGCAATAACTGCTTTTGAGTCCCTTTGTTGTGACACTGGTTTTGAGTTTCACCCATGTATAATGAATAGCCTAACAAACATAGCATATTATTTCATTCCTTTATTAAGTCATTTATTACACTTCAAGTTCTTTAACTGAATCAGAAAAGTTTCTGGATAGAACCAATTTACTGTCATCATGGTGTAACATATGGCTCTTAAAAGGACTTCTTCTTTTCAGCAAATCCATACATTGCAGAACCTGCCCAAAACTGAAACAATAATTTTTTCATTTAACAAACGTGTAGTCAAATCTAATTTTTATTTTGCCTGGGAACTGAATTTTTTTTGGTTACTGAAAGGGAAAAAATTCTCTTTTAAATTACCTTCTCAACTATGAGAAAATACACATTGGCCACATGTTAAAATACTACAAAAACTGTTCTTCTTTAAAAATAGGATGAATCCCACACTTTTTCTAGGTTTAAATCAAACTTTTAGTCAAAAGAGAATACAGAAATAAAGAATAAATAATACAGACAGTACAGACACAGAACCGATGTTTACATTTAAACATATGCCATTCAGCAGTTAAAAAAATGATTCAGACACCAACATATCAAAGGCATATTAGTGACATATGGTGTCTGACATGCTTCCACAAATGAATACATACACTGGCTTTGATGACAACCATGCAAATCGTATCTTTCCACATGAACAGTTTATCAGGAACAGTCAGATTTGTGCCTGCACAGCAACACATAGTTTGGATTTCTTGTGGAGGCCACACCATGTTGTAACCATGCAGTATGTCAAATCAGGGGAACGTGTGTCAAATCATTCTCCCCCTTGTTTCCACTGAGACCCAGGGTGAGACTTTAAAGCATGTGAGCCCTAGCAAGCAGCTCTGCTTGGCAATAAGGGCCAGCTGGCAGCTGTGCTGCTGCATGGGACTGCATTACAGCTCCAGGAAGAACTCCTTCTGGACAGCAACCCTGTCCCCAAAAGAAGGGTCAGGGCAGGGTACCCTCTAAAACAGCCAGATAGCACAGTGGCAAATTTCAGCCAGCCACATCAGGTTGGTTATTTGTCCTCTGCAATGTAGATTTGCCCTCGTTCCTGCCGTCCCTCTGCATCTCTGAGAGTACAAAACCCAAGCACTGTCTCCCATCAGTTGTTACAACACAGTTGTCATTTGGTGTGTTTGCTAAAACCATTCCACACCACATTACTGATGACAAAACAGCACCCTGGGAACAGCAGAGCCCAAGCACTGCTGCTGCTGCTGAGCTGTTCTCCCAGAGACAGGCAAGCAGAGCGAATTGGACACAGTGCACTTTCTCACTGAGGGCTCATCTCCTTGGCATATGGTTGGCAGTTCCAGCACATGGGAGGTTATTATTTCACCACAGGAGAAATAAGTGTTAAAGCTTATTAATATTATGGGGAATGGAGAGGCTCACATGCATGTCAAGGTACTTGAGTCCTCTCTATACTTCAGCCTGTTTCAGTGGAAAAAGCATAATTTCAGGTGCTGGTAGAGTTATGCTGGCCAACATTTGAGGTCCAACTCAGAGACTCTCAAAGGCACCTGGGGTCCGATGTAGGGTTAAGGGAACTTTTAAGATTTTAGCTTTAGAACTCCATGGCTCAATTTTGCCTATGTTCCTTTCTAGAAAGTCGTCAGGGGGTAGTTGTTCAGCTCAGAGCCTGTAAAAGCAAGAACAGAATAAGGAAAGGTCATACTGAAGTTTGCACAAATAGAAGCTGAGGAAGGTCAGGCTGTTGAGAGAGACTTTACTGTGCCCACATAACTAAATAAACAAGGACAAAGAAAACCAACAAAAACCTCCCACTTAGAGCTAAATTAGCTCTATAGTTCTCCCCAAAACAGCTCCAGTTCCAACACTGGTTTCAGTGGGCAGTACCCTAAATAAATATTTTTCTCCATTAAATAGTTGATGTATTTCTTCATCAGAATTTCCTTGAGTCTATCAGTTAATTCATCATTTTAAACAATTGCCATACAACCATAGAGTGCTTCCTAAGAAAGCACTAAATAAAGGGAAATGCCAAAGTGTTATTCCTTCCCTGGCTACGTTTAGAGCCTAACAGGGTACATGTGCTCATCCTACCGCTGCCTGCACAAGGCTTTCAGCTCATGGCTGGCTCACATCCTGTCACTTTAGAGTATAGGGAGCAAGCTGTCCTCCCTCCCTGGGGACAAGAGTACATCTGTTCCTTGGGCCAAGGTGCTGAACACAGGCAGCAGCTCACCAGTGTCGAGCATAAAAATGCCAAGCAACTTCGGCTATCCTTAAGCTGCAGGTTTGATTGCAAGAGCTCTGCCCTGACGTTTTCTGTACTTCTGCTCCCAAGCTTACTGCCCTTAAATAAAAATACTGTTAGTGTTTATAGAATTTCCAGTTTATTTTATCAGCCTCTCCTGTGTGTTCTCCCTGGTATAGAAAAGGGCGGGGGGGAAATGCAATATATTGTCTTCTAGTCACTAGTTGGTCCTCCTTTAAGGACCTTGTAAGACATTTTTTGTGTATTGTTTCCCTGCATATGTGAGCAGCTTTACTACTTCATCCCCCTTAGGACCACTTAACAACATCAGCAAAGCAATTAAGTGTAGTTTTCAGGAAAATGCCAGAGGCATTACACTGTCTGGATGGGAGTCTCAACCCAATTATTTTCAGCTAGTTGTGAACTGTGGAAAGTGGACTTTACTTCATTATAACTTCAGTTCCCACTGATTAAAAGTCTAGTGTGTTACAGACGGTAAGGAAAAATGAAACAATTAAACTTTCCATCAATAAAATTGCTGCATATTCTTCAACATAGGGGTCTACTTCTCTCCAGAGAAGTGATTAAAATGAACTGATTGAACTATAATTTGATTGACTGAAGAGTTGCAATCCATTGCACTAAGCTTAAATTCCATCTTATTGCTCTATTTAGCTCTGAATATAAAAAATTACTGGTGGCCTTGCAAAGCCCTTATGCAGTCCTCCAGCTGAAATTTCTTGTAGCTCACAGGCTGCAGCAGGTTCTGTTCTTTCACTGCTGTGTCTGCATGATTCACAATTGATTGACGTTGAGAAAGACACGATGACACCTAAGAAATTATATTAATACAGCTTTAGACAAAATAGAAAGACGATATATTATCAGGTATCGTCTACCTATTACATAATCATTTGGGGATTCTAAACACAACCACAGAAAAAGTGAACCCCAGAGACTGGAGAGAATAATTGTCAGGTTATATACAGTTGTTGCAGCAAAAATTAGCATATTCTCCTGATGAAAAATGCAGCTGTGATGCTCCTTCCTGCTGCAGAGCTGTCTTCAGGAAGGTGTGAGGCTGCCAGATGCAGAGATTTGTAGGTTTGCACACATATGGGTGACTCCTTCCTCCCAGCGGATCCCAGAGCGGCACACTGGGTCTGGTCTCGTGTGGAAGCTGTGCTGGCTGTGAATTAGGGTGCCTGAGTTCCAGTGCAAACACTGTTTCTTGGGGCTCAGGACGAGTTTTTATGGCTTGCTTAGACTATGAGGGCTTTGCCTCCACAGATGCAGAATTCTGCTGCCAGAGCCAGGGGCTCCTATTGCACCTTGAGGGCTAATGAACACCATCTAAGGAACGATGAGCTGCTTGCTTCTGTCAGCAGGCTACTAGGATGTTCTGGTCTAGGAAATACCCAGAACATCATTCCCCCTCTGAAGCTTTAGCTGAAATGCCACTTCCTGTTATGAAGTTGCCTGTCTGTTGTATGACACCTGCTTTCTCTATTGCCACCATGTATTTTGAAATAAAACACAATATTTGACCCATAGCAACATAGAGTAAGAATATAATATTGTATTAAGTCACAGCAAGAACATCTTATATTGGTAATTAAATGTATCAGGCTGGGTAAGATGTGTGGCTGAAGATGGGCAACAGCTGGGTTAAATACTTAATGCACTTTCTCTGACAGACAGCTCAAACTCCAAATGAATTCAATACATGTTTTCCCACTAAGATCACCAAGAACCAGGTTATGTACTCCTTGATAATATTTACTACTGAGCTCAGTTTGCCGTGGAGCTTTGAACTTCAGGCTGTGCTAATCTACGAGGCTGGCTCATTGCTAATCAGGTCATGTGTGTGATTTGTGCCAGCTTCAAACCTTGCATATTGCCAATCCCAGTGTTACAGTGATATCTGACCACAGTCAAGGTCTATTAATCCACTACGTTCTTTGGTCTTAATGTTTACACATAGGACATACCACAATTCTTCCTATTTGTCAGCCAAAAGCTACCAGAACTGTACTGGAGTCATTGAGGCAATATTGATCTGAAAAAATGCTGCCTCCATCCAATTTAGAAGGAACACCTTTGACAAATTATATTTGGCACTTAATGATTGTCTTGCATTATTGGCCTTTTCCTTTGTTTCCTCTTTCCTTTTGATTACCAATTACTGTAAACACTATCCTCTACTCTGCCTCACCAGAGGTAACTTTGAATAAAGCTGTGCAGCAACAGGAGCCTTTTAAAGGGAGACAAGGGCAAATACAGAACCACAAATTTGTAGGTATGTCTGGAGGCTGCAGAATGTTTGCTACATTCCCTGAGTCGAGGTTTAGGTACACACAGCAGAGGCATGTAGAGCTCCAAACAGCTTAAATGCCTGCTTAATGCCTATTTAATCTTTCAGTTTACACAGATAAATTATCTCAATTATAAGACCTTTGCATCAAAATTGAAGCAGAAGATGCTGTGTTTGAAGTAATTTGTATCTTATTTTCTTGCAGGACAAGAAAATGGAAAAAAGAGGAGCCCCAAGTGTGAAACTAGCCCTGAGAATTCTATAATTCCTGCATGAGAAAGTGGCAGGGATCTTGCAAAGCATTTATTCATCTCTAACAGCGCTCTTACATCCAAGGCAGCAAGCAGAGTCCAGGAAGGGCTTTTTGTCACACTGACACGAGTCACAAGAAATCTGGGCAGCGTGCAAACAACATCAAGAGCAGGGCAGGACCTTCTTCCAAGCCCAGCCTGCGCTGGCATATGAAGGAGGAGGCACAGACATCTGGTGACCCAAGCAATTGCTTAATGTGGTTCCCCAGAGAAGTGTCAGCAGGAACTGGCAAACAGTTCCACCAGACCATTCATGGAAAAAGTGAAGAACGATTCAAGCTGGATCTGTTTTCTGTCCCCATGGGCCTCCTGGCAGATGCACAGGAATAACCATAACTACCAAAAAGAACATCAATGTGCTATGGAGCCTGCAAATCACACACGTGACTCCTCCTTACCCTGTTATGGAGAGGCAACATTTTTCTGTGTTTCAACAACAAGTAGATTTCAAAATCTCCAATTACACAAATACACAAAAATGTATTTGCCAGCAGATTTGTGTTTGGAAAGATACAGAACTTTAATTACACAGATACCATAACACCCTCTTTTTAAGGAAATGTGATTACTGCAACTTCTTCATTAGGGAATAGTTTCACTATTTAAGAAAATGTTATTTAAGAGGCATGGTGTTATCTGTTTATTCCACTCTCTTAACACATTCAAAACATAAGCAAACACTTGAATGCTTTCCTCCTAGCAACCAAGGTCTGTCGCATCAGAAAAGCAGCATACTTGTCTTTTTCTGTACCTTATATTGAGCCAAATTTCTAGTTTGCAACCCTTTAGCTGTTCAATATCAAATTCCTGGAACATAAATTTAGGTGAAAGTCTAAACCAGTGACTATGGTCAATAGGGCCAGATTTTCAGACATTTGTGTATCCCTTACATCTGCTGATGGAAATATTGCAAAATTAATTTCAGGAACTAAGCTTCTTTACATTTACTAACCTGCTGCATGACTTAACTCTTCAAATTATCAGCAGCTTTTACAAAATGCTAAGTTTCACTACAGTGAGTATAAAACACAGATACTGAATATTGCCTTGGGATCTCGCTCTGTCTTTTAAGGCTGGATAACAGTGCTGTTTTTACTGAATATATGGGGGTTTTCAGATCTCTTAAAATCTTTGCAGGATCTAGGGACCAAAAAACCCCAAACAAACCAGCAAATATACTATCAGAATCCTCTCCTTGTCTACATCCTTCTTTCCTTATATAAGGGTAACTTCTCCTTTTTTTTTCTTTTCTTATCTAAGGGAGACTGATGGTCTCCCTGCTAACTCTTCAAGAAAAACAGAGGAGCAACTGGGAAACCTGTCTTCCAAGGAAAAGATGAAAGATATAGCTAAGTGAGGGGATGTGTCCTTCTCAACACTGACAGTGTGGTCAAATAGACAGCTCCCCCTGACTTTTCCCTGAAGAGTTCACAGACAACTGTCCAGAAGAGCGCCCGGTCTCCCCGGCAGTTCTGCTAACAGCAGGAATCACTGCAGCACTCTGGACTGCTGCTGCCGTGTCATTCCAGTGCCTCTGGGGTCACCTGAGTGCATTAAATTAACACTGTTCCCAGGCAAAGCAAAATGTCTGGGAACAGGATGGTACAGCATAATAATGGGATAGGAGAGGTAGATGCACACCTAAATATGAAATGATTGGAAAGAGTGGGGAGCGATGATGTGGTTCTGACCGACGTGACTTAGTGCCAAATGTGCGTTATCACACAGATCTCCCAGGAAATTATGTGTCTCTTCATCACCAGTTAACATTTTTATAGCTTATTTCAGTATTTTTGCATTTGTTCCACCTGTAATAATTTATTTATGAGTTTAAGTTTATTAAAAATTTGAAGCTTCATTACAAACTGTCCTGGGGGAATCTCACCTGCCTCATGCTATTACATTATTATTACCAAGTGTCTAATTTATATTTAATCAAACATCAATTGAACATCAATAAAATAATAATGAATTAATAAGCTATAGCTTCCTAGAAATACTAGCAGCTTATGTAAGCAAAGTCAGTGCACTGTCTGTGGCTCAGCTATCAAATCTCTCTGAGACTATTTGACAGAACCATTTAGTATTTAGAATATGATAATAAGCCATAAAAATAGTTAATTGCTATGGTCTTCAGCTAATTCTTGTGATAATTATGACCCATACCAACCTGTGAACCTGAGCTGAGAAGCAACCCAGAGTTCCATGTAAGACAGTCATTTCCAAACACTGTAAGTGCCTAAGGGACTCCATGTTTCCACAAAATGAAATGACAAAAGAATTTCGGCTTGGGTAAATGCTTAATTTTTCACTTGAACATGACCTCTTGAACTGAAGTTATTTATTCTTCTACACAGACAAATCAAATTTTTTTTTAATTAACTTAAACATCTGCCTATGAACATTGAAATAGCATTCAACACTGCTGGTTGGGTGTTCTGTTTTAACAAAATATCAACCCAAAAAACAAGCTCTGGCAAACACTTCTCTGCAGACAGAAGTGGCATTATTTCAGCCTGGGGAATTTCAGTAAAGACCCTAGTCCTATTCCACCCTATGGCTCCACAGTGATTGTCATCCCTAATTAGTGATGAATATCACTAATTGGGGACTACTTCCATGTGCACTTCCTAGGTTTATATGTTTTCCCCTTCCTCTGCTAAGGCTCAAGAGCCAAAATTTTCATTCTGGATCTTTTGATCTCTTCTTCAATTTCCTACTGTGTACTCTCCTTTATGGTTCAAATTTTATCAGGGATTGAAGAAGAGCTCAAGATGCAAAAGATAACCATGTTCTCCTCAGTATTCTTCTCTGCCCCAGTCCACTAAGAATCACTTAACCCCGTTCTTCAAAATGATCCCACTGAAGTCAGTGGAACTGCCTCAGCCCCTCACTTCAGCAGGATCTACATGAGGGCTTTAAATACCCATCTGTGGAACTGAAGCCAAAAGACAATATTATCCTTCTATGACAGTCTGATATTTTTTAATATTCACTGACTCTCCTTTCCTTTTCACCCACAACACATTTGTCTTTTCTAACTGCTTGGGACCACTCTAGCTATCTGTATTACGTAAGCAAGGATTATACAGCCAAGTGTCCTCAGGCATGCAGCATGGGCTCATTCACAATTACAATCCCATTGGAAACCTCAATGCCACTTGGGATATTGAGAAGTCCACCAAGAATTGCTGTTCAAATCTAACATAAAGAGGTTCCAGTTCAACATTTAAAATTTTATTAAGATCTAAAGGGGCCATCAGACACTCTGATCTCTTATATGAGATTTTTTTACTCAGTTACTTCTACATCAATCCCCACAACTATTTGAGTAAAACACATCCTATTGAAATACTTCCAGTGTTAATCTTTAAATGGAAAATCCATCATCTCGGTGGCTTAGACTAGCATTTATTACCCCACCCATTTATTACCCCACTTCTCAAATTGAACTTGTCAGGCTGTCACTCCCACTCACTGACTTGTCCTTCCCTCCATGCAGGGCTTTGGCAGCCCATGTTTTGGTCCCAGGGGTGCTGGTACACCACAACCTGAATGAGGTGGACTCATCAAAGGTATGGGTAGTTCTACCACTCAGAAACATGCAAGCCATTGCAGGCTTATGTTCCATCCTTGGCAAGTCTTTTTACCATGAAGGATTCATCAAAGTTCAGAATCAAGGATATCTTCTCTGCTCTTCCTGGGCAGACCCAAATACACTCCTTTTTGGGACACTCTCATAGGGAACTGATGACTAGTTTAACACAGAGAGCACCTTCCCACACCACTGAGGGATGATTCTAATTTTTGGGCAACCCACTTACTGGATTTCACATTTTCTGCCATGTAACCACAGTCAAATTTTGAAAAAAAAATGCCACTCACCTCTCTTTTTAAATATCTTCCGCCATGGACTAGTTTCACTGCTCTCATTCAATCAAACCACTCACAGACTTGGACAGATCTTTCTCATGAGTAAGAAAGAATAAAGGTTGTCCATTTCTGGATGTGCTTTGCAATGGATCCTGTGAAAATCAAGATAAATAATGTACACTAATTCATCTTTAGTGAGCACAAAAATAGTCCCCCAGAGTGATAGCTACAGGTTTGTCTCCAGTGAGAGATGTATAACCCCTTCTGTGAACACTACAATGAGTAACAATCAGTCTCTTACTCCTTTCTTACTCTCTAGTGTGGCAGCCCCTTCATTACGGCTATTACATTAATAATGGCTTCAGAGAAACCTACATGGCTGAAGCTGCATTCTCCTCTGGACATCAGCGCCAGTATTAAAACCCTGCCTGGGAAAACTCATCAGAAACCTCTGCTGATGTTCACCCCAACCACGGAATTTTCTGTTCTAGACGGAAAGCACAAGCCTTCAGCTCACTGCCTCCTACTCCTGGATGATCAGGCAGCTTGGAAAATTGATACACCATTGAAAAAGGAAAGATTTACACCTGCAAATATTGAGAGAAAAGAAAACTCCACCTCTCATTAAGCTCTGAAAAACTACTAGAAATTTTGGGTATCTTACCCTGTAGATCCTGCAGGGTTCGCCCATCTAATAAGTCCCTGACTGATGGTGTTTGTGACAAAACAATGCAAAGCAATAGCACAAATTATGATCATGTAACAGAAAATTGAGCTAGAAACCCCCACTGAGGCACTGTATCACCAGCATCTATCACTGCACCGGAGCAGCAACATTTCAATTCTGTATGTGTAGCATTTATGGGCACCCTTCAGGTATAAACCTGCTTCTAGAGTCAGCAAGGAAGGATGTCTACACAAGTCCCCAGTGAGGGGGCAACAGGGCAGAATCAAGATTCAGGTTTACACCAAACAATGCATAATTCATAAACCCTCTACATGTAGGTAACATGCAATTCTTATATAGCAATTACTAGAAAATTAATGTAAGTGCCTCTCAAGAGAATTACTGGAAAACACTGTTATCCTGTGCAGGTATGCACATGCAAGCTAACGCTAAGGCTATGTAACAGGCAATGACACATCTTATGATAAATTATTTGGTTTAAACTTGCTTTGGAATATGTAGCAACTTATTGACAGCCAACATCTTACAACACTGTCTATGTGGAAAGCAATGCCTGGCAAATTATCAATTCTTAATAAAGCTCTGTGCTTCTTACTGTTGATGCTGTTCTTGATTTAGATTCAGCTAATTTTTGTCTAGACTCAGCACTGTGGCTCATCCATGTTTCTCCATCTCCCTGAGGATTTAGAAATACAAATTCTGACTTGATGAGCCTATTAAAAAATTAAGAAATGCATATGCAGCACTGCCCTTGTCTGTCCATGAAACTCACACTGATTCAGGATGCTAGAAAGGCATATATGTGTACTAAAAGCCCTGGCTCCCAGATGAACACTGGGTTACCGACAAGCAAGTTATACTGTCCTAACACTGTCAAGGTGCACTACCACACTTGAGTAAGCCTGGATGTGCCATGCAGGAAAAGAATTTTCAGACAAACCCATCTGTAAGTTTCTTCAGAATTTCACAGCCACGTGGTGATGCTGCAAAAATAAGCAGATTTAAACAGCTCTCTGCCAAAACTTAAGACTGTTCCATACCTGTATAACAATCACACATCAATTGTCAAGAGCTGCTGTAAGCAATTATGATGTACAAAGACGCAATTCTCAGTTATAACCTTGTCAGTAACATTTCCTTGTGAATGTTTCCCCTTCCAAATATCTTTTAACCAACACCATATCTAGTACTATGTAAACCATGATCCTCAGACGTGGGAGCTTAGCAGTTTTCCACTCATTTAGTCAACGCTGGGCATTGCTAAAGATCAGGTCTCATGTAATTCTGAGTTCAAAAATGTCTTCTGAAAAAGGACATTTAAACTATTTATGATCCTTTCTGCAGTTTAAATCCTGTATAATATTTTTGATGAAGCTTTTTGACTTCAAAAACCCACAGTTTAAATGAAGGTCTGATAAAACCCCTCTGATTTGCCACAGAAATTGATCTTTTGCTGTCCAATTCCATTCTTAATGAAATAGACAATTCAGAAACCTACAGGAACATGCTTTATTGATTCATTCACAAGTCACTAAAGCCTATGTTCCCTCCAATAAACCTAACCACATAGTGTTTTTCATGCACTGAATTGCAGGGAAGAAAGATGACCCCAGATCTGTTCTGCTGGAAGTCTAGTGAGACTAAACACGCCCAATAAATGTAAACACGGCACACCACTAAGCTAATGGCAAATGTGTGTGGGAGACAAAGAGACTTAAATTTCCTCTTTATTATTCCTTCAGCTGAGCCTCTGCCTTCTCGTAATTTATTCACCATGGGCAGTTGTGCCGAGATGCATACCTGTTTCTTCATGAAGGTCCTTGTTTTTCTCAATTTTGTGGATGGATGAAACAAAGCAGGAGGAGGCCAACCTACATGAGTGAGGTCACACAGTGACCCGTAATCTGCACTGCAGCAGATGCCCGAATTCTTTCAGGTTCAACAACTAATTTGGTACAAACCTGGAGTGTAGCTGCACTGCACTGGATATTTTATAAATATGTCTTTCAATAATCTCCCTCCCTTCTTATGAAAGCAATAAGAAGCAGTGTGAACAGCAGAGCCTATATTGGGTGAGCTTTCCTGTTAAATTCCTCTAATGCATCTCAGCTGTGACCCATAGTAATTTGGGTAATCTAATAAACCTGAATGCCCTGTAAGACTCTGGGATGATACACTGTCTACCTGCAAGACAGAAGTACAAGAGAGCAGCTAGATAACAGGTATCAGCCAGCAGTCAGAACAAGAGTGAACTTAAAAAATAGATGTTAGAAAATACAGGAAAACACATTATCAAGAAAATATGCTTTGCACAGTCCTACTGATACTTTCAAGTACCACCATTTCCAATTCGAAACATTGCATCTACTTGTTCTGCTTAAGGGAATATGCTACACTCAGATTTAGCATCAGGTTTTATGGTAACTACAGTTAATCCAACTATTCCAGTAGGAATACCTTGAAGTACGGCATTTTTTCAGGTTCACCCACGTTTTGCCAGAAATTCAAACAGACTTTTGCCTTCTACCTTATGACACAATAGTTTTTAGGGAGCCCATTTCTCTTGTATCATTCTAATACTTTTCTCCCTTTACATATGCTTTTGATAAGTGTGCACAGACCCAGTCAAGAATAACACTCTTTACTGCAAAACTTAGCTGTCACCTGTATTAGGACTTAATGGGTTTAGTACAATTCTAAGTGAAGAATAGTTTCAGAAAGTAGCCTCTGCTGTTACTTGGATAAATAAGGTAACAAACAATTTAGTGGTGTATAGGGGAATTAAAATATTTTGCAATGCTCTTTAATATTTTCCCTAATTCTAAAATCAGCCAAAACTCCAGCATAAAAATCACTTTTCCTTTAGAATTGCCTCTCAGCAGGGTAGTGGGCACAAGTTATCGCTTTGTGCCATACTGTATGTTCAAAGCCATCAGCATTCAATGTGCTAAGAAGTGTCACTGAATCCCACAATCAGAAATAAAAATGAAAGTTTCAAAAAGATTTCAGAATTTAGATGAATATAAACAGCTGCTTTGAAGATGGAAAGCATTTTACAGATTTACATTTTGGTCTGTTTTGAACGGATAAACAGACAAAAAATATGTTTTTAAAAGGAGCACTATGATTTTCAGTTTAACACTTTCCATAATTAGACTGTAAGAAATACTAGGAGCCACAGAAAGAATTATTTATATTCACTGTACAGAAAGCTTATGTTTTGCTTCTGCTTATTACTTGAGCTTCTGAAAAGCACCTCATTTTATAACCTTAACAATTATTAATGTAAGCCACAAGCTTTTTGCAAATGTAGATTCCCACTATCACCTTTCCCAACTATAAGGATTCAAAGAAATCAGGGCTCTATCATTGTTTATTCAAGAGATTCAGGAGTTTTATCAAAGGTTTTCTTTTCTTTTGAAAGACACAACTAATGTTGCCAAAGAATTCATACTAATTTAGAATTAAAAATGCTATGAAAAGTGTTCTGAAGGAAAAATTAATTGGAAGGATTCATACTTTAACACTGCCTGCTGTCACTTCACTCCTAATGACTGAAGTGCTTTTATAGTTTTCTGTGTTCTCCCTTAGTGCTGTATAATTTGATTTCCAAATCCCCTGAGAGCTCCGTGACAAACCTCCAGGGTGTTTCCAGGATGTAAAGGTCAGAGCTGAGGACAATGGGGATGGAGTGTGCAGAAGACAAGTCTCAGAATCTCTTGCTTCAAATCCATCACTGACACAGAAACCAGGGTCAGTAAAGCACAAAGAGAAGTCTCTTAAAGCAAAATCAACCATGGTGGGAACTTCCTAAGGAAAAATCAACTCTGGTGGGAACCTCGTAAAGATGTTAGAGTAACTGCTAGCAGAATCCAAGTGACATTCCTTAAAACAAAGGAAGAAGACAGCTTTCCCAGAGATCTGTGGCATGGAAATCAAACAAGCTTCCAAATTTCTTGAACAAAAATCATATACTGGGAAGCCCAAACCGTGACTTGCACACTTGTCTCATGCGTAACACTTGGAATGTAGGGAAATCCTCCTGTGCTTTATTTCTGGACTCCTTTCCACCCCATCCTCCAAAGCAGTCTTTCCTCAGCCAGCTCCTTCTCTGCCCTCACACCAGCCTCCAATTTTCTGACAAGATATTGCTCTTTTGGGCTAGACACCATATGACCTTCCCTGTGCTGGCTGGCTCCACAACTGTTAAGTTAGTGCCAGCCAATCTCTATCTTAGGGTTCCCTAACAACCTTAATGTCTTTTTTTATTGTTTAATTAACATAATCACTTCTTAAGAACAACTGTAATACGAGTTAGTGGAACAGGTGCTGTAACTAGTAAAAAGTCTATAAAGAGAAAAATCAATATCCCACCAGATGTATGTAGAGGATGTACCTTTCAACATCACAAATTCCCTTTTGGGGACCTGAAAGTATTCTCTGCTGCTACTGCATGATGTGCCTCAGTTTTAATTCACTGTTATTCTTTGTTTAATCAAGTTCATCTGTAGTATAAATGTGAGCACCATTATGCTAATTTCTGCACTTGACATGCAAATATATAAACATTTGTGTGCCAAATTATTAAGGTTCTGTCTATAATGTTATGCCCCTATTTACTATCTATATTTAATGTCTTATGGATTTCTAAACATTTAAATTTATATCAATGCTGTCACATATCTGCAAGCAGAGACAGTTTTACGAGCACTAAAAAAGCTGCAACACACAGCCACTAAATACTAATGACATAAATGGCATCCACTAATGGTCTCTATTTTTATTACAATGCAAAACTTCAATACATTGCAATTACTACTGCTCTAAGGCTGAACCATACACACTGTATAACGCTGTATAACACCAACTTCCATCTCTATAGCATAAAATGACATTATTTGTTGTTCAGCCCTGTACTGCAGATGTTGACAGAATGCTCAAGTCAGCAGTTGGAGCTAAAATTCACTCTATTTACAGAGTCTCACTGTTAACTAATACCCTAAATTGTCAGATATGCCAATGCATTAGACATTTTTCAAAGCTTGCTGCACTAATAGTATGTAAGCGTAGCACATGTCTTCTTGTACCTGTCAACAGCCCAGGAACTTTGCAAAGGTAAAGCATGTCAAAAAAGGGAATTATCTTCTTATGCTTCTGTGTTAAAAAAATCTTTAGTGAGTGATTTTTCTAAAATATTGCAATACAAAAGTGCTTTCAACAGAGCTTACAGTCTTATAACTGGGTTTCTATTTCACATTTTTAATCTTAAATTTTAAATTCTCCATTCATAATTACAATAGTGTCTCCTTTTACTTCAGCTACTAAAGAGACTAAAGCTTCCTCTTAGAACTTTAAGACAGTGGAAATCTCAATGTTCGTAAAACTAGATGAAAACAAGTGCATTGCAAAATCTCTCCCACATGAGTTGGGGGGTAGAGGGGTTAATTTCATTTCATCAATGCATTTTGCTTGCCAGAAACTTTCACCAAAATAAAGGAGAGCTGAGTTCATCTCTCAGACTTTCTCAAGCTGGTTCATCTCACATAAAACAAGTGCAATTAGATTCCCTCCCATTGACTTCAAGAATAACCTCCAGAAAGCTGAAAGTCCTGTTTGAAACAGGAGACATTTTTTCCTATTTCCATGCAGCTGGGAAGTCATTTACACAAGGAAAACACTGGAGACAAAGTAGGTGTCAGACTGGGTAGCATTTTACATGCATTTTCTGACACAAGGCAGACAACAGGAACGTGCACACAAAATATTTCCTTTCAAGGGCTGGCTAGTGAGAACAGCAAAAATGAGGAGACATTAGTGTAATTATTGCAGAGTTACCAAATACTGCTTGTCCTTAGAAATTCAATCCGATTACCACTCATAACTTTAAAGCATGGAAAACCATGCCACCCGAAAGCAGTACTTTCCTTAAATGTTCTCACTCAGCTTGCAAAATCTAAACATGCACGACTGACTAGACAAGAGCACATGATGTGAAATACATAGAATAATAATACCTAAATCTTACACATGGGAATACTGACATAGCATTACTTATTTTTTTCTTCTTCCTTTCTCTGCCAAGACTCTTGAACATGGCAAGCACTCTCTAGTGCAATCTGAACCCACTTCGGTGTCCTAATATTTTGACTAAATAGGTTTTATAAAGGATCCCAGTTAACTACCTCTGTTGTACAATTGCAACAATAAAATATTCCAACTGAAAATCAAATGGCAGTTTTAATCTCAGAATCCAGGACTTCTCAAAAGAACAAATTCATTACTTTAAACAGTTGTAGGAAAACACAGCTTTTCTAAATAAGTAAAATATGCTATGCATTTTCTCAACTAGGATATAAAATAATAATTTTAACATAATAGCTTATTTTTGAAATTCAAAATGTTCAGGGAGGGGGAGAGTAATTTTTAATCCTTTCTACACATCTTAAAACTTGAAATAAACCGGACTGACTGAGTTCACTAACACAAAAATGAAATACTTGAGTACATGAAAAGCATTTTTCTTTAATTATTCCCCCCCCCCCTTTTTTTTTTTTTTTTTAGGAAACTGTTGGGTAACTGCAACCAGTTTTGAGGAGTATTTTGGGCCTTTTGAAATGCCATCTTTGACAACCTGCGTTGTTCGCTGTAATTCTTTCTCCTTGCTTAACAATCACATTGTAACAAAGGAAGAAGCGAGCTCTTTATAATAAGACCTTGGACAAAACCTGAGAGAATCAACTTGAAAGAAAATGTTAACTTTGTTTCAGTTTGTAAGTGCAATGTCTCCACTAGAAAAGTAGCAATAGGTCACGGTCTGGCTAATGCTGAACAACAAGTGCCTGACCCTTTTTTTGTGTGTGTGGTTTTTGCTTTTTAGTGTGGCTGGTTTGTTTGTTTGGATTTGGTTTTCTTTAGTTTTTTTTCCCCCGACTTTGTCTTCACAAGTTTACCCTTATAACTTTCTATGCAACAAAGCCCAATGTCATTCCCCTAACAGACCACACTTGATGAGGTGCCTAATTAAGAAAGCAGCTGCCCTAAAAACTGTGTAATATCAAGGAGACAGAATGAGACACCTGCAGAGGCCGAGTCAGGTGTCTCCACTTGAGAGCTCCCAAGCTCCTAACGCAGGTGTCTCAGGATAGCAGAGTTACATGGTCTGAAACCAGCCCATGACCCAAATAGGGAATTCTGTTTCAGCCTAAAAAAGTGTACATTCTGTGAGGGCACTGACAGAGAACACAGGTAAGAGCACAGCTGCTGCCCAGAATCAGAATTACAAAGGTCTCCGTGGATATCATAGCCATTCCCAGAACAGTAGGATGGGTGGATCTCCTGACTCACAGACTTGGCAGATGTCTCTGGGCGCCTTTTCCATCCTGTTGCTCCAGTCTCTTCTACAGTAAAAAAGAACATAAGCTTTTGTGGAGCTTGTCTCTACCTGGTTACACACAGCAAAAACCTTCTCCTTCACTGAAACAACAAGAGGCTTTCCGTCCACTTCAGTGGATGGTCAATTGAGCCCTAAACTAAAAGACTCTTGGCCCTGTTCCCCGCTTGGAATATTTGGGTATAGTTTTGTTTCAAACTGCAAAGGCACTATGTTAAAAAGCACTCTAGAAGGATGGCTGTCTGTATCTGCATTCCTTCCAAAGGGAATGGGGTAGAGTATTTACACCTAAGGCAATGGCTTTTTTAAGGTGTTCTGATTATAACAATACAATGAAACAGCTATAACACCTGGAAGCTTTAGACTTCTGCCTTGTAACCATGCAGATGAATAGCTTCAACCTTTGCAAGAAATCACAGTCTGAATGTCTGTTTTATTCCACAGTTGTGTCTGAGCAGACTATTAATAGAATACTGATAAATGCTACAATAGCTATTCTTTTTCCTCCCCTTTTGCTTTTATGCAATTGCCAATACCTATCCTTCCCCTGGTGCTGTCAGCTGATGCTTGTCTCATAACTCTTGGGGTAACAGCATTAGGCGAAAAAGAAATTAAGTTCAAATAAAACTGCCAGGTAGAATCAACATTATGAGATTATGGACTGAATTGTTTTCTGAAGCAGGCACATATATGCAGTGTTATACCACTAATGACCTACAAAGAACTTACATATTAAAATTTAATTACTATAATATTATTTAGGAGATGGGAAAAGATACTAAAGGTGAATTTATTTGTCTAGGAGCTCTGCAATTTTTAATGGCAAGTAATAACTACATCTCTATGCATTTCCTGGGGACTGCGTAGGTAGCACCATGCACTGCACCATGTTCACATAAAACCAAAAGGTGTTATGAAGTCTTGGTAAAATGTGCCTGTGGCTGGTAGGACATTTACCAAGGCCTTTGCCAATCTGTGCCACTCTTAGGCACACAGCTGCATTTGTTTGTGTTCACTCTTGTGAAATAAATCTAAAGATAGGGAGCTGCCACTGTTGGTCCTGTGAGTAAAAATAAATCCATGAGATTATGGAGAAGAACACACAATATAAAGACTACACAATAATTACGAAGAAACCAAAAATCTGGATTTCTTGCTAATACTTGCAAGCCATGCAGCTAAAAATAAATGAGTATTTGATTATGATACCAACAGCCTTAAATTATCAGTATAGCATGCAAATGAGTGAAGTTGTTTACCATATAACAGCAGTGTTATCCGTGCTAATGTTTGTGTCACGTATCCTAGAACCACAGTCAGATTCTTCATCTGGACTGCAGCAACTGCTATTGCTGTCAGAAGCAACCATCTCCTTAACTGGGTCTTTCAAGGAAGCCAAATAATGAAGTGCCACAGAGAACAAATATATTTTTTCTCCCTGAAGCAATGTCTTCAGTGAGTTAGAGGAAACAGCTCTGTCCCAGAGAAGCCTCTAAGGCTGATGTTTCATCTGCTATGAAAATTTGTATTTTCCAGAGTTCTCGGACTATTAAGATTGGAGCAAAAAATAACACATGTAAAAGAAACTAAGAGAAATAAATTTATTTTTTTTTAATCATAAATGACTAAATAAAGTTGGGAAGAATGAGAAACACCTAGATGTTTGTCCAATCTGAACACAGTCCAAGCCTGCAATAAAAGGCTCTAGCACATCCACAGTTTAAAGTAACAGTTTTACTGAGCAGCAAACATTTGTCTTTTAAGATCATTGTAGCAAGTACTGTAGAAATATGCATGCAAACATTTTAGGAATAGCTAACGTGCTCATGGCTGGAAAGCTGTATTGGTGAAGACAAACAATCTTATAAAAATGTAATAATAAAATCCACAAGGAATCTACAAATGTAGTATGTGTGAAGTGGGATAGTCAAGGAAAATAAATTATGTGGTGTTTTCAGGAAACTGAGTCAGCTGTGGCTCTCATAGTTGGAAACCTGGACAACAACAGATATCAGAGGAAATCCCAAGTGTGTACTCACCAAAAGAAAACTGACTAGTGGGAATTTCAGTGCACAAAGGACTAGACTGGACCCTGTAACTGTGGTAAAACACTATTATGAGACTGGAAAAAATTAACAATGCTAATGGCTGAATGCCAGTGAATGCAAAAAGTGCAGGAAATTATAAAGATGCAGTAGTCATGGTGAAACAGATAGAAGAAGAAGAAAGAAGGTCTAAATACATCTGGGAAGGCAGGCAAGATGGACAGAGGGTACCTAAAACAGGCTGATGGAAAAGAGGGACTGGCAAGATGCAGAAGAAACAAAAAGAAATGGAAACCTTTATAAAGAGAAACACATTAGATGACTTGTAAATATATCTTGTTGCTTATAGAAGGCAAGGATTTCTCTGCAACTGGGTTTTTTGTGTACTTATCTGTAGTTTTAGCGACTGTCAGTTTCGGAGATTACATCTCATGCATGTTAGTCTTCCTACATATTGAAACTTTTTTTGACCTTTCCCAAATAATAAGTGGTATTTTTATGTAAATTAGTCTTCTTCAATCTGTGTTGTGATATCAAATATCTTAAATATTGGGCATGCTTCCCAAAGCAGAACTATTTCAAAGAATGAACAAACAGAGTAAACAAACATGGCTAGTAACTTTAATTATTACCCAAAGGGACACCCAGAAACTGTATTATAAATGCTTGAAAATTTGGAGTTTTCTCTCGCAGAAGTCAGAGAGACAGCACTTCTCACATCCCATGGCCACTCCTGTCAATATCTGTTCCAAGAAAAGTTGAAACCTTCAATTCTGCTAAGTCAGGCTGACAGATTTCACAAGACACAATGGACCAGGGCAACTCGGAACTGAGGGCCCATGGACTAGGACCTGGTTACTGTTCATACTCAGTCTTCCCAATCTGTGTTTATAACTAATAGGCATTTACCTGCTATAGCAAACCTTCACCTCGCATCTCCTTCACCTCTCCCTTTCGTGCTTCCCTTAAACCCCAAATACCCGAGATGTCTAACGATGGGAATGGATCAGAATAGACTTAAAGGTGTCTGCACAACACAGGTTAAGAGCTACAAATCTCTCCACACAGCTCTGCACTAGGCAATAGGGAGCTGAATTAAATGTTAACAGTAAAGCAGAGCTGAACTTTCAGATGCATCCCCTCCTCTTGCTCTGTCTTTTCTAGTAATAGAGATGCTGCTCAAAAACATAAAGCCTAACTAGCTGGTATAAACTAACTTTACATAAGCAGTTATGACCTAAACAAAGTTTGAACAGTACATAGCCTCTGGGTACTCTTTTGAGTACATTTTGAGTTTAAATTTAGATTTTTATTGCCCTTGGAATGCTGAAATAAACTTTCAGTCCCACCGGTGCAACTCCAGGAAGAGACTATATTAAATTTCTCTGTTCATGAAGGTGTGTGCCTTCCTTCTATTCATTACCAGGCATGCAAGCCAATAATAAAGCTGAGCTGGTTTTATTCTTATACAATACGTACCTTATTATGCTTAGCAGAATTCTGCAAGGGCAGTTCCTATCAGTGAGTGGTATCACGTAAGAGCTGAGCATCCCATCAGGGGTCTCTGGAGTTGAATACACAGATCTGTCACACCCAGGGCCTACCAGAGAATGGTCACACGTCTTGGTCTTTACTTCTCTAGCCTGGGATAGATACCTTCAAATTCCCTGTTTCTGCAGAACGACATTTACAACTAACTCAAATCAAACCAATCAGCTTACTAAGATGGCATTGTGAAAACACACAGCAAAATTAAACTTCGGAGGTTTGAAAAGGCAAACCTAGAATTCGCTTATTTGATAAGGAAAGAAGTCTTGAATGCCCTGATATTAGTAACATGCACTGCCTCACACCTAACATTCTACCAGCAAAAGGAAAAAGTGGGCCCAAGCAGAAATAACAACTCTAACATGGGAACAACCTGAAAATTAAAAATCATTGTCTGAGATTTCTTCCTCACTTCCCTCACAGAATCAAATCTGCCCTGGAGTTGAAACAATTTAGCTAACTGGGAACAGGGAAACAGCAACCTTTCTCTTACAGGTCACAAGGAAAGATTCACCCATTTCCTTGCTTGCGTAGCTGTGTAACTGGAAGAAGCACTCCTTGCTTCCAGTGTACCAGTCCATAATGCTGCAGGGGCCCAAGGCAGAACATTTCAGGTAACAATTGTAATATGCAGTGAAGCAGAGACTGCTACACACGAGAAGAGAGGCAAATCATCATTTGCCTCAATAAATAAATATATAAAGTTGCTATGCAAGTTGGAAGTCAAGCAGATTCCAATAACCTGAAAATAGTCTCTGGGGCAAAACGGTGATAACCATGCTTATGGCAAAGAAACTAAATGTGGTGCGTCTCCCGATGCACCTTATTATTTTGTTGATGTTCTGCTATCAAAAGCTCATTCAGTTCTGCTCTTCTTTCAAGCAAAGGTCGTAAGTCTTCAAGGCACTGGGACCATGCCACAAGTTGTAGGTCTACATTGGTGGCAGAAAAAGTTCCATTTGTGGGAAATCGGACAGAGGTTATACAAATCTTTATCCCGGTAATAGCAGCTATAGCTGGTATGAAATGCAGTGTTAAATGAGAGTAGAGCATGGAACATTTTATAATTATAGTTCTCCATTGAATTGTTTACTTTTCAAAGTGGCATAGAAGGAAATACTTATGCTTTTAATCATGTTCATTACAGCAGAAGAGAATTTGTGATCTAACCTCTATGAGTAAGCTTAAAGAAGAATCCGTCATTTTGATGGATCATTTTTGAGATTTATATTTTGTGGTGGCTTTGTGGTTTTTGGTTATTTAAAGACAGAGAGGAAGTTTGAGGAGAAAGCTGAGAGATTGTTTGTGTATTTTTAAACACTGTCTGAGCAATACAATCAAATTGTATTGTCAGTGCTTCTCTGATCCCCTTTACCCAGAGGAAAGTTTGTGGTTATTTCTTCTTTCTGCATATAACATAAACAAAAATTGCTTAACCTTCCCTTCCTCTTCAGCTCCTAACCTATTCACTTAAACTGGCCTAGAGGGGCTCCTCTTGCTGGTTTGGGGGAGCTTCTTCCACATTTTTGCTATATTTTAGATCTTTTCAAAGCTGTTTTTTTCCCAAAAGAGCCTGCTATTTGGGGTTCTGGTCCTTCCTCCTCTTCTAAAGTATTTTGAAGTTTAATTTTCTATCTTTTACAGGGCTTTTGATTTTTTTTGGTAACTCTTACTGCTTTCTTTTCTTTTTGCTCCTACAGATCTTGGTAACATTATAAATTATATTATATTATACAGAAATAAAGCTCGCTGGAATTGAAACTTGCTGCCATTTTCTTCCAGTTTCTGTGAGGGGTTGAGACTCCCTATGAATTTATTTTAAAAACTCCTTTAATCCTCCTGCTGGACTGATGTTTCCTTTTAGAGAAGGACACTGTTCCAGCCACAAGAAATGACATAGCATGAAGGAAATGAGGGAAAAAAAAGTCCTGAGTCATGAAAGCAAAGAAGAAATACAAGTGAAACAGACTTGAGAGAGGACTAAAATCCACAAACTGGAAGGGATAGAAAAGTAGGATGGAGCTCTAATTGGGAGGAAACAGAGGACTGACTCTATATAGGAACTAGGCAGATCAAGGAGGGAGAACTTGACCAAGGAAGAGCTGAACTAGCAGACACCTCTCACCTTTTAGCTCCATTCATTATCTTCCCTCTGTCTTCTGTTCCCAGGGAGAGCTGGGAGCCCTCCCAACAAACTTTTCCTGGCCACAGCAGCTGTTCTCAGAGGGTCACACAAGCACTGCCAGGGTGTAGTGATGGACCTGCCCCTCCTTCCAAGGGTGGGATGAATATCTGGGCTTCAAGGAACACATGTCAGTTCTTGCTGCCACAGCACCAAGAAACGGCAAGATCTGCATCTAAGGTGTGCAAGGGGATGTATTCTGTAAATAAGTGGTTCCCTTCTCTCCTGCTGCTCTGGACTTCTGATTGCTGTGGAGGCAAAGCCCACTGCTAAGAGCTGCACACATGGCAGTGTCTGTCAGCAGTGAGAACACCTAAATCAGCCACCGAAACCGCGCCACTGCGCAGATCACCGACCGCACCCTGCGCCTCACCGGGCGCAGCTGGGCTGGCTCCCTTTTGGTCCATTACAGGAGCCATCTGGGGTTTCCTCAGCTCCTCAAGCTTCTTTCTGCTCTTAAACACCATTTTGGAAAATCCATGTTTACAGCAACTAAAGCACTCTACACTCATCAAAAGGAGAGTTACAGTTAAATCAAAGCCCACAGTTACAGATACACCACTGAATTTACCGTTCTTGACCACTCCGGAGTGTGAGGCACCAGCACTTAAAACAAGAGCCAGGTCAAAAAGCTGAAAAGGGCATCCTTTTCTTCAATTATTCCCATGGAATGCACAACTGGATTTTAAAAACCTATGATCTTTTAACATTCATCCTTCTGAATAGGATGTTAAAAAAGTAAATCCCTCTGAGCATCACAGCTATACTTTAAAGATGAGTCCAGCAATAAAAAAAAATTTTGTATGGATAACTGATACATTTTCTTCTAGGTGGAGAGAAAGAAAAAAAAAAAAAAGAGATACCCCAAGCTATGACAAGTTTGCTGTGTAGGTGATATATGGCAGTAATTGACATCCTAACAATAGGAGACTATAAAGATACCTTGAAATTATTTTCTTTTCTATTTCTTCCCTATCTGCTTTTCCTCCTCCATTTCTTCAGTAAGGCAGATCTACCAGCAAGACAATTTAATCTTCCAGGGATAAAGAAAGGCTTCCTTGTCTAAGAAAAATAAAAACTTCTACTGGTCAAGGACAGAAAGCCCAAGAGAAGGAATTACCTCCTGACAGTGAGCTATGTTTTTTTATCTCTAGAAACGGAAGCAGCAGTATTCTGGAAGAAATAACATTGATTTAGCTGGAATGTAAGGAAGACATCTTCTGTTTGATGTACGTAGCCTTCTGGACAGGGGTAGGACAATAGCTTGTACTCCCTGAACAAAATACCTCCTACTGTGTTTTCACTATCATTTAGTGAGAAGAATTTTATTCCCTTGTAACATTTAACTCTGAACCATGAGAAACTTCACGCTCAGTCATGAGCCTGGATGGACACTTATTTAATGAGCTACCAATAGGCTAATTCTCCTGGGCTTCTTTGCCATGCATAACTGGGAGAGGGAAGAGTCATTGTCCCATCCAGTATGGTTAATAAAGTAAACCACACCAGGTACAATTTACCTCCTTGGCAAAACAGATGTAGAAACCAGACCCCAGCTATTGTATAACTTTGCAATTAGAGCAACTCTTTCAATCATTTTTGTTACTACACTTCACAATGTGGCACTATGTTCAATAATGTTTAGAAAAGCAACTTATTAGTCAAAGAAACAAACTTGCTCACTTGGGCTTATATGTAAACACAGAACAAGCCTCCACATCTGTCTTCTTCATGAACACACTTTTGCCATCCACCTTAAAAGTAGCTGACTGTTGCTTGTGATTCTTTCTAAAGGAATGTTCCACTTTTCAAAAGGCCACTTTTATCTGCTGGCTTAAATATAAAACAACTCCGTCTGGTACTTCTATTACCCAGCTGAAGGCATACAGAGCCAGCAAGCTTATGCTTAAGTGATTTCACTTAAAAAAACATGAAGCACCTTGTTGGTTTCAACTTCATGGACACACTTTTGACATCAAGCACATTCTTAAGTGTTTTGCAAAATGGTAGGCTTCTCAACAGAGTAACTAGAGATATCAGTATCTATCTCAATCCTTTCCTGAGGAACCAGTCAGAGATGTGGGGAGCCAATACTTCAGCCAGAATGAACACATTACTGGTTTCCAGCAGAGATCCTAATACTGTATATCAACAGGGTTCTTCTAAACAAGAAAAAAAAATTAAGTTAGAAAAGGAAAAGCACAGCACAAACAAGCTATGAAGGTAGTGGAGAAAACTGGAAAGGGCTACTGAAGGCAAGAATTATTTTAAGTTAATCTCAGAGATGACAGGAAGTCAATACACAAAGAGGCAGGCACAAACTGAGTTAGCACAGCCAAGAGGCCCTCCTCCTGATTGGCAAGGTTGAAGTATTGGGCCTTTTGAGAAGAAAGATTAAAAGTTAAAACTGAAAAGCTGCACAACTCACGGAGGAAACTCAGCAAATGAACATCTGCAACAGAAGGAATGTACAAAAAATGTCTCAAGATGTAAAGGATGGTATTTCTACGGCATATTACTGATGCTGTGGACATAAACTGCTGTGGCAAAGGGTTTAAAAGTCTGCTACACATGGTCACGTGTGGCCAAGGCTTACCTTGCCTGCCCAGAAGTGCTTGATGCTTCCTACCGTGTAACAGTCCCTTTGCTTCAAGCTTGCAAAAACGTTTCCGTGCTGTACAGCTGTAGAAAGGAGTGTCTCACAATCCTCCTCTGCCCCTGAGAACAGACTCGGGGTTAGTGCAACCTGGCCACAGTGTTACAGGAGGGAAATTTCCATAAACTGCAGAGGTAAAGGGCTCAGTGAAAAGCATCTGAGTCAGACAGGAGCTCACTCAGCTGCACAGTGCACAACAGCCTTTGTGCAGAAGCATTCATTAGACACCAGTGTAGATACAGTAAGACAGAAATACAGTGCTATGTGATGTGATATGCTGTCACCATTAAGGGAGGATGTGACAGATACATTTGGAAAATATAAAATATATTCACACGGCTTCAAATTGAGACAATACACGTGAAGCCAGCCTGAATGAACAGCCCTGCCTTCTTTGGAACATGCTGACATTGACAGCACTGATCAGACCAGCTCCTAATGATATCAATTTATAAACAACACCCCAATGTTGTATTTGCAACATCTTCAGCTTTGCTCAAAGCACAACACAGTAAGGGAACACCAAAATCATCAAACTAAAATTACCATTCTGCAGTTGATTTCTGATTACACAGGACTCATCTTCCCAGCTGCTGAAGCATAACCAAAGGGATTTGGCTGCATTTCCATGCTCTGAGCAGAGAGCAGTCATGACCAAACCTGTAGGTACTGACTAGCTGGCCTAGAGAACTGCAGCTTCAGTTTGCTTGGTGTCAGGAGCCAACACCATCTTACACTGTGACCATCTCAGCCACAAAGACACAAAACTGTCAGAAACAAAAATTGTGTTTGCCCTTGATATTGTGTTCTCCACAGTTTTTGTGGGGACTTCACTCGTTTTGTCTTAAAACAACTCCAGAACAGTTCAGCTATTTCCCTTCCCACACAGCACAAGTACTCAAATCTTCAGTACCATCTGAAAGACTGCTAGTAAACAGAGGAGAGGTGGCTTCTTCCTAAAACCATCTACAGTTTCAAGAGAAAATAGTAACAGATATTATTTAAACAAATACTTTACTTGATGTGTTAAGTTTCAATGCTTTTTAATGGATTTTTTTTTCATCTTTAAAATACATAAATATTTTAAATGGGAAAAGTTGTCATTGTCATGGGACTAAAACAGTTTACACCCCTAAAGCCCTACACTCATAGAAATTTACATGACAATTACCTGATAACTCTGGACAACTTTGACCCTGTGACATTCCAGTTACTTAAAAAAACAAGAAACAAAAAACAACCTGTCCTGGGCATGTTTGGACAACATTTTTTTGGGCAACAGCATCCTTTCACCATGTGTTTACCACTGAAACTACTAAAAATCTCAACAGTTATCCAGAAGACTTACAAGATGTTGAAAACATGGCCTAAAGAATTCAGTTGTGTTGTGTAAGGCTCCATGAAAAAAATAAAATTAAATGTGAGAAGAAGAAATATAAATGTGTTTCTTCAAAAGTTCTGGTCATACAAATAATCCTTGTCTCATGCAAGTGTATCTACTGCTTACAACAATTCAGGAAATGGGACTGGGATGTGTTTCTGTAACAGCAGTTTCCCAAATTCTGCCATGATATCCCACGGGCAGAATAAGTTGCAAGAATCTGCACTGCAACACAGCTATGCAAATTTATGTCAGCAGAAAAAACTCATTTAACGACCCACTGGAATTGAAAACCATATCTTCAAAGCTGAGCCCTGGTATCTCTATTTTAAAAAATAAAGATCCTCCTCTGCCTGCTATAGAAAAAAGCTGATTTTTCTCTTAATGTATTTGCTTCAAAGTCCTTTCTTGTCAATAAATTCTTTCCACTATGTATATTAAGAAAATAAATATGACTTTCACGGGTCAAAATGCTATGTTAAACCTGTGCTTCAAGACAATGATGTCTTAGTTCTGTACAGGAAAAAAAAAATTCCAAGTTTGATCAGAGCTGTGCAATTTTTCATGTACACGATAGGCTAAATGCAAAACCGGTGGGTTTACGTATATTGATGGTGGTTGATTCCTAGTAGAGCTCTCAATTATCTTAATCAAGCCACAGTAGGGACCTGGGAATATTGCAGGAAACCCAGTGAAGGTCTCTGCTCAATGCAGCACTGTGAGAAGTTGGCCACATGACAAAGTGCACAGCTACAGGAATTAGAATTTCTGTTGTGGATATAATAACTGCTGAGCCTCATCTCACTCCTCTGGATAGAGCTGGTCCTGCTCAAAGGAGGAGTTTCAAAACTAGAGGCTGCAATCCTCTGGGTTGTGTGAACAACTGAGCCTTTGGAAAGGCTCTTTGAGGACTGAAATAGTGAGATTAATCACTCAGAAGACAGCAAAGGAACAATAAAACCAGATAAAAAAGATACATCAGAAGCTTCTCTTTCTTTCCCCACATCTCAACAGACAGAATTGTAGGGAAATTCAGCTCTGTTGTCAGCTAGGAAACACAAAATCAAGTAAATAAACTATAAAAACATTCAAAAGGGGATTAAGAATCCACACCAATCAGTAATTTTAAAACATGATTCAATGTACGCTGAAAAATTTGGGGAGAATCAAAATAGGAAGGATAACTGACCCATGAAATTTCAAGTCCTGTGGACCAGATTTTAACAACTATGAAATCAGGAATAGTACCACATGCATGGCAAAGAACAAAATACTTCTCCATTCTTTCAGTGGGAATGGTAGTTATCAAGTCAACATATCGGGCAGTGTGACCAATATCCTGAAGAGTTATAAAAGAAATTTTGATGGAAAGAACTGTAGAGTGAGCAACATGGCATGTTCAAAACTTTTTTTTTTAAGTCTCAGCATTTTTATTTTGTAACAGAAAGAAATATTGACCTGCTTTGGTGACGGGATCACCAAAAAACAGCTGTCATGCAATTAGTGGCATGGTGGTTTTATTAACAGAAAAGGTTCAGGACTATATTAGTTTACACTAAAATAGTTACGTTTTTAAAAGGGTTGTTACTACTGGAAAAATTGGAAAACACTGCCACTATAGAAGCAGCTCAAGGAGGACGGCCCTGACTTGAATGACCCTGAGGCCCAAAACATTGAAAGCGCATTAAAATTTATTAGCATGAAGTCCAACAATGCAGTGAGAATTTCCACTACAAGCTGGATGACAATTAACTGCAAACAAAGCAGGAGTCCTCCCGTGAACTTTTAGTCCTTGAACGAGTGTTGTGTAGACACAAAAAACAAACCCTGGAAATACAACTGCAGTTGAAGAACTGATACTTCTTCGAACATACTGTATGCAACATAAATTACTAATGTGAATGACAATTATTCACACCGTTTGTCTTCATTTTGCTCAAACTCTTCCAACATCTCTTTCTTGGATCTTCTTCTGATAGCTTAGCAGAATTTCAGTCAATTAGAAGGTCACCAATACCAAAAGTGCTAGGAGCAGCATGCTGCACAAAGACTCATTACTAAATCTGAACTCTTCTTTTTAGTGATCGAGGCATAAGAGGCACGAGACCCTTGGGGATATTTTTCAAATCTACATGCTCATGCAATGTTAGACCCATTCTCCAGTAGTTCCACAACTCCCTCCTGAAGAAAAATTTCCCAAACAGGGATTTTCAGTATCCCAGATATGTCCTGAGTTCAGAACAACTGTTTCATTTTTGGAATCCCATACTGTAAGAACCAAAGCGCTACTGGTGAAATGGGACATGATGGCTCATTACCACATCTCCCCAGCTGTATAAAGCTGCAGAAAGGTAACGGCTTTATCTTCCTCTCTTGTCCAACAAAAGCCTCAAAGCAATCACGGGGGAGAGGGAAAACGCTCTGCACTCAGATGTGCACAGCTGCTTGCACTGGGATCAACACTACTTTTGACTCTGGACCACCGGAGCAGAGGAACCCCACCGCCCTGTATCCTAGGAATACATCGTAGGAAGGAAGGAGGTACTAGCGGAGGGTGGAGGAAGTGCACCCAGTGCAGGCATCACCGCCTCCAGCCCACACTGGATTTTCAGCGAGCGCCCCAAGAAAAAGCGGCTGATTACTGCCAGCCTTGACCGAGCCCTCGCCTCCCATGCAAGGCACGCAGGTTGTTTCACTCTTCAAAAAACCACAAGGCCTCTTTTCTTTTTGGGCAAGCAAAAAGAGAGGCCTTTTGGCAACACTTAGCTAGCAGAATACACACCACACTTCACCCACTGACCCTGTCTGAGGTTGAAACAAACAAGGTTCTACAAGTGTGTGTGTGTGTCCCACCCGGGATTTCTGCACTACAGGGGTTTCCTCAGAACCCGAGCCTTCCTGCTCTCCCTCTGCACATCCCGCTGCAGACGCCTCCAGCAAAACACTGATCTCTTCCCTCCTAGACCACCTTTCCTTTTAAGTGGAAAGGACACTCTGAGAGGCCACCCTCAGGAACTCAGAGACCAGATGGAGTACACAAGCTGCTTCCAACTTCCTCACACCCAGTCCTCACAGTACTCTCACAGTCTAAAACTGCCTCTAAAACCTCCCGCTGTGACCAGCCCGCTCCGCTCCCCGTACCTGTTGCAGCCCTTCGCACGCCTCCAGCCGGGGCTCTCCAGCACTCGCCGGTCTCCATCTCCAGCTCGCAGGAAGGATACGGGCAGGGCGCTCGCTGCCGGGGGCGGCACTGCCGCTGCCAGAGCTGGCCGAGCCGCCCCCCCGACCCCGGGCAGGGCGCAGCTCTCCCCGCTCGGCAGCGGCGTTGCCTCGGAGCCGCGCAGCCGCCGGCGGGGCTGCGGGGAGCCGGCTGCCCGGCCATGCACGAAGCCCTGCCTCCGCTGGCTCCTCGGGAACGGCCGCTTCCAAACGAACTTATTTGGCTTCCAGAGGTACCTGGGGGGCAGACGAGGGGAAATTATGTTTTGCAATGTCGAGTGTGCATTAACTATTCCCCGAGTTAACTGCATTTGACTTGCTCTTCTGTTGGACCAAACTCCCCGTCTCCTGCTGGAGTCATTAATCTGTACCTTCTCATCGTTTGCGCAGAGTTGGTTTGTTTCTCCCTTTCCACCCCCCTCGCCCCCACACGCAGTCCCTAAAAACTCAGCAATTAAAAATGTGGATGTTCCCTTTAATTCCGCTACATTGTGTAATTATATTCACATTAGAAATCAATCAACATTGGTCATTACCATTAGTGATATGCTCATAAAGCAAACACTAGACGTGCTAATGAACTGAATGAAACATAATTTCTTGTTGTGTAAACTCATGCTCAACGCTAATCAGCAATAAATTCAATCAGACATTACATACATCAACAGAAAACACATTAAAGCAGGGTACAGAGCAGCGGCTGCTCATTTCTGGGGGCAGCGCGGCCCCGTACCCGGAGCAGCCCAGCAGTGCCACGGCCGCGGGGGCCGGGGACGAGGCCGCCGGAGCCCTGAGGGGACACGGCCTCCCTAAGAGGAACCTCTCGGTGACGGGGCCGTTTGTGGCTGCTCACCGGCCGTGGCACGGCTGCCGAGCAAAGCCGGTCCCTCTTCTGTCTCCGGCTCCGCGCAGCCCGGACAGCAGTGCCTGCAGCCAGACCCCAGGGCCTGTCCGGCTCCGCAGCTAAAGATGGCACCCAGGGCCAGATCCTTCGGCTTGGTCAGCCCCTCGGAGCACGTTCTCCTCCTAGGACCCGCCCCCGGCCCTGCGGCTCGCGGGGCCCGGCGTTGCCCAGGCAGGAAAGCGGCCTTGCCTCGCCCACCCAGGTGCGGGCGGTTTCCAGGATGAGAACGGGCTCCGAGCAGGTGCAGCCAAACGCTCATTTAACATTCCCCTACCATAAACACAGGGCCAAAGCACTAGCCACGCGTAGAGATGGCGATGGTTGTAAGCGTGAGTGCGACCGGCTGGCCTGGGGATGCCCGGCGCCCTGCCCGCCCCGTCGGGGCAGCGCCGGCCCGTGAAGCTCGGCAAGGACGGCTTCCCCCGGCCGCCCTCCAGCCCGATCGGGGGGCACCTTCACGGCCTTCCTCTCCCTGCCCGCCGGGGGCGCACGGATGGCAGAAAGAGGCTATTTTTAAACACAACGCTTCTTCTAAAGTAAACCATCGGGCAGCAGCCCCGCCGCCGCTCGGACGCACCACCCGCACTTCCAGGCACCGAGCCCGGGGGAGCTCCGGGCCGAGCCGGGGAGGGGAGGCAGCGGGACCCGCCCGCCGCTCCGGGGAGCCGGGGCGGGGTCCCGGGCCAGGCGCCCCACCCAGGACACCGGCAAGGGCTCCCCGGCCCGACGAGGCGGCTGAGCGCCACGGGGGCTTCGGTGTGGCGGCGGCTTTACCTCCTCAGCCTGGACGCCGTAACTCCTGTTCCACCCCGGGGCCTCCGGGCGGCCCCGAGGTGCGGGACTCGCTGAGGGGAGCATCGCTGAGCGGGGTGGGGGGCTCGCTGCGCGGGCGCGGAGCAGACGAAGCTGTTTCAAGCAGCCACGGCGGCGTTTTGTAACAGCCGCAGAGCAGCGATTTGCTGCGATCGGAGTAATTTCCAGCTGCACAGTATTAATGAGACGCTCAGAACCAGGGGAAAACTTTCAGCGGAAGGCGGCGGGTTTATTTGCTTCGCGTTAAGGGAGACGAGGGAAAAGGAAAAAACAAAAGACGAGTATCAGCATCATCAGTCCCCGCACCTGCGGCGATCGCCGGGATCCCCCGCGGAGGGCCCAGCCGGGAGCTGCTGCCTGGCTCCGGCGCGATGAGGCGGGGAGGGCACAGGGCCGCCGTCCTTTCTCTTGCAGCCCAGTAATTCTTGTTTAGCCCCCCTTTTTTTCCCCCACTGCCCACTCCCCGCGGTCACGGGGGAAAAGGGCGGCTCCGCTAGCCCTGACCATAGCCTTCGGGTGAGGAGGGCGCGAAGGGGGCGCGGGGCTGGCAGCCGGGCGGGAGGGAGGCGGCGCAGTGTGAGACGCTTCAGGGGACAGTAAATGAAGAGTCTCACGTTGAGAGAGGAGTGTGCGGCCGGAGAATGCGACGTGTGGGTTGTCTTGAGCAGTTTGTAACTCCAGGTGAACACAGCCCGGCTGCCTTCCGTCACTATTCCTTCTTCACAAGACTCAGTTGTTCCCTCGCACGGCTCCTGGCCAGCGGCCGCAGGTGCCCAGGCTCCTGGCGAGCTGCTGGGGGGTATTGAGGAGGGCCGGCCCGCGCCTTCCCTGCTCCTGCAGGGCGCGAAGCAGGGCCTGGGCCAGGCGGCAACCGTGGGGCCAGAAGGCATTTTGGCTCCTGCGCCACAGGGTGACAGAGGAGTAGGAGCGGACAGCAGGCTGGTGTATTCCACGTGCAGTTCAAGGGCCGCGGCCATCCCCGGTTCCGGCCGACCCCGCTCCCCGCCGCCGCCCCTCGCAGAGCGCGTCCCTGCCCGCCCCGCCGGTCTGTTTCCAGGGCAGAACCTGTGAATAAAGCGAGAAGCGTTGCTTATTGTGCTCGTATTAATCGCCCCCCTCCTTGGAGCTAATTAAATTCCTCCCTGGGAGCCGGGGATTCGCGCGGCTCCGTTGGTGCCGCAGCCGGGGCAGCCCCGCGCCGGCCGCCGCCGCGCTACGCACACAGCCCGGGGATCGTTTCACCGATTTATTTCACATTGAAGTTTAGATACAATCAAATCCTCGGTACGCACCTTTTAATAAAAGTAGTAATCTCTTTGAGTACTGCAAAATTATAGCATTTATATCTTCAAAACACGGTAAACAAATAATACCAGCGAATCAATAGTACCAGCATCGAGTGCACATGGTCAGGTGGTTTTAGGCGGCCGTATAAAATGCGATCTGGTTTAGAGAATATAATACAGATAAATGCTATAAATAAGTGGGTATCAGAGATGGCGTGAAACTTCCTCCCATCGAGGGGTCCGCTCGGGCTGCCGGCACCGCCCGCGGGGCTTGTGGGACCCGTGCCGGGGGGCTGCGGGCAGGGGGGGCCAGGGGGCTGCACCCCTGAGCCGGTCCCACTGCAGCAGCCCTGGGACGCCACCGAGCCTCCTCCCCCCGCCTACCTGCATTGAGAAACCTTATTTCTGGTTAAGAAAAATAAAAGTCCCATTTAAACTTTATTGAATTAAAGCAAAAATTAATTTTCGATATTCACACATATATTACAGAGTAATAGTAAAAGTTCAATATACTTCCTGGCATTTAGTTGGGCCACATTGTACAAGAGCAAAACAAGCATCAAAACATTTAGCAGCCTTAAATTTCACAATCACTCAGAATTACATAGAAATATTGAAATACTCTAGTCAGCCTTGGCTGTGGATAGTTCTTCATGTAGAAATTTTTCCTTTTGCCAGCCAGTACACAGCAAGAATTGCATTTTCCCTTCCATCATGGCATCCATGTATTCAAAAAATACTTTGCTTTTTTTCTTTTTTTTAAAAGTTAAACTCAGAGAAAGAGTCAAGATTAACATGTTTTAAAAACAAAACTACAAAATATGCTGTAAAGGACAATGAAAATATCTAAAGTCTACTTGTGTGAGGCAGAAGCCATGGGGGAACAATGGCAGATTACACCAATGACACAGAGATGGGAACTAATTTTGTGGGAGGAGAGAGAAGAATATAAATGGGGGTTTGATCAATTATAGTGTCTCCCGCCTGTTGGCTGCAACACAACAAAAATAAGTAGTAATTCTTCAAAGCAGATGTACACAAACCTAAGCATGATTAAGCTTCTTTAATATTTGAATGTAAAAAGTCTGCTGTCCATGACTCTTCAAACCCAGCTCTGACTTGGGAATTTGTAAGAGATCTCTCCCTTTTCTTGGATGAGAAGTGATTTAAAGCGGGAATACTAGAAATCCAGAGAATGTTGAATACTTCCAGCCTCCCATCAAGTTTCCTCTCTCCAGTTTTAGGTAAGCTCTGTCTCCTTTCTCCATCTGAATCAGGACTCCATTGCTAGCAGCTTCTCGGGTCACATCTTGGTCCCCTGCAAAGGCAGAAATCACTGGCCACCCATTTAGCATCAAACTCACCTAAAGAGCAAGATAAAACAAAGCCCTCTGTCAATTAAAGTCAGACAATGACACTGCTGAGGCTCGCCTAGCGGGCAAAATGCTTAGTTAAGAAAAGGCCTCTTTTGACAGCTGAAACTCCAGCCCCATAAAAAAGAAATACCAATCTAAACCCAGCTAAGGTATGTACTCCAAAGGAAGAAGCCTTTCACCACTGTTTTAGACCGACAACCACATCAAAACACCCGGTGCATATAAAGCAGAACATTGATCCTATTTTGGAGAATTTCAATAGGGTGCCTGTGTTTTCAGGCTATGAAAGGAGGTCTGCTTGTACTTATTGAAAGATGGCTTTATGCGAAACCTCAGAGACAGCGAGGAGCAGAGCCACAGCCGCCGGAGTCAGGGCCTTTGAAGTGTATTCAAGGGGTAGTTTTCCTTTGTTAGGCAGCAAAGACAATATGCCACAACAGAGTCAATAAGCTCTGCTAAGCTCACGTTAATGATCCCGGGACTTCGTACCCCACGTTAATAATACACTACCTGCCCAATCTAAAGGTGTTAAACCACTTGCACCAGGACAGTGCTATATAGCTGCCCATTCACCTTTGCGAAGTGCACATTTATACAGTCAGATTTCCTGTCTTGGTTATGTTACCTGGCTTCAGGCCGGTAATTTATTAACCCTACCTAAGGGAGCGTATCCGTTGAACCCCATAGAAGAGGCAGGCACGTATACGGCAGCTGCATAGACATGCACAGATTCATTATCGTTTCCATGCCATATGCACCTCCCTGAACCCCAAACCCCTATGAAACCTCCTGCCACAGCAGAGTGGGTGAGAAGCCCGCCAGGGGCCGCGGTTCCTACGGGCTGTGTGCAGGGACGTTCCGGCCAGCGCTCCGCGCCACTGGGCAGTCCGAGTGCCCGGACAAGGTGGGAGGGGGTGGCAGGCGGCCGGGACGGCTCATGCGGACAGGGGCCGAGCGGAGGCCTGGTGGGGCTCCCCGGCCCCTTGGGCACCGTCCCCTCGAGTGGAGAATCGCCGCAGGTCTGCGCTCCCGCGGCGGGCAAGGGACACGTCCCGCCCCGCCGCCCGCACGGCCCCTTGCCCGCCGGGCGGCCGACCCGTCCGCTCCCTCCCGCGGTGCCCGCGGAGCCAGGCGACGGCGCTCGGGGCTGACCTGGATGGTTTGCCTGTTGTACACTTTCACCACGTGAAAATTGAAACTGTAAATCCCTTTCCTGGGCGCGATGAAAGTGCTCCGCTCCGAGTCGAAGTTGCTGCCGATATTCACTAGTACCTGGAAGGGAAGAGCACCATCAGCACCAACGCGGGGCTACTGCCGCCCAGTCCCGCTGCCCCGCGGCCACCCCCGGCCCTCAGCGCCTCCCCTCCCGCGGGCAGAGCCCCGCGGGGCGGCGCGTC